>JARHVA010000529.1:600000-835000 GCA_037957365.1 Torreya grandis
CTAGGGCTCCCACACCTCTACGGCATAAATAGTAAATCTTCCCTCAAAGCTCTCTCTCTTACGGTCACAACACACAACTCAAACACAGAGTTGGTGTTCACCTCTAAGTAGTCAGTATCCACTACTGCTAGTACACCAATGCTCCATGCACTCCACAAGTGCTCCATGCACTCCACAAGTACACAATCGTACTTCAAGTAGATCTCTCTTGAACTGCAACAACCTACAACCCATATGATCTCACTTATGGAAGGAACTACCTTGCCTTCCTCTTTGCTCTCTTTTTGAGTACACACTGTACTCCAAGTAGATCCTACCTGATCCTACTCCCTATTGTGTTGCTATCCTCCCTGATCTTACACACCTACAAATCAATCTAGTTCTGCACACCTACAAACTTGGATCATGCACACACATACACCTACAGATCAATGATCTTACTTACCATGTAGATCTCCTAATGTAGCCATGCACACCTGCTGACCAAGATCCTACACTCCTGAAGAACCCTTCTAATTCTCCAAAACTAGCACCCACACTTGGCACTACTATAGAACTAGGAGGAACACCCTTGCTCACCTCACACATAAAAGGAGCTAACTTTGCTCAACTCAAACTAGAAAACTTTACAATATAACCAATGAGTCTCTTAAATAGATCTCATGTAAACAATAATTAGACATCTAATTACAATAATTAGATCTATAGCTTCTAGTATAAATTTGGCTCTTGACATGCAAACACTTGGTTCTTTAACTAACTACCCGTAAAACTTGCAGTTTTGAACCACATAGGCGACCGACGTTGGTCTCTGTCTGCCTGGAGGTGACCGACACTGGCTGATCCCTGACTGATGTTAGTTGCTCTTCTGTCTAATCCTGCCAATGTTAGTTAGCCTGACTGACGCCGGTGTCTATGACACTCAACAACCTTTCTGCAACCTCCTCCTCTATTTGCATCAATAAAGATTTTAGCTCCATAACCTAACAATCTCCCACTTGGAGATAAATAGCTACACTGTACCTGTACCTGTACCCCGTCTAATCTATTTCCTAGTTTGTATCCCTCTTCAAGATCAATCTTGAAGACCACTCACCACACAACTTGTGTTGCACCTCCTATCATCTGAGTACCCTACCACATCTGAACCTATAAATCCATGTAGTGAAGTCCTGACCCTGCATAGCATGAATCCCTGCTGTTGGTCCCTCTCAAATACCTAAGAACCCACTTCTCTGAATTGGCTCCTAACTCTCTGATAGCTCCCACTGCTTGGGAAAACTTAGGTCTATACCAGACCTCATGTGATTTTGGACACTGAACTATCTAGCCCTTAGTGTGCTCTAGTTTTCCATCCTGAACCTTGCCAACACCTGATTCACATCAGCTCCCATTGGAGACAAAATCAACCTGTGATCTCCATGTCTCTCATGCCAAAGAATTTTGCTACTCTAAATTCCTCATGACATGCCACTGAACTAACCTTACCCTTAGCTCAGCAAAACCCTATATGTACAAACCTGCTAGCTATCATACTATCCACATACAGTAACAGGATAATGTCATGACCATCATCCCCCTGTTAAGACAAACACAATGGTTACACTGACATTGACTAAAGCCCTGCTTTGTCATCCATCTGTCAAAACTTGTACCACTATCCTGTAGCTTCCTCAAGACCATATGACTTGGTCTTCTATCTCACATGTCTATTCTCTCTATTCTTTGACTAAGGTATCCATTCATCTCTGTGCTTTCATACCAGCTGGCAACCTTACCAAATCTCTCATTTGATTTTGCATCATATTCCTGCCATGCTCCCACTATTTCCTGGATCCTTCCTACTCTACAGTCAGCAATGAGTATAAAGAAGAGGGAAAATGAATTTGAGGCTTACTTATCACTTCAGTCCTCCATATGGGCATTTGAGACTCCTTGACAGCTTGTTGTCCACCCAAAATCCATTACAGTGACCGACCTCGGTCACCACACAGTCTGCATCTGACTGATGTCAGTTTCCATGCACCTATCCTGACTACCAAGTCTGCCAACATCGATGTCCCTATTGCTGACATCGATCCTCTTGACTGACGTTGGTATTATCGATTGCCGACGTTGGTCCTCCCGACCGATGTCAGTCTTACCTTGCCTGACATCACTGGCTTCGATCTACACATGACTGACATCAACACCTATTTGTTTGATGCCAGTTCCCCTTGACTAATGTCGGTACCTGTGTTCACCTGTGAGTGATGAATTTTTACCTGTGAGCTCCTTTGAATCAAAACCCATGTCCAAACTGCCTTGCTCAGAAGTATCCAGCCCCATCCACTGGTCTCTATCCGTCATCTCCTCCAAGAACACCAAGGCTTTCCAGTTCTTAAGCCTGTCAAACACATCTGACTTCCTATTAAGAACATGCATCTCCTTCTTGCTCATGTGACCAAGCCTACAAAGCCACGTCTCTACAATAGAAGAAGAATCAGTAATATAAGCAAGTAGATAAAGAGTACCTACTTTCTTACCACCAGCTAATTCAAGTGCATCCGCTATGAGAGTTCTTGTGCATCTCTCATCACCCAACTTTTTTGAATAAATTAGCCATGTCTTCAATACTGGGACCTGCATGACCTCCTTCAACACCCATGTGTTGGCTGCCTGAAATTTTAGCTTCACTTCCCCTTTGCCAATTCTTTGGCAAGGCACACCAGCCCCTAAATAAATCTTTCCAAAGTCTCCAAAGACCTTACCATGAAAAGATACTCTATTTCAGACTCCATGTAAAGAGGCAATAGAATCTATAAAATAAGATTCTACTTTATCCAAGAAACCTCCCAGAGCATCCTGTGCAACAACACCTGCAACATCTGCTTCTTCAGTTCTTTCATGCTGATCTTCCACAAACCAACAATTTTCTTTTACCTTCTCTTTCTTTCCATAGGACTGTAAGTGACCATCTGTGCTTTTCAATTCCTCCATTCTTGGCTTACTTTCTTCTACCATTGCTCTACTCCCACTCAATTAGAAACCCCTGAGAGTGACCTATAATCAAACACAAAACCTGATCCCTGCAACCTTAGCTCTGATACCACTTTTTTGGGAAATACGAAAGCACACAATTGATTACCAAATACAAGCAACTTACATGTGGAATTAAACCAAAATCAAAAGTAAGTAGAATTTAGAAACAACACAGAATATGAGAGACAATACACAATTATATTAAAACTCTTCCAAAAGGAAATACAACAAAGAAGATTGCCACATTTCTTCTTCCTTACACACCTCTAGGGCTCCCACACCTCTAGGGCATAAATATTAAATCTTCCCTCAAAGCTCTCTCTCTTACGGTCACAACACACAACTCAAACATAGAGTTGGTGTTCACCTCTAACTAGTCAGTATCCACTACTGCCAGTACATCAATGCTCCACGCACTCCACAAGTACACAATCATACTTCAAGTAGATCTCTCCTGAACTGCAACAACCTGCAACCCAAATGATCTCACTTATGGAAGGAACTACCTTGCCTTCCTCTTTGCTCTCTTTATATGTACACACTGTACTCCAAGTAGATCCTACCTGATCCTACTCCTTGTTGTGTTATTATCCTCCTTAATCTTGCACACCTGCAAATCAATCTAGTTCTGCACACTTGCAAACCTGGATCATGCACACACATACACCTGTAAATAAATTATCTTACTTACCATGTAGATCTCCTAACGTAGCCATGCACACCTACTGACCAAGATCCTACACTCCTGAAGAACCCTTCTGATTCTCCAAAATTAGCACCCACACTTGGTACTGCTATGGAACTAGGAGGAACACCCTTGCTCACCTCACACACAGAAGGAGCTAACTTTGCTCAACTCAAACTAGAACACTTTACAATACAACCAATGATTCTCTTAAATAGATCTCATGCAAACAATAATTAGACATCTAATTACAATAATTAGATCTACAACTTCTAGTCTAAATTTGGCTCTTGACATGCAAACACTTGGTTCGTTAACTAACTGCCCATAAAACTTGCAGTTTTGAACTGCACAGGTGATCGACATCAGTCCCTGTCTGCCTACAGGTGACCAATGCCGGCCAATCCCTGATCGATGTCAGTTGCTCTTCTATCTAATCCTACCAATGTCAGTTGGCCTAACCGACGCCGGTGTTTGTGACACTCAACAACCTTTCTGCAACCTCCTCCTCTGTTTGCATCAGTAAAGCTTTTAGCTCCATAACCTAACAACCTAAGGGGTTGATAGCTAGCTTTGGAGAATTGATATAATAATTATTTATATATTTTTCATTTAATATTGATCATGACATCTCTATAATTGAGATCTATAATACCAAGTAACTTAGTGGCATGATTTTGGCATACTTTCTACAAATATGGTAAAGTTCAGCAAGTTGTTTGAGATAAATAGTACCTAAGAAAGAATTGGTCAAGATTTTTGTCACCTTCTACTTGTTTTTAGCATCTAGTTTCAAAATTTTGTTTTTTGTCTCTACTCAAAATCTTTCATCCTCATTACTTAATTTTTGTGATAAAGATTCTTAAAGTCTTGAACTAGGAAGTCTTTATTTTTTTTATTTTTAAGTTTTTGAGCTCATCAATTTTTTTCTTCTTGAGATCATTTACCTATCTCAATGTTGAACTCAAATACAAATTAAATCTATAATGTGATAAGACCTTTGATGATATAATAGATAAATGAATGCCAATCAAGAAGGCCCTTATTGAAAAAGGGAAAAACAATTTATAGTCTTAGAATGAGCACACCCATAATTTATATAACTCTTTTTCAAGGAAATATAAAGTCTTCAATAAAAACAAGAATGTTATGGGAGATGGGTTGATTGATTCTAAATAATAACATATACAATTAATTCAAAATAAAGGCCCCATGCAACAACCAAATGTCTCTTTCATCTGAGTTCTATGAGGCAAGCCAAAGCCTTGTATAAGTAAAAGACCACTCATAAGCTTAGGATTCCTAATTGAAATAGCTTAGATAAATTAATTACTTACAATGTGATCACCTTGATTGAAATTATACTTTTGTATGATTGTCAACCAATGCCAGATTGGTATCATGAAGATGAGTTTTACAAGTACCACAAGGTAAAAGGTCATGATACAGAATGGTGCATAAATATAAAGCAGTACATCCAAGATTTAATTGAAAGATGGAACATTTAAATTGAAGGAGAAACTTCTCCAAATTAATTAGTAAATGATCAACTAAACATCTATAAGGACCCACTCCCCAATCATGACCAAAGACATCAGAGACTACCACGAGACCAAGGTTAGGCCTCTTCATCCAACTACACTGATTACCACAATGTGTCTTACCAATATAGTAACACCATTAAAATATGAAACCTCCAAGAACCCACTCCATATTCATCCCCCATTTTAAATATTAATCAAGATACTACTAATTTCATAGTCACTATTAAATGCAATAAGATAGTAGTTCCTGTGGCACCACCTAAAGACCCATCAACTTCATTTTCTACCCAAAAATGGAATGTTACTAAAAGAATTTAAATCTCTTAAGATTAATTTTATGACATAATTTATTAACTTGAGAAAAATCCATCTCATATATCCTTAATGGAGCTTCTTAAAACATCTACTTTACACCGAGAGATACTAAACCAAGTCCTAAATGATCTATAAGTCCCTAGTGAATCAGATACCAATCAATTTCAAGCACTAGTAGGTAATTTATACCCTTCACAAAATATCACTTTTGGTGTCCAAGATATGCCTCCCATTGTCCCACACCATAATTATCCCATATACATTAAAGTGTCCATATCCCACCATCATGTCTCTAGGGTTTTCATAGATAAATGATCAGTGCTAAATTTATGTAATATGGACTTTTTAAATAAATTGGAATATTTAGAAATATATTTAAGGCCTACCTTAATAATGAAAAAAATCATATGATGATAATGAGAGGCCCTCTATTGGGACAATTTACCTTCCTATCATTGTGGGACCCGTAGTGCATAAAATATTGGTCCATGTTATAGATGTGGATTTTCTTTATAACATGCTT
Source organism: Torreya grandis (assembly GCA_037957365.1). NCBI lineage: Eukaryota > Viridiplantae > Streptophyta > Pinopsida > Cupressales > Taxaceae > Torreya > Torreya grandis. The sequence continues at coordinate 606,089 of JARHVA010000529.1, forward strand.
CTTGGAAAACCGTGGATTCATGAAATTCAATATATTCCATCCACTTGACATAAGTTCCTAAAATAACCTCACTTTTAAATAGAGGTCACCATCCTTAGATTCATTGACCATCTTCATAGTTGTCAGATGGACAAGTCATCATCACCCTATCCTTATCCTAACATATACAATTCCATCTTAAGTCCAATAGATACCAAATACATCTCCCCTGATCATCTTGAATCCACATCCAATCCACAACTCAAATTCACCCATTTGAATATCACATCCATAGGCTATGGAGAATACAAATATAGAAATTTTTGCTTCAGTGATTTACCTCTCTCCACGAAGCTATGGGTCTCCAGCCATGATGAAGACTAATGCCATCAAATAAAAATTTAGACCAATGGATTTCTCAAGAACCAAGTTCTTATTTGAAGAATTAATTGAATAATCATATGATCCATGGCTTATTCCATATGATAAGGCCTGTATCTCTCCAAAAAAATGATATCCCCATGTCCATAAGATGATGGAAAATATGCATTATAAAAGGAAAGGACTAGGAAAATAAGAGCAAGGTAGACTTGAATCCATCATGGTTCAATAATATTCTCAATAATTTGGTTTAGGGTATGGACTATATGATGATGACGTAAATAATATCATTATGGACACTCTTTTGATCCCTAGGTCATCTCTCCCTAATGAAGATGTTGAAACATGTTCCATTTTTAGTCACTTTGAAGAGGTTTTTGCCACCGACCTCTTCCCAAATACTACCATTTATACCATCAATAATTCCCTCTGCTATCAATCACTTATAGACTAAGATTCAAAACATAAGCCTTCTTTTGACATATTTCAAAATGATGAATCAATTTTAGAATATATGGGAGCATGAGATTTTATACCATCTGGTGACCATAAAAAGGGACTTTACATAAATATTTACCAATATGCATACTTTGGGGAATAACAAGAACCCCATAATCAAAGTGATGAAGAGTAATCTAAAGAGGAAGAGCATCCTAAAGAACCAGATGAACTTACACATGTCTCATTAAAATCAAGAGAATATTTTGACATTGACACAGAGCTTCCAGAATACTTTGCTTCAGAGGTTTCCAAAATATCATTGCCTCCTTATTTACAAGAACAATCACCCTATCTTATTGAGCATGTGGTAGAAGTCAATATTGGGATAGATCAACATCCCAAAATAGTTAAACTAGGGGCATCTTTGACACCCACAGAATGTGAAGTCATCATAGAGATGCATAAATAATTTATTAACATATTTATATAAAGTTATGTGGACATTCTTGTATTATACCCTCTTTAGTGGTACATCACTTGGTTGTGCATCCAAATGCAAAACCAATCAAATAAAAATTATGGAAGATGAACTTGAAAATAACACTATTAGTCAAAGAAGAACTAAAAAAATACCTGGAAGTTATTTTTATCTACCCTATATATTATTCTAATTGGATTTATAATATTGTCCCCATGACCAAGCCACAAGATGGAATTCAAATTTGTACAGACTTTTGAGATATAAATAAGGCATGTCTAAAGGATGACTTCACCCTTCCAAACATTGACATGATCATAGATTCAACTATTGGATATGAAATAACTTATCTTATGGATGTTTTTATAGGATATAATCAAATTAAAATTGCACTAGAGGACCAACACAAAACAAATTTTATCACTCCATGGGGAACATTTTGCTATTAGGTCATGTCCTTTGGCCTTAAAATGCTAGTAAAACATATCAAAGTGCCATGATAGTCATTTTTCATGACATGATGCATGAATTAGTTGAATATTATGTGGATGACATTCTAGGGAAGTCTCACCTAAGGTCTAAACACCATGTTGTTTTAAGAATAATCTTTGAATGATTGTGAGGGTACAAAGTTAGGTTAAATCCCAAGAAATGTGTATTTGGTGTCACTTAAAACAAATTATTGAGATTGATAGTCTTAAGAAGAGGCATAGATGTATACCCAATAAATGTAAAAGCTATTATAGAAATGCCTCCACCTCATAATCTCACGTGGCTCAAAAGTCCTTAAGGAAAACTATAAGTCATAGGACATTTTATTTCTCATCTTGCAGACAAATACCACCCCTTCACCCATATTTTAAAGAAGGGTACTACCTTTAACTATAATTATGAGTGCCAGAAAGCTTTTAATAATATCATATTGTATCTATCCTACCCACTTATATTTGCACAACCCATCTAAGGAAGACCTTAACTCCTTCATATTCAAACAACCCCGTGTGCAATAAGTGCCCTCTTGGCATAACACAATAATCAAGGCAAAGAGCAAGACATATATTATCTTAGTCACACATTTATATCATATTAGTTAAACTATAATCCAATTTAAAAGACATGCTTAACCATGGTTTTTTCCTCATAGAAGCTTCAGCACTACATGTTAAATAATCAGATGTAACTCATTACCAAGGTTGATCCCCTAAAATATTTATTATCTAAATCAACTCTTATTAGAAGAATGGTAAAGTGGCTAATGTTTCTTAGTGATTTTTAATGAATATGTTAATCAAAAGGATATAAAAGGACAAGTCATAGCTGATCAATTGGCTAAACCACCACTTGAAGTGATTAAGACGCTTTTAATGAACTTCCTAGATGAATTCATAATGAGTACTTCACAATCAAGTAGCTAGAAATTATATTTTGATGGATCATTTACCATGTATGGATTATGGGTAGGAATCCTCCTCATCACACCACAAGGTGATCTTATTCTAAAATATTTTTTCCTTGCCTTCCCATGTACTAACAACATCTTAAAATATGAGGCTTTGATAGCTGGTCTTCACCTAGCCATTCATTGGAATATCGAGCACTTGCAAGTATTTATTAACTCATAGCTGATAATTAAATAGGTAAATGATGAGTTCTAGATGAAGGATGAAAATTTTATCCCTTATAATTAGTTGGTAGACCAGTTAAAATCAAATTTTCAATCCATAACATTTGATAAAGTTCCATGGGGAAGCAACAAATTAGATGACTTAATGGCTACCATTGGCTCTCTCATAGATCTCCTAGAAGACATTTTGGAAGGGAACTTTTTAATCAAGCATCTAATTAATCCAACCCATCAATATGTCTCCTTTTCAAATTTTTGTAATTAATGATCCTAGTCTCCATAACACCATGACATCTATAGGTACCTCCATGATAACATCCTCCCCCTAACCTTAACATCCACCAATGTAAATCCTTCATTCATCACACCTCTCGATACATAATCCTTGGTAAAATGATTTATCATAGGGGCCATGATGTAACACTGTTAAGGTGTTTGGCATCAAAAGAGGCCTCTTAGGAAATCAAAGAGGTTCATGATGGTATATGTGTTCGGCATATTAGTGGAATGGCCCTGACCAAGAAACTTCTCTGAACTTGATATTATTAGCTAACCATAGAATAATATTCTTATTAATATATGTAGAAATGTGTTGTATATCATAAACATGGGAATCTCTTCCATGATCCTACACATGAATTATAACCTATCATGAGTCCATAGCCATTTTACATATGTGGCCTTGAATTTATTGACAAGATTAATCTAAATTCATTAGATGGTCACATGTTCATTATCACAATAATGGAGTACTTTACTAAATAGGTAGAGGTAATGCTAATCACTTATACCACATGCCTCCAAATCTCTAAATTTATTCTCAATTATATTTTTTTTGGTTTGGCATACCTACCAAAATCATTTTTGATAATGAAAAATCATTCAAAAATCAAGAGGTTGAGGCCTTATGTCAAAAATGTCACATTACGTGGCATTTATCCTATCCTTATTATCCTAAAGGCAATGGAAAAGTAGAGGATACTTACAATACCCTCATAAAAAAATTTAAGATAATAGTCAATTAAGAAAACAAAAATTAGCACACATAATTGTATCTAACCCTATGGTCTTATTACAAAGTTTCTGTAGACCTATTGGAGCTACTCCATATGCCTTGGTTTATGGGATAAAAGTAATCTTACCATTGGAAGTAGAGCTCCCATCCCTTTGAATATCATTAAGAGGAATCATCACTGACCATAATTATAGGCAAGAATGCCTCTAGGAGCTATAAATTATTGATGAGAAGCATCAAAAGGCCATTAATCACCTACAAGCATATCAAGATAAACTCAAAGGCTAATATCATAAGAAGATCTAGTCTAGGGAATTCAAATATGGTGACCTAGTCCTTAAGGAGAATCATAAAAATAGAAATGTGGATAGACATAAGAAGGGGAGATTTGAAACTAATTAGCTAGGACCCTATATTATCATTGTTGAGTTTGGGTTGGGGGCATATAAATTGGCCACACTCAAAGGATAAAAACTTGATGATCTTATGAACATCATGCATTTGAATCACTTCTATACCTGAAAGATTTGTCATCCTCCATCTATGATTACCCACCCTTATGAGCATCCTATATTCACTCTATCCACCCATCACATCTCCTCAATAGTCTAATCATTAACAAAATTTTCTAATGGTGAAAATCAATCCTCTAACACCTTTGGCAAGAACCATTATGAAAATTAGTTTCTGGCATCATGGTAAAATAACCTTGACCCTAGTCTCACCCATGTGAAACTATCACATGGTTCTTGAGTATAAATAAGGTACAATTACTTTAGCACAAGGAAGTAGACATGGCTTGTCAAACATTGAAAATATTTATTAGAGGGTTCTCTAGATTCACTTATCCATATTTGGTGTGTGTGTGTGTGTGTGTGTGTGTGTGTGTGTGTGTGTGTGTGTGTGTGTGTGTGTGTGTGTGTGTGTGTCCCTTTACCCCCTCCCAAATCTTCTTTGACACACATGTCTCCTTTTAAACTTAAAGGAACAATTCAATCCCCACTTGTCCATTACTATAACTAAGCCTCGGGTCCATGCTTTCTTACTAATGTCATCACTATAGAGGGTCACAAAGTATAAATTATATTTTTTATGTTTTTGAGCATAGAATATAATATTGATTTTTGAATGGTCATCATGACCCTCATTTCACAATTATTTACAAACTTGGTTGGAGTCCCATCTTGACCTTGACAAGATTTTGGGTACCACATATTCTATATATAACCTGAACATCATCATTTATATAAATATCCCTTTTAATATTATTATTCTTAGTATATGTTATCTTTTATTGTATTTTGTGATCATTTGTTTTGCCTTATGTATGTGTGTGATGGTCTTTCATGTACATATTAAAGTTTTTCATTTGATAATTAATTTTTATAGAATTTTGTATATATTTTATCTTGTAAATTTTCATGGGAACAAGGATGGTATGAGTGATATCCAAATTTTTATTTAGGAAAGATCATCTCTTAAAACAAAGTTCCCTATGCATCTATACTAATGTGTATTGGACTCTTCATGTCCCTGGCACATGGTTAAACGATGCAGTATTAAAAAGGATTGCAAACATTTTAAGGGATTCCAAAACCATTACCCCATATTATTTATTCTAAGACCTATCCCTCTCCCTATCCAAACCATTCCCATCATACCTATGCTAAAGCCTAATCCTATCCCATCCCATCCCCATATTTCCTTCATGATGTAGGAGGATTATTATCATAAAAAGTGAACCAATAAGGGACTGATCTTTCCTTAAAATATTCATCTCATAGGGCATAATCACGTAACTATGAAAACATATGCATGAACCACATCATGCCATTTTCTTAATCATATCCCAAACATGTACATATTGAAACTCAAATCATACATCCATAGACATATAAATTCACCTCATGCAACAAAATCTGACATAAAAACTCATATCCCATATACACTACACCTAACATCATAAAATATAAATCAAACATCTAAACCATATCTACACATCATTACATCATCAATAAAATGCCAAATTCATCCATCACAATACATAATATGCATCTAATCATACCATAGAAATAAAACCCATCATCTAAATCATGTATCCATCATAGCATATCTATAAATAAAATACATAACATCTAATCTACTCACATCATGTAGGTCAAAATAATCCCATGTGTCTCACTCATATCTATGCAATCACAATTAATATATATCACATCAACATCAATAAAAATCATAGATAATACACATATGTCCATCATCATAATATCTCATATATATATATATATATATATATATATATATATATATATATATATATATATATATATATATATACATATATATATATATATATACATATATATATATATATATAATATATATATATATATACATATATATATATATATATATACATATATATATATATATATATTATATACATATATATATATATATATATATATATATATATATATATATATATATATATATATATATATATATATATATATATATATATATATATATATATATATATCAACATCAAATATACATTGTATTATATTTCTTGACATGGATTCTATGTGGACAATGTATATTTGATGGTGATATATATATATATCACCATCAAATATACATTATTCAAATATACATTATCCACATAGAATCCATGCCAAGAAATATAATGCAATAACATGAGACCATGAGGAAAGAATAAGCAAATAATACAAAATTTCCCATATACATACATAAATCTCAAAAGTCATGGATGTGGCCCTAGTGGTCCTAGAGGCCCAGGTGGCCTTAGTGATCCTCATGATCCCCTCAGGGGATAGTGAATAGATTGTGGGGAACTAGCCTGGAAAGATGCTGCATGATACTCCATAAGTACTACAACCTCATACAAGGTCATGTAGTACTATGCCTATTGGGTTAACTTGACAATGCTATTCATCACGTCTACTATTTTCATCACACCCATCACTTGGTTGGCCTCATGTTTAGCCCTCTCATCCATCTCCACCTCCCCTATCAGTATATGTATGTGTGCCTGCATTTGTGTGATCTAACCTTGAAACCTGATAATATGGGCATCTTGACTCTTAATTTGATCTTGTAATGTGTCTATTTATGCTTGTGCCCTAATTAACTATGCCTATAAACCTATTATAGGGGCCTAGTTCTGAGCTAACTACCCATATCTCTATACTACCTAGACCTATAATGTGGTAACCTACCCTAGTACTATGCCAACTTTCCATCTCTCTGAGCTATCACACTTTGAATTTGGGTTTGTAATTAATATTTCTCTCATGTGAGCCATGCAATCTTTGATATGCATTCTTATATCTCACCTTGTAATCTAGTAAGCTAATATATCTCATCCTTTATCAATAGATAATGTGAAGGTCCTACACCATCCCCACTACCACTCCCATTAGCTTGTGTACCAACCTGCACATGTGGCTATACTGACATCTATACCTATGCCTTAGCTTAAGACCCCATAAGTCCTCTCATACTACTTGATCACCATCCCCCCATCCACATCCATAGCATCATGTCCATCATCAACATCATGAGTACCCTATGCTAGCACCTATCTCATCTTCCTCTATAATCCATCCTGCACCTATAGGACTCTCCTCACTATACCCCACCTAGCTATAAACCTAGGTTTTGTCAATCTAACCAGTATCCTAGGACTCTACCATGATGTATATGAAATTATCATGCTTGGATCCATAATAGGTGTATAAAAATCCCATTATATTGGGGTAATGTTATCATAGTCTATCCATGCATCCATTCTATCTACTAGCCTCCCCCAGTGAGGCCTCTCTTACTCACTTTGAGTGAACAAGTGCTATAATCCTATTACATCCTGAATGAACCCAAATGAACACTATGCTTAGTTTGATTGATATCTCTCAATATTAAAATCTCATCAACCCATCAAATAACCCTCTATAACCATGTATTGGGTTACTTCCTCATCATCCCATCTAAACTTGAGGCCTCTATATGGCATCCATGTCATGTGCTCTAGCTACAAACTATCAAAAGTATCTATATAAAATATCATCTCATTAGCATGCCCCAATTATATCCCTAGTATCACATATCAACCAAACACCATAGGCTACTCAGGTTGGCATACACTAGTGTCCCTAATAGTCATTGGATAGTAATTTACTCCTAACTCCAAATCTATAGAATCAATGAAGGCCCAAAACTAAATACTCATCTATAAGCTCCCAATTGAACCTCTCTATATAGATGTTCTAAAACCATGGGATCCTAATAAAATACTCAAAAATCGTAAACCATGTCATCCATAACATCCCCCAAGCCTAGGTGAAACCACTACCCAGTCTTATCTAGTAGGAGAATGCTAGAAAAAAAATACATCATCACTAACATCAATATATCAATGGTTCCCTCATGAAATCACCTATCAATATCAACATATCTATCCCACATCCCCACATATAATCCTCTTACTAGGTACTACAATGTCTAGATTAATATATGAGACCTCTAATATATCTAGTCTCCTTACATCGATAAGTGGAAAATCTTATACACATCCTCTAAAGTGACCATCATCTCACTCATAATGAAATGAAAGATGCCAGTCTCTAAATGCCAGTGCTCAACCAATGATATGATCAAAGCCTGATCAATGTGTATCATGGGCATAGTCACTACATCATGTAGACCTATCAACTCTAGTATCCTAAACTTTACCTCCATTAGTTGATGCATCTCATGATACACCTATGGTTGTTGTAATTATGATGCCATCATGCCTAAATCCTCATACACCAATCATAATCCATTCATCACTACTTTCATCATCAAATATCTATCATCACTCACCTATCCTACCTATCTCAAGTCCCTTAAATACCCCATCTAATCCCTAATCCTTAAATCACCTCTACCAATATAAACCATACAAGTCATCCCTATCTAACCCAACCCCTATCTCACTATCACTATGTAAAATCCCACATATCCCCATATACTTAAACATTAACATCTAATTAACCTTCACTTGATCACCTTTCTTATCTACCCCATCCAATCCATATAACCCACCCAACCTAACTATCTAACTAACTAGTCTAACTCCCTAGATTATACAAACTAACCCATCACCCTAGCACTTACCAATTTTTCCCACCACTAAAAAAAAATTAATTAAGAAGTTCCCTTAGTGATGGTTTTGAGAAACCCACTACTCAATATTTGTGGTTTTGTTTGACCTCATGATCAAACAAAACAACTAAACCCTAACTTGTGTTATTGTTAAATTACAACTCTCTAGTTAGGATATTACAATATCATGACTCCTTATAATAATGTAACTATAAATTTATGGTATTACAATAACATATATTACTCCCATAAAACTATTGATCATGATGACAAAATCATGACTGAGGGTAAAACTGATAGTCACAATTTTGGTGAAGTGATTTGGATGATGTCTCTAATTATTATATCTAGCTCAAAATCCTACCAAAACTAATTAAAATTCACAAAAACACTAATCTAAGGTTTTTTACTCATCGTAGGTCTAGCATCATCCTCTCTTTGGTGCTCTTGAACCCTCTCACCATGTTGGGAAGCTTAGGGTAGCTAATCCATGGTCTCACTTCAAAAATCAAATAACAAAGTCAAAAATTACAAATGACCAAATTTTGAACTTTTTATCCTATATGACCTGTTACACCCCTAACAACCCATTAATAACAATAATTATCCCTAATATCAACCAATAACCAATTGGTCTAACCTAATCACTTTCAATCACCTATTAACACCATCTAGATTTTGGAAAATATGAATCCTCATCATCCACTTTATTCTCCATCAAGAAATACATTAGCCTGAGGTCTTTTAGGACAATGTAGGTAGTACCTAGTACCAATTTTGTGTCTAGGTATATCTCAAGAACCATTCATAACTCATCACTTTATTATCCTTGGAATAGACACCTAATGATCACATATCATTTTTAATCCCTACATCTTACGTCACATAGTTCTCTATCACTAGTCAACAATAATCATCCCTATTATACAATTTCATGTTTTTCCTAGCATGTATCCTTACTATGGGACTTATCATCAGCTTAAACCTATCAATTTAAATCAATTTTATCTTATCAATCACAACACTTTCTAGACATTGGTCATTTATCTATAACTCATCACTTGAGCTACTTTTTCTCCTTCCCTATTGGGGTATCTTAATTTTTTATTGGGGCATCACAACCCCATCCTCTTGTGGTCTTATCCCACCTTAGAATTTCATTTAGAGTGACCATCTAGATCAATTTCTCCCCACATGCTCCCTTGAGGGGGCATCATATTATACTAACATTGCCTAATGACATGGTTTTTCTTTAAAAGACTATTAATCTGATCCACTCATAATGTCCTTTCAAAGAGGGGTAAAATGTATGCACTAAATTATTCTCTCCCACTAATTATACTGATTCCTATTAATTTAGTCTAATTCCCATATTTTCTAACTAAATTAGCTAATAATCCTAATAAATTCCATCCCATTCCCCTATCCCATAAACCTTTACCCCATCATAAAACTAATTAATTCCCTCACTAAACTTTTAATAAATCCTATTACTCAATAACTTACTCCCTAAGCCAACTAGCCAATTTATAATTCCATAATAGTCTACCTACCCAACCACCACCTATCCTAGCCTTCCCTAAAACCCTAAACCCTATGGGTAGATTTTTAGAATTGGAGGATTCTATAAATCTTTCCCATTATATCCACCTTCTCTATAACTCTCTAATTCTAGAGATATCCATAGAATTAAAAATTCCATGGAAAATCCCTAGGCCTTGATATCAATGGCCCAAATTTGGATTTGGTCCATTGATCTCTCCCTCCATGCCTATTTAAACAAACTCTCTGTCCACTCTCAAACTAACTTGAAAATACATAGATCCATCATGTTTCTATTATCTTTCATCCATAAATCTCTTTTTCATCCATCCATAGCCACTATCAAGTCCATTCATTCACTTGGAAGACATTATCAACACCTATCAAGGAATTCAACATTTTAAGTTCTGGGCATCAAAAAATTCATTTTTAAATATGAGAGTGGAGCTAAAAGGAGGTAAAAATGATGGTAAACATGTTATTATTATGTTCATTTACCTCTCTTATACATTTCTATTAGTGTGATTAAGTTTTAGGTTTTTATTACTAGAATTAGTAATATAGTTTGGATCTAAATTTAGTGCATAGTGGGTAAGAAGTACTTATGCCATGGTGAGACCAGGTAGCATAGCAAGACCTATAGTGCCTAAGTTGGATCTAATTATAGTGATAAATAGATATGTTGTGCTAGATATACTAGATGTAGATTATGTGGGGGACACATATGCCTACATTATATTATGGGGATGACATAGATGGACACCACTATTTCTAGGATATGGGGGCCATTATGGAGGATTCACTAGATATAGAGTGCATTAGAGCAGTTGAAGGTATGTTGTTATTATAGATTTGTATATTTGGTTAGTTTAGTATTAGCTTTCCAATTAGATGTCTAATGTATTGTTTTGGTGTGCATAGGTGCAAGAGATGATGAGTATTAGGAGACTATTATTGAAAAAACACTATGAGAGTTTACATGGAATGTTATTAATGATGTTGTAGATGATGGGCTAGTTGAGTGGGCTATAGATGTGGTTGGCATCCATGCAAACCTAATTTATCAGGTGGACATTATCATTATATCATATAAGTAAGAAAAAACGGACAAATATGAGGCTTGAATGGAGGTGTAGAGGTGAGTTATTACCCCACCTAATGGTTTTGGTGGGGAAGTTAAAAAGATAGTGGATGGTTATATTCATATTCAACATGAGTATAAAGAGGTTATGGCTAATCTAGTTTTACTTCAAGAGAGATATCATAGGTGCAGGTATCAATCTATGTCTACAAGGGATGCTAGTGAATTGAATTCTAGTGGGTATGAAGATGAGAGTGATGGTTATGAGATGGGTCCTAGTGACCTAACTCCAATTATTAAGTTATTATGTAGCATTGTATGAAACTTTTATATGTTATATACATATTGAATTTTTGATATATGGGCATCATGTTAATGGTATTTTGGTTATGGCATTATTTATTTGACAAGATGTTTTGATTATGTTCATTAATTATGTGTTGACAAGTAAATTTATATAATTGATTAGCTAATGATAATTGATTTTATTTGAATATAGTTGTTGAGTAGTTACTACTACTAGATTGAAAATGTTAGTTGTTATTATTTGTGACATAGAAGTATCATATTATATTTTAGTGTTGATCTTGCAATTATGACATGCAATATTTGAATTTTGATGGAAGAGTATACAAGTGAAAATATTTATCATGATGTGTAGGTGAATAAATAGCCTTGGGAACTTGTACTAATCTTGGTGCACTAGTGATAGATGATTTATGACTCTGTAGTGAATAACGTAGTCAGTTATCATACTAAAACAATACTTTGATGTGAATTATCTCTTGTAAATATCTTAATTAGTTGTCATACTTAGAAAGGTGGTTGAGTTTATTTCCATTTTATCACCATGATGATATAATTAGGTTGATCTCTTTTAACTAGTTTCCATCTCTACTAACTTTATGGTGCATGATATCTCACATAAGTATGTGTCCTATAAACCCCATGGATTATATGCTGAGTAACCATTGGATCCTTGAAAGGAAAATCCTAGGATAACTCAGTCTTAGAGGAATGTGATTTAGTGGAATGCAAAGAAGGAGATATTGATGCCCCCTATGTTAATGCTATAATCCCTCTATTGACATACTGGTTAATATGATCTCTGAGTGAATACTAGTTATTATCCCAATGTACATTGATTTTATGATAATTTCAATATGGTTTATTTATTATTTTATGCAAACTATGTGTTGGATGATAATGAGTAGGAGGAAATGTGATCATCCTCCTAACTAATAATGTAAATAAGATATTATGAGGCATATCTTTTTCTAAAAAATGTATGGCCCCTTTGTTGGTGCCTTTTTCTCTAATCACTATGGGAGATGATTTGTAAAGTGGTTATTTGATTTTTTAAGTACATTTATTGGTGGTTTAGGTGCCACTTTTTACTTAAGCATAGGTTTATTATTGGACCATATTAGATGACTATGCATATGATAGATCTAAATCAAAATCTACCTTTGAATGTGTGTCAACTAGTCCCATCTTCTTCTCTAATGTCATGTTTATATGACATATATGTCAAAATGATATTGATGTCTCATATAATAGTTTCTCTTTAAGAATAAAAATGAGGCCTTTATAAAATATGTATTATACCCCTAAATCTATCGATTAGTAGATTAACTATCACATAAATGATTTGAAACATAGAATGTAATCACTTATTGGTTTTGACTTACCCTAGTGTAGTGAAGACAGCCTCTCATATGTGAATCTAGGTCCCTTATTATAAATATAATGCATGAGAAAAAATTATTGTAAGCCATCATATGTATGTAGTGAACCATTGGGGAGTGAATGACAACCAATTTAATGCTTCATCCTCTATAATTCTAGGAAATAATTGGAGGAGAATTAAAATGATAGTGGTATGTTCCATAGCCTATATATAACCTTGGAGATGCAAGTATGGATCTCTATGTCCATTGAATTTAGGTAATTTTGGTATCTAAAACTTCTTCAATAATGTTTCATTGACAGTTCTACATGGAATTGGATTGTCATGGATAGCATTAGAATGAACCCAAGAGTAATATGATTTAGTTTCCAAGGTGATGTGATGTACTTGTTGTTGTAAAGTACCCATGGCATGAATGAAGGATATTACCTATTGAGAAGGTATTTTAACATCATTAAGATCTTCATTTAAACATTAAATATTATTGTTAATTTTATGAATTAGTATGACAATTTGTGGAGAATTATTAGAGATACTGAATTGGCTTACCATAACCTTTAGAGAGGTGATATCTTGGATCTAGTGAGAGAGGAATTGATGATCACCCTCATGGAGGTTATAATGAGTAATAGGTTCTACTATCATAAGGAGGGATAAATGAGTTTTATTGGTATCTTTTATTTTTTTAATTTGTAAATAAGTATCACATGCTAATAGAATAAAAGATAAATTATGATCATGTGAATGTAAACTATGAACATGAGTATAAATTTGCACATTTTTATCTAAAGACCTAATATTTCTTGAATTAGCATTTAATAATCAATAAATTTTGACATTATATTTGGTTGAAGTAAAGAGAGGACCAAACTCAATTTATTCTTTACTATAATCATAGTAATCATTGTTATTCCAAGTTTCATCAAAATTAGAATTTATTTCACTTGTAGAGTTAACGGAATGAGAAATGTTATTTCCATGCTCAATAAGAGAAAGAGTAGAAGAATATTTTAAATTTTTACTAATATAAAACATATCATCATGTGTAGGTGGAATGCAATGAGTATATTCACTAGTTATAAGTTTAGTACACATATTGTCATTATTTTCAATAATGGAGTAAAGGGTAGAAGAAGTAGTAATCATATTTTCATTTGACACATTATGAGATGTAGGACAAGGGTTAGAGATATTTGAATTATCTATATTTTTCATGGAACCAATGTGTTGATCTTGAAAGGTAAAATAAGTTGACATCAAAATATCATCTACTTTAGTTTGTAAACCTATAAAAGGCTTAATATCAGTTGTATATGATTGTTTGAATTGAATTGAGAAAATTGAAGAAAATGCATTTTCCTTTTCCATGTTAGGAACATCATGTGAAGGAAGAAAAAAAATTTAATCATGCAAAGGTATACTTATTTTTATTTTTCTTATATTGTTTTAATTTGAATAAAGATGTGATAAAAATGGTTGATAGGCTAGGATCATGTTCAAACAAAACACTATCTATAAGGGTATCTTTCAGCCTTATGTAGTTAAGTTGATTTTGAGAAGTGGGGGAAGAGAGAGGAGGAAGAGATACATCTAATCTATTCTCAATATCACTTTCATTATCATACTTATAATAATCACCATATCCATCATTACAAAAATAATGATCATAATCATCATAAATGAAATCATGCTCATTATCATATGCTAGTGTGCAATTTTGAAAATTGGTCCATTCATTTGTATAATTATGTGAAAAGTTTAAAAATTGATCAATTGGGTGAAGGAGAAGAGGTTCCTTATAGGTTATTTTAAACTTACCACAAAAGAGAATGTAAAAAATGAACAATAAGAAAATGATGGGTAGAATATAATCCAACATAAATATGTTTGAAAATATGCTAAATATTCAACCTAAAGTGTAGGAGATCATAAATTACCTACAAACCCTAAGGGCTAATATTTAGAT
This sequence comes from Torreya grandis, assembly GCA_037957365.1. Taxonomy (NCBI): domain Eukaryota; kingdom Viridiplantae; phylum Streptophyta; class Pinopsida; order Cupressales; family Taxaceae; genus Torreya; species Torreya grandis. The sequence continues at coordinate 621,455 of JARHVA010000529.1, forward strand.
TTGTGAGGACCTAGTATGTGGATCTAGGGTTTAAAGGGTTTTTAGATAAAATTTAAAGTATTAAATTAATGAAAACCCTAATAGTGGACTAATATGGATCAATTAGGATATTTAAAAATAAAGAAAAAATAGAATTTTATAAACCTTATTTTTTAAAATAAGACTGGAGAAGGCAAACCCTAGGAGATAATTAGGGTTATTAGGAGATATTCAAATTAAATCAGGTTAAATAAATGATTTAAATTTTTAAGAATTAATAAATATAAATAATATATTTTTAAAGGGTTGGAGTAAAGGGGTAAATATAGATAAATATTATAAATGGCTAATTTAGTTGATTTACCTAGATTAGGAATGTAAAGGAGAAAGTCTATTTATCTGGAATGAAACATGTGTTACTAGATGATGTTAGTGTTAGAATAAGTCAAAGGAATAGTTAGGAGTCCTTTCATTTAGAAACTAGAGTCCCACCTCCCTCAAGTCAATAGTGAGATCAATTGGATAGTAGCTTAATGCATTATTGGCAAAGGCACTACACTAATGTCCTTTATGGATAGGAGCCCTAAAATTTTTGGGGTTGTTATGGGAGGATTCTTTGGTCATATATGTGTCTTCATGAACTTTTGATAATATTTCTATGTCACCTTTTATTTTTTCATTCTTCAAAACCCTAATGAATACTTGCACACATGAAACAATAATGAAATAAAATGTAATAGGAAGGGGAAAAGGTGGGTTGTTAGATGTTATAATCTAACAACTTAGAAACCTTATTATTTTGGATAACATCCATATAACCGTTGTTGTTCTCGGTCTTACCTACATTAACCCCAATAGTATGGGTCTCAGATAAAATCTAGTTCTCCTTTAGGGAATGTGTATAATCAACACACATGGTATATAATAATTAATTTCACTTAGGCCCTTTTTTGATCAATAATACATATATATGTGTGATGTTGAGTAAATATATTGAGTGTTGATCTATATTATTGACTAATATTACATAATTATGTGCCAAAGTAATAAGTGATAAATGTAGAATGCCTTGTGATTTTTTTTATATATAAGAGTCTTTATTTTGAATGTGAGACGCTTTTTCAAAATTCAACAAGGTAAAAATATAGATAAAATCTCAAGAAGATACCCAAAGGAGGGTAAGGACTCAAAAATAAATAAAAACATGACCATTGGACAATAGTGCTAAGGCAGACAATAGTGTAGTCCCCTCCTATCCAAGACCACATCATTTTCTTATTGACCAAATTTGACTCCAAGTCAAATTGGTCATCCCCTCAAAATTCAAATTTGTTATGGTCTTGTGATGTTTTAATTTCATACTTACATGGTCCCTAAAAGTCTTCATATAACCTTGTTATCATTCTTTAAGGTTAGTTTGGAAAAGTTAAGGTAAAGTCATGTTTTAGTCATATTATGGGCTAGGCATGCCATGGAGAGATAAGGCATGGTAAATTTTTTTAATACGTTATTAGGGGTATATTAATGTAATTCTATGTCTTAAACATCTTATCACAATATTTCTTGATGTTTTGAAAAGTTTGAGGTTCATTTACTAGCTCTAAAGTGTTGAAAATGTGATTTTTTACTAACTAAAGTGTATGTAAAAGTTACCTAAGTGAAAAAAACATACCACACACCTTATAAGGTCCTTGGATCAGTTACTCAACTACCAACCTATTAGAGAAATCAAAACAAAGTCAAATTATTGATATTCAATACCATCTTAAGGAGTCAAAGAAGTTATATAGACTTGTTGAAGTCATGTGTAAGTGAAAAGAGATTCAAAATGTTCCATGAGATTATACAGGTCAAAAAAAAACTTGGAATGAAGTTTGAACTATTATATTTTTATAAATATCTTTCTCTCTCCCAATGTCCCATTCACAAGCTATTGAAGTCCAAATTTAATCAAATGGTACAAGTTGTACAAGTTGAGTTGGGGGATAATATTTTTAAAAATATTTGGGACCCCTATTAGATTAAAATTTTAATAATTTGTCATTGTATTGGTGTCCTTATCTTTATTAACAATTCCTAAGAATCCAAACTACTTTTTGAAGCCTTAAAACCCCACAGGTTGAGTTTGGTGTAAATCTATAATAAAGTGTGAAATATTTTCTTCATGAAACCAATTGGATTGAGTTATAAGATGGTTTTATATGCCTCATACAACTTCATTCATCATGGGGTCATGTGTGGATGGTCCTTTTTCAAGCAAAGTCTCTTTTATGCATTATTTGTAAATGACTGTCATATTTTTTGTGTTTCTGAGTTATCCAAGTTGTTTGATGTATTTGAGTTAATCTTCATGGTCTCATAAAATAATAATAATCCATTCATGGTCTCTTGATTAGATATATATTATGTACAATTTCCAACAAGTCACATATCTCCATTCACATTGTGGATTATGCTATGTGTGTCTAGAAATCAAGGTGATTTGAGTGTTTGAATATGCATTTAAAAGGATATGGAGAGATATATTTCATAATATATCATTTTTATAAAAAATACAATAATCTTTGATCCTAACAGTGACCATGTTGTACTTCTCAAGGCTTCAAAACACATAAGATTATAGACAGTCACCTACAGGCCTGTAGGTCTAGTCAAGTGAAGTGTAGAGGTTTGAAGATGTGTTAAATATGATCTATGATTTTTTTAATGTAGTAAAAATACCTCTATTTATTAAGGTTGAGTTTTAATATATCATGGTGTAGTAAGGAAGGCCTTTTCAAGACCAAATATACTCAAATCTAGTAGGGCACTCATCTACAGGACTCTATTTTTCCACAAAGTTGAGGATGATTTGAAAGTGATAGATGTGGTCTTGAAGTTATTGATAAAATTATCTTAATTTATTTTGAACTTGGTAGATGTCATGATAGAAGTAAGGAAGGAAAAAAACTCAAACTCCATGTTAAGCACCTATAACTAGTTGAGGAAATTGGATTTGAAATAGTAATGTTGATAATATTTTGAGTCCTAAAGGAATTGAAAATACCTTAAGACATAAATCACCATAAAACTGATCCATTGGAAAGGTTTGGAGATTATAAAGAGTCATGGAATATTCAAAACACAATCAAACCCCTTTCAACATCCACCTACAGTTAGTTGGAATTTTGGCCTTGAAACATAGATGTTGATGAGTTTTAGAGTTTTTACAGAAATGAAGGAGATTTGAGATAAATTCAAAAATATTCAATAGAGATATTTATATGTTTTAGGATTTGAGAGAAGACCTAATAATCTTGAAAACATAGTTAAACTATTCAAAAATGCACCTACAACCATTTATTATTGAAATTCTACCTTGAATAGTGGGTTGAGGAAAGTACTAAGTTTTCAAGAGATTTGAATGAAGTACTTAGTTAACCAAGAACAAGATAAGTGTTTGAATATTTTTTTTATTTTTAATCAAGGTTATTCAAACACTAAGTTGGAAAATCAATTCTAAATGCATATGTACAGGTAGATAGTTACTTGTAGGTCTATTTGCTTAACTAAAGACCTTTAAAATCCCAAGAATAGTGGTTTGTATGTATGATTTTAAGGTAATAAAGTAACTAAAAATATAAATTAATTTATCTTATAATCCAATATTAGAATAAAAATACCAAATAAGAGTCACAAAGTCATATTTCATACACACAGTCCAAACATAGTTTGCCTGCCTAGGCTAGTGATGTTTCTTATTTGGAAATTTTTGGAGTTGTGTGAGATATGATAAAAAGTCGTGTATTTTAGGATATTATCATCATCATAATATATCTCCATATACTCACTTGAAAATAGTGAAAACGCTTAATGCCCTACCTACTTAGTCTAGATAATGACACTAGCATGTTCACTCATGAGAGGTTTGGTTATTTGAGGAAGTTAAGGGATATATAGAGGGACAAAAACCAAAAAATATGTTTCTATGATAATTTAATGTTTATTAAATTTTTCAATCATACCCTCAGACTTAAGAAAATTGAGACACCATACAATCAACCCCTATTAAGTCTCAAATAGATTAAGTATATACACATGCCTATTTAGGGAGTCTTGAACATGAGATGGTTTGTTGGAGTAAGTTTAGACTTTAGATACCTTGATAAAATGTTGATGTGTCTACAAAAGCACTCCATGTAGAAATAAAAACATAATAGTGAGTAAAATGGAAGAACACAAGGGGTTAGGGTTTGATAGGCAGCTTGGCCTACAAACCCTAAGCCTAAACAAATGAGGGTATAGAGAGACTTGATAAATAAATGTGGTTGTAAAATAATTATAATATGTAAATATGGATGTCTCAGAGCTTATTGAGGTAATTTAAACTCAACCCAAACTCAGGAAAAGTTCCTATAGACTATAATCTTACTTAAACCTCTCATAATGCTCACTGCCAGTTTGAGAGGCTAGTTTATTTTGCTTGGTATGGAAAATAGGTAATAAATGGGACCTTTGGCTCCTATGGGAAGTTAAATACCATAATAAATTGAATTTTTTGGAATTTTATTATCTTTTCATGCCCTGATCTTTATGAACCATCCTTAAGAACCCAAAGCACTTTCAGGCTACCTAGGAGAGCCATAAAGACCTGATGACAGAGAAATAAAATTATATGCCTCTAGATGGATCAAAAAAATTTCCAAATGACCCAAAACATGTTCAATTATCCTATATTCATAATCACATACCATTTTTTGTTACAATACTATTCGAAATTATATGGATTAGGCCTAAAAATGTATTTTTGATAGTAAACAAGTCTGTTTAAGTTGTCAAATCTCCAAATTTGGCATGGAAAACAAGGAGGATGTATAATTGAATCACACAATTTTTGTGGGGTTTTTCATATGTGGGGATCCTTTATAACCTTTTTTAAGTCTCTTTTTAGGGAGGCCTAGTTAGGAGAGAGAAAAAGAAAAAAATGATATCTCAACTTAGTTTTTAATCCTAAAACTATACCTAGAGTTGTAAGGCCATGCTAGGTAATGGAATATGCCCTCATATTCTCACCACTATTTTTAAAACTCCATACACAAGGAGGTTTATATTATTTTAGGGCTATAAGGAATGAGTCCTAATTATGGATTTTGGTAGACAATGACTTGTAGGATCTAGTTTGATGCTTCAAAATGGATTTTTATAGGTCCAATATGATGTGAATAAACCATCCATGAAGTTTGGATGAGATGAAGAAGAAGAATCCAAGTTTTGACACTTGTGTGAAAAATAGGCCTAAGGAGATAAAGATTCCTCTAAACACCTTGCAAGAGAAAGAGGTGATTTGTTAAAGATAAACTAATGGGGTTAGTTAATGTGTGTCAAGAGCAGATCAAAGAGGTAGGATAAAATGATCTAACCATAAATAAAGCCAAGTGTCCTGCAACATGTCAAGATAAAAGGTAATTTCAAGAAGCTAGTCAAGGTGTCAAGAAAACATTTCAACTCCCATGCCACTTGAAGAGTTATAACATCCTTATAGGAGCTACACATGGAATCTTAGACTTTTTAAGGAAGTTCCCTAACTCCTCTATTATATTTAATTCATATGGATACTTATCTATCTTATCTCACCTATGCCCTTCTTCTCTTTTCTAACACTTGTGTTATATATTGATCCTTAATTAGCTAAGTTTGTATCCTCCACCTGAGTATAGAGAATACCTACTCATTTTTAGCCTTTGAAAAATAAATAACAATCTAGTTTACCTTTTCCATGAGTTATTTCAATGTGTAAGTTAGGCTAGTTAATCTTGCTAAGTGATAGATTCTCTTCCTTAGTATGTTGTCCTTATTTGCATTCATATTCAGCTTTGAAAGTCTCTTGTAGGTCTCTTAAATTGTTCTAATGATGTTTTCATGAGTTTTATTGAGTTGTCTCTCCAATAGTGTCATGTTATGCCCTTTTTTTAGTCTTCCTAGATTAAGTTTACTTAACAAACCTCCATGAGAAATACTAATGTAAGGGGTATATTTGAATTATTGTCATGTAAAGATTAAAAAATTATTTTAAGTGTAATTGCAATTAGTTGTTAGTGGTTAGGTTAAAATTGTTGCATCACCTCATTAAGATAGGTTTAATTTATGTTTTCTCTCTCCCTTTTCATCCAAATAAGCTAGTAGTATAGGTGATGAGAAATCAATAAAAATCTAGGGAGCTATCCCTTTAATATAGACATTTTCCCTTGCTATAGGCAACCCATAGGGCTAGGGGTAATCCCATGTTCCACTCAATTTGGAGAAGGATTAAAATACCTATCCAAAGGTGGAAAATTGAGTGATAATAATTCCTATGTGCACAAAACTAGGTTATGACTGTGACAAGTAGGCTAAGGTCCCCTGTGGTTGGAAAAAAGATGACATGGAACTACTGAGGGTGTAAAAATAGTGAAGATAAGTCATAATAAGGATACAAATACAAAAGTGACCATGTGAACAAGACTCTCATTCATCATTAAGAAATTCCTTTGAAATATCCATAAAAGACATATTACTTTTGTTTATTTGACCAAATTAAGGTGTGTACAGATGGATATTGTGACTTCATCATTCTCAACCAATGCATGCAAGAGATTAAATGGAAAGACAAAATGTGATTTTAAATTTTTATGTTCAATTGATTTGGAATTGTTTTGACTAGGTCAAAATAGATCTAATTTGACTTTATTTCAATATTTGACTTTACACTTGGATTGGAATTGGTCAAAATTGATTGTATTTAGCTTAACTAGACTTGGTCAAAGTTCATCAGATTTGACTAGATTGGACTTGGTCAAAGTTGATCGAATTTGACTTGATTAGACTTGGTTAATGTTGACCCAATTTGATTTCTAGACTTGAGTTGAATTTTTCAAAGTGGACCTTATATTTAAATCTTATACTTGAGTTAACTTGGAATGTTTGACTTTGACTTAAAGGTTGACTTTAGTTGACTTGGAATGTTTGATTTATTTTTGGTCAAAGGTTGATTAATTTGGAATGGTTGAATTAAAAGAGGAATTAGTCAAAATAGATTTAATTTAGACAATTGATTTCACATTTGATTTGGGTTAAAATGGACCTAATATCAATTTTTTTTCAAATGGGAAATATAATAGTACAATGCAAATAAGTTATTGTTCAATTGAATAACATGATGTTTAGAATGAGATATAAATGACTCAGAATTTAGTTAGAACAAAGCCTTATCATGTAAACTTTTAATGGAATATGAAAAAGTTTTTTGACTTAAGATAATTTGACTTATTTTAGGTGTAAGTTATACCACATAACATAAGGAATATGACAACAAAAAATAAATAACACACACACACAAGACAAACCCTATTATAGTGGTAAAAATAGGTGTACAACATGATTGTGGCCCACATATCTACCTCATAAAAAGAGAAAATAGGTTAATCTCTTAACCCTCACTTCAATTCATATGTCATGAGACTTGGGGGAGATTGGTTTCCCTCGCACTACAAATTTTTTATGGTTGGATAGTCTTAATCTAAGTTTTAACAATGCTCTCTAAAGGATCCTTAATATACCTTGAGATATGTGTGGCTCAAAAGTCCTTGGAAAAATAAAAATAAATATTGATTCATGGGAGGGTGTATCCCCTTCATGACCACTTTAATTTTGAGATCTCAGTGAAGTGATACAAAAAATTAAACTTTGAGGGTGGTGTTTAATAGCTTAGCATCATGGATAAACCCCTTACTATCATAGATTGTGCTTAAAACACATAGTCTCTTATTTTTTATGATACCTACCCTCAATTATATCCCTCACTAGAAAATGAGGTTGGTACATATGTTTGGGGATGAAATACCAGTCTTCATGTCATAAGGACTCATTGATGGCGATCAATTCTAACTCATGCAACCAAAAGAAAAAGGAAGGTTCACTATTTATTATTTTTAGAATCCAACAAGTAGGCAAGAAGAAAGCATACTCTAGCTTTGATTTAGAAAAAAGAAATAGTAACCCATGTGATTTTTATCATAGAGTGTCCCACAAGTGGGTGAGAGGAGAGAATAAGCACAATAAACCACCCAAAAACACACAAAAAAAACACCAACACTCAAATATAATAAAACACAAGTATTTTAAAGCACCAAAGTGAAATATGTTTGTAAAATGTGTTTTTTTAATAGATAAAACACATTTTTAACAATTAATAAATAAATAAGTTAGTATTTGTATTTTTGGTCTTTGAAAAGCAAACAAATGTTAAAATTTTGATTTCTTAGGTCTCAAAAAATTATCACAGGGTGATTATACTATTTAGCATGGGATTCTAAGAAATGAAACATTACATGGGAATTTCACCACTATACAGGGAAATTATACCATAAGCAGAGTGATTTTTCAATTTTATAGAGTGACTCTACCTTTTTGTAGAGTGATTTTGTTGATTTAAAGGTCAATTCCACCATTTACCTAAAAAACACAAAAAAATAGAAACAGAGAAGAAGTGGTCTTATTGATTACTAGGTTGATATTATCATTGATAGATAGGAATTTGATAGATTAGTATAGTGTTTTCATTTATAAACTAAGAACATAAATTTGGAAAAATTATAAGAAAAATAGGAGAAATTAGGATCAATCTTGAGCTAATTTCAAAATTAGAAGGATGTTATGATGTTTTAAAAGAGAATATGGGGTGCTAGTCCCACTAGGTGTGTCATATGTGATTACATGATTACAAGGGGGTTAATAATGTTAGTATGAAAATCAAAATAAAATATACACAAACTAAAGGCCAAGTGTGAGTCTCTAGATTGCACAAGGTCAAGAAAGATAAAATAAACTAAATGGAAGACAAATCAGACAATGATACCTTCCCTTTTAGATTTCTCCTTATTATCATAATTCATGTTTGGACAAGCCCAAATATAGTTTTAAAAGGCTTTGATCAATGGCATGTGGTAAATTTGATAGAATTTCCCCTTGCACTATAGGTAATTGATTTAATTATGCTTGATACTTAATGGATGATGGCCTTAGATTTAGAAAATTTTTGTTACACTATTTGTCCATGTTTAAATGAGGAGGAAGTCATCCAATTTATAGAATTGGATGATGAATGTGGATGATCAGACTAAGATGAAAATCAATAGATGAGGATTAATCCTCCATCCTCATAAGTGAGGGAGATGGAGTGTGTAAAAAAAAGAGATGGAGTGTGGAATAAATGATTGATTTTATAAGTAAATGTAATATCCTATCATAAACCTTACTTGCATGTTATCTAATTACATTCACTTATCTTGGGAAAGAGGAAGATTTAATGAATTTTTAATTTATAAGTTGTTGTGTGATGAGTAAATTAGGAATTTATGAATTTATAAAATAGGAATTTCTAAAAGCTATGTAATTTCCATTATAATATGATTAATATAATTAATAAATGTTAATTACAAATTGAATGTGATGTGAATTTGGTGGGATAGGAATGATAATACAAGCAAATAGTAATTAGTCAAAGTGGGGTGGAAGTAGTGACAGACTAAGAAAGTGAGAATAGATGAATTGATTAGATGGTTTAATAATATTTTAAAGGATATTTAAAATTGACATAGTGTTTTATTTTAGGTATCTACATAAGGAATAGAAAATTTTGGGCTCAAATACTCTAGGGTATAGGAATTTAATCTAGTTGGATATTTAGATTCTAACTATGCAAGTGATTTTAAATATGGGAAGTCTACTTTAATTTTATTAATGAATTTAGGAATAACATTCATCTATTGGAATTAAAACAAGTAGTTAGTGACAACCATTTTCTCACTAAAAGTATAAAATATGATAGCTTCAGAGGAAACAATTCAAATAATATAGCTCAAAAGAATTATTACAAATTTACAAGTAACATAATTTTATTCAACATCATCTATGGTTGACAACACTTTTACAATTCAAATGAAAACAATTCTTATTTTTCATAACATAACGAAGCACATAAATAGAAGATATTATTTGGTTTTTCACTATATGAAAGATGGCAATGTGAAATTAATACATTTCCAACTATGGAGAAATCAACATATATCCTAACAAAGGCACTTGGAACAAAGAAATTTGAGATTTTTAGTGGCATGCTTGGTCTCACTATAACCCCTACATATCAGGGGGTATGTAATTATATTGTATAATATATATATATATATATATATATCCTAAATGTAGGATTATTTTCATCTTATCATATAATTTGAATAGTCACCATAGGAGATGACTTGAATAACCACTCCATGGTCTATTTGTGAATTAAATTTTTAGGGTTATGGAGTATTAGCCCCACATTGTTAAAGGGCTTGAATATAGTAAATCAAGGTATATAATATACAATAAATATATCCACTAACTTGTGAAATAACTAAGCTAAACTGATATTTCTAATACTAGCAATGAAGGAGACAAATGAATACTTAGATAGAAACTGATTGAGACAAAGGCTATAGAGATTAAAAACTGGTATAAGAGTTGGTATAAGTGTCATAAATATAATCCAGGTGTCAAAACCCATCCTAAACAATATTACCCTACCTTATATAGTAATATTATGGCACTAGTGTCCACTTATGGTGATAGTGTCCACTATGCAAGAACTATTTTGAACTTATGGGAGCACCTATGTGCAAGTCTACCAAGCCTATTCTTGTATGTACAAACCATTATTCACTATCTATGAGATATTGTGTCTAATTTTATATGTAATGATTATATATCTATGTGATTAGGATGTAGAAATTACTCTATATTAGAGTAATTTCTTCATTGATGAAAGAGTTGAAGCCTCAAAAGTGTGCAACACAATTTTTGGGGATTGATCAAATACAATGATTTTATTAATCAAAGAATATTACATTTATATTATGAATATCTCTTATAAACAAGGACTCAACATTGTCTATGTATCTCATAAATATCTCTACGATTATCCCCTAATATTTCTTAAAGTTTATCTTTATAAACTCTCTTAAATCATTATCTCTATTGAGTTATATAGATACAACTCTTATTATTAAATAATGTATTAATCTCTCCACATTATTTTTTACAAATATTAGCACTAACATAGGCTATACCTAAAATTCCTCCCCTTAGTGGTAATATAGGAAGATAAATTACATGACTATACCTCTCTATATTTCCCCGTAAAATGCAGACATTAGGTTCACCTGAAAATATGTCTATTTTTACATTGAAAGAGTTTGTTTATTACAAGTATATGTCCATGGAAGAGAAAATTTACATGTTTTATTGAATTTTTGAATTTCCTATTGATTTATTTTTTTTGGGAATATTGGAGTATTATTCATAATTTAATTAAAGGTATGGAATAGGAAATCAATAAATAAATATACAATAATTAAGCTACTAATTTGTATAGTTTGACTATAATTTGAACATTTCTAAAAATAGTAAAAAGGGAGAGAAAATAAGACTTAGAAATTGATTGATATGGGTGTTGCAACATCTAAAATTCATTATGCAAGAATGGGACACTATCACAAACTAGGATCTAGACTTCATTTTATGATTGGATAGGAGTGTTAGAATATAACACCCTTGGGTCTAGTGGTAAATTCTTCTTCTACCATTATTATCCAGGAGACCTAAGCTTTTTGTTTTTTGTTAAGTGTATCTATGTGAGCCTACCTATGAAAGTTTAGCTATCGGATGTCCATGAAACTCCTTGTAGAGTTAATTTAGTCCTTAAACCCTAGACTCTATTATGATTTGACAAACTTTGGGAAAGAGTGTGGGTTAGTGTGTGTAAGATGCACTAAATGTGTATCCACACCCATTATGTGGGCACACTTCCTACATACCATTACTATGAAGAGGGATCAAGCAATATGTAGTTCTCCCACTTGATTTTCTTTGTGGGATTGTATATATGAAGATGGAAATGCTAGAAATTTGGTGTGCTTGAGGTAGATAGGGATTGGTGTAAATATTTGAATAAGCTTGTAGTAGTATTGGCTGGCTATATACATAGAATAGGGAAGATTGCATGAGAAGTCTTGCTTATATTCTTGTTTGCTTTGTGATAATTTCCAACCCTTTCCAAATGAACTTTGAATGGGATTTAATAGGGATATGTTGGTCATGGGTTGAATGTGCTCATATTAGGATTACAAGAAGAGGGGTAAAGAGTCGGAAGGAACTAACCATTAGAGGTAAAAACGCATTTGGATAGGAGCACCAAAAGTAGACACTAGTGGGCCTAACACTATAGTCCTAAGCTAACAAGACCTAGGGGGATAGATTTCTCATGGAAAGAGTAGTTTGAATGAGCTAATATTAGGTCTAGAAGGCTATGAATGATTATGAATAGTGAAAAGATGCCTATGAGGGTCATGAGAGTAAGCAAGAGGAACATATGGGCTATGTGTCACAAACCACACTCAAATTAGCAATTTTCACATTTTATATGACTACATTTACCCCCCCTTTTATTTTAGCGATGTAGAAAAGTGAAATACTAGGATAATGGAAAAATATAAAGCATACCTCAACTTACCTACAAGTGTGAAGCTCTGAAGTTGGGTGATGTTGGGTGTACATAGAGAGAGCATGCCATGAAGTGTTAATCTATAAAATAAAACAAAGAGTATATTAGTTCTTACTAGATATTCTATATCTAAAATAAGAAAATATAAAATTAGGTGTGTGTGAGAGAGAGAGGAATGAATATACCTCACCAAGTATGTAAACCAATAAAAAACCTATTTTTGATGTTAAGTGATGCTGAGTAATGTTGGGTATGTGTTATACTAAGAGTAATATCATGAATAGAACTAAGTGGTCAATTCTTTGAAAGTGGCTCAATAATATAAAGGCTAGCCCTTTGGCTCCATAATCACCCACTACGTGAATCCATGTGATAATGCATGTGCTAAATGATGTTTGAACTATGTGTCCAATCACTATGAGTAGGTGGCTCAAGAATACAAAGGCTAACTAGTCCTTTGGTTCTATCATTACCTAGTGAAGTGAAGCTATGAACTGATATCGATATGAAATGTGTATATTATGTGATGGATCGTAAATCCCATGAATGTAATATAATTTATAAATTTGGTATGGATATCTAAATGTGTGCTAAAAAATAGGCCACTCTTGGCCACTGTAAAAGGTGGAGTTGAGGCTTGTATGAAAGCCACTTCAAAACTAGGTACTAGGTTTATATGGAATCCGCTTAGAAATGTGGAAGTTAGGCTTGTATGAAACCCACTCAAAAATGATGTCAACCACCTAAAAATATAATAAGGCATGTAACTATTGATAATGCCTAGATAATGTAATGAACTTAGAAAGCAAAGAAGACAAATGTGTCATGCACATTGCCCCCAATTATGGTGTCTGAAACATGGATTCTGATATAGAAGTTATACCAATTATTGTATCTAAAAATAGAAGTAAGATCCATCATGTTGTGCATGATTCCCCATATATCTATATTCTCTAAACAAAAGTGTACAAAAAATTATTTATTTTGAACTAGTCTGACTGTGCAAAACTATAGCTAAACCTACTTTTCTACCTACTTCTAGACAATCTAGTTTTTTTATTTGGCTAGGAGTACCAAAAATGGACACTAGAGGTCTTATTATTATACTCCCATCTTGGAACTATTATCCTAGGTTAAATATGATGATTTTTCTAAAATTATCACTATCTACCTAGTCTATACAACCTGGTTTGAAGTTTATTATTTTTTTGGTGTTTTTAATGCTAATTTTTTGACTAGTAAGAGTTTTGATCTCTATGATAAAACTCCTATTTATTACCCCCTCTTCTAAAGGTAGGAATGAATACCCTACAATGATTTATCTTATAAGGAAGAGCCCTGCAAGTGTGTTATACTATAAATATACATGATATATAAATGATAATCGACAAGATATCTCAAGATATAACATGGTTTGTAATGAGAGATCTGTAGATCAATAGGGGTATGCCTCGATAGATATAATAGTTTAATATCATGTGTAATGTATTGAATTAAAATTGGAAGTTTGGTTAGTTTGTGGTTATTAGTTATTATGGAGGGATGGAGCATGATGTCCATCATGGCATTTAAGAAAGCAAGATAATGCATGATGTAGATCATGGCATTGCAAATAATTGAAAATCAATCAGGCAACAAGCACATAAAAAATAAGTAAGAAACATACAAGAGTGGCCAAGGGGCCATTGAAATAAGGGACATGGGCACATGTCACTCAAACTAGAAGGCAAGCATACAAGGCAGGTTCAAATGCCACATACACACAATTGAAACAAGTAAGGTTGGCATAAAAGCCACAATTACATAGAAGAGTATAGACAAAGAACATTGGAAAATTTCCTAAGGCGTACACAAGAATAGAATAAAATTAAATTGGCAAATGTCCTAAGGCACATACAAGAGACAAAACAAGAACTAAGAAATTCAATCATATCTAGCTATACAAAACAAGAAGGAAAACATGTAAATACTAGAAATATAATAAAATATAACTAAGCAAAGCAATAAGTGAAAGTATGCAAGACATATAGTACAAGAATAGTTATATGCTAAAAAATACATGAGTGTTATATACTGGTGAGTGTTGATAGAGTAATATGTGTAATATAGTAGGTAATGTACATCAACATGATAACTAGAGTGTGTGGTATAATAATGATATAACCTGGATGGTGTAGTCATGTAGAATATGTTCCCAGTGGGTAGATATATCAATGTATGTCTTGAATATAGAATTAGGATGCCCCTCAATAGGTAGAGTGAAGCAATCATGGATCTGGATGTCACTACACACATTGAAACAAGATCAAGTGAAGCATGGTAATGTAGATAACAATAGCATAGAACAACAAATGTAAGTCTAGCATGGTAGTATAAATGTAAAGCATGGATAATGAATACAACTAAAATGTTTTTATGTTTTGAATTATTTTAATATATTTGTATTTTTAAATGTTATATTATTTTAGGTATTTTTGATATTTTGAGCTATGTACAATTAATCATAAGAAGACTATGTACAATAAATTGAAAAGAATCTATGTACAATCAAGCTAAAAGATTATGTATAGGAAAACTAAGAAATTATGTACAAGTAATATTAAGAAGAAATGATACTAACCGATGAGTCTCATGTGAGCTCCTTATCATAGTGTCCTATATCAAACAAAGGAATCATGCATGATTGTAAAACATGAGGGAATGGATCTGAATATGACTCTAAATATTCATATTCATTTTTAGTATCTTGGAAATCATAATAACTTGTATTATTCCATTCATCATTATCATCTTGATTTTGAACCAATAGAATGCTAGTGTTGATTTATTTTGTATCTAGATCTTTTCATTTGATAAATTATGTCTTTGAATGATTTTCCTTAGGATGTTCAATAAATCCTAGACCTTAGTGACAAACATTATCAACTACTAGAATAAGATTAGTGATGCCTTAATCTTGCTTGCCTAACCCTTGACCTTGATAATCAAACTATTATAGATATTTTTTACCAAACCTATACTACTTTGAAAGTTGAGCATCATTTTGAAGAGGTAGGTTTGCATATTTTTCATGTTTTACATGTGATTTTGCTATTTTTTTTCTCTAATTTTACTTTTTTATCCCTTTTATTATTTTGAGTTATGCTCTAGAAACCACTTTTGTACTATTTTTGAATTTGACCCTTTGTGAATGTGTTCCTATGTCACTATGGATTGCTTGACTAATTTACCTTGTACATGGTCCTCATTAGAAATTATATGTTATTTATGTTATTTCAATTTAAAACATGAATCTGTGTGATGCCCATGCATTATATGATATGCATAATAATATCTAGATCTTCTCACTAGATGTAGAGGAGGTACTTTGATCAAGTTAGATTTAATCATTTCCCTTAGTACCTCACTTGAACTCTTATTTGATCTTTGAGTCATTAGTTGAAAATTTACTTTGTTTTGATTTCTTGTTTTGATATGTAACATTTCTTTCAACCAATTGACTAGATGAAGGTGCACATACATGATCGACACTAGGGTGCCTATGAGGTTTTTGTATTATAATCTAATTTTCTAATGTTTTGATATTTTCATGTAATATCTAATTCTATGTTTGTAAATCTAAAATTAAAATTCTCATACTGGTGATTTGATCCCTTAGAGTCTCACAAGTGCAAACCCTAGTTGCTTCTGATTGAACATGTAAGCACATATATTGAAGAGGTTTTGAAGAAGATTTAGGATAAATGTATACATTAGGAACAATAGTATGGGTTGCCACATTTTGGAGGGGTAATAGAATGGACTTGGTTAGAGGGAAAGTAGAAATCACCCTCTTGGGGGAGAAGAGGAGAAGTAAATTATTTCCTATGCATAAGATATGACATTGAAACTTGAAAGTTGGTTGTTAGCATATGCAATGGATCCTTTAAGTATGTAATAATTTTATTCTTGATTGAATTACACATAATGGAGAGATAACATGCTAAAGAATTAATTATTAGTGTAGGTTTTTATTTTTCCCTATTTTTTAATTAGGGAAATTGTATTTCTTGTGCATACATGGAGTTTTTCTACATTTGTGGGATAGGCTAGCTTATGTGGAGGTGTGTGTCATAGATGTGTCATAGGTGTCATAAGAAGGTCATAAGTTACTCCCTTGATGGGAGTTACTTCTCTATTATTAGCACCTTGTCACCACCTTTCATGGAGGAGTTACAGTCTATTCTTGGGGTGACTTGTCCACCTTTTGTGGAGGAGTTACTTATGTACTCTCCTATTTGTAGTCCTCACTTTGGCCATCTCATGTTAATAAGATTTTGGTTTTCTCCATTTTGTCTTGTGAAATTTATCTTCTTGTGTTATTTTCAAATTGCTTTAGCATCTATGTGGTGTGCACTTGCTTCAACTTGTGTGATCACATCTCCATTGCACTCACACCATCAAGATTCTGGCAGCAACTCCGATATGATATCAAAGCAAGAACGGTAATCGTGTGTATGGTTATGCTTTTAGTTCATTTTGAAATAAAGAGGAGTGGAGTTCTCTTTGTTTTTTTTTATTTTCTATATTTGATATATATATATATATACATATATATATATATATATACATATACATATATATATATATATATATACATATACATATACATATATATATATATACATATATACATATATACATATACATATACATATATATAATATCATTTCTGGTATAATTTTCTTGAGAATCTTTGGGCTTTGAGTGTCTTGGTAGTAAATTCTCACAAGAACAAGGGCGATCTGCTAGTTTGTAGATAAAAATCTGTAGGCTTGATGCACTCAGGTGCCATTATTGAGTAGATTGCACCTAGCTTCAGTCCTTACTATGGCTAGCTTCAGTCCTTACTATGCCTAACTTCACCTGCCATGCCAAGTAACAAGCAGTCATTTCTACAGCCAAGTCATAAGTCGTACGGTGTCCAAGTTTGCACTTTTTTTTGGAAGAAAATTCAGAACCATGCCCTTTTTTTGGGACGCCACTCCATGTTTTGTTTGTTGTCTAGAAACTAGAAGTGTGCCCTCTTTTCTGGTGAAGATATTATGCTATTATCCTTCCAGCAAGGCACCTCAAATAGTCTAGTAGGTTTGCACATTTGTTTTGTCTTTTCTACGAAAATTTGGACTGTGATTTCTTGAAAATGGTGCTCCTTTCATGCTTGGCGTCCCATGTGGACCCTTAGATGCTTGGCCAGTAGTTCAATTCTATCTTTGCTTTAATATTTTTAGTTAAAATTGACTTGTTAAAATAAAAATCAGTCAATTTGGCTGAATATTCAGTTTTATAGATAGTTTTGTAATTTTGGTGGTTTTAATTTTAACTTGTATCTTTGACCTACGAAGACAAAGGGTGAGGCCCGGGTTGGCAGGAGGCCAATTCCCCCTCACACAAACCTCCTTTGGATCCTCATTCCATGCTGAATCAAATGAGTGGTTGGAAGGCCACTTTCTCTCCCATAACATGCATTTTTTTAATGTTTTAGTACTTTTTTTTGCAAAGACACTAGTTTATGGGAAAATTGTAACTTTAATATCTTGCAAACGGTAGCTCAGTTTTGGGTGCCATTTTTTGTAAAAGTGTTTGTAATTCAATTTTACATAGTGTAGGCTTGTTATTTGTCAAAAATTCACTAGTTTATAATGTGCCTAAAATTTAGGTCTCCCAAGACGCTTTTTTGGCTGAGTCCGACATCCTGTTTGCTTTAGTCTTGCACTGATTACTCTAAGACGCATTCTCAGCTGAGTTTGATGTATTTTGAGCATTAAATTACATATTTGGGTGGGAATAAATATTTTATGGGGGTGTTATTTCTTTTCACAACTTGCAAATATTTGCTTTCATTCTCCTTTCTACATAAATTCACAACTTGCAATCAACACAACTTCACCTAAATTCAGCTAAAAATGGATTATTTTCAACTTAAACCTCTAACACCCTTCAACTATCATGAATATAATGTTAAAATGTCAATCATTCTTAGAATCAAAGGGTTTTATAGGATCACCATGGGTACTGAAGTAAAACCCAACACTGATGCTGAAAAGGTCAAGTGGTACAACCGTAGTGATGAAGCCTTTGGATTACTGAGATTTTCTATGTCTCCAGAACTTCTCTTCCACCTAGAATCCTCTCAGACTCCCAATGACATATGGAAACAAACTCAAAAACAAACTCATAAGTCTAAGTCTTAGCAACTTTGACACCCTACAGGACTTCTTCACTAAGTTTAAGGCCCTTAGATTGCAATTGAAAGAATGTGGGATAGAGAAGAAAGATGATCAACTCATACTTTCTATTCTTGTAAATTTAGGTCCAAGCTATTCATTCTTTGTCTCCACTTTCCATGCCACAAAAATTGCCCTTAGCACTACATGGAAAATGCCTTCTTTGGATTCATTCATTGTCGACTTGACTAGGGAGCAAGATAAGCTAATTCAAATGGGCATAATGAAGTATACTCAACCCCAAGCTTTGATAGATGGAAATGGTAAGGGTAAGACTTCAACAAAGGAAAATAAGAAAAAGAATAAGGACCAAGAGAAGAAGAAAGAAAACAATAATCCTGCCAAAAATAACACTGAGTCTTCATCTTCCAATGCTAAACCTAAGAAGGAGAAGGTTAAGTGTGCATATTTTAAAAAGACAGGGCATGATGAACACAAATGCATGAAGAAACAAATAGATCACCTAACTCATCTTCTATAGAAGAAAAACATAGGTTTTCTTGAGTCCATCAAGTAGAATTCATCTACCCAAGATTCTACCAAGGCAAAAGGCAAGGGTAAGGAGAAATAAAAGGGCAAGGCCCTTGTAGCTACAACAGCTTCTACATCTTCATGGGTCATCGACTCGGGTGCTTCTCACCACATGGGCTTTTCACTAGTTGAGTTTTCATCTTTAGAGCCTTGTAGCATGACTTCAATTAGTTTGGGTGATGACACATCAATTTTTGTTGCAAGGAGAGGGTTAATTGAAATGGAAGGAGCAACATTCAACAATTTTCTAAGTGTTCCTTCTCTTTCAACCAATCTCCTATCAGTGTACCAAATCACTCACATTGGTCAGGGTATGAGAGTTGAGTTTTCACTAGATTCAGTGGTTATCAGGGAGTTGCATAGTGATACTATAGTGGTAGTGGGTAGGGTAGATTACCAAACTAGGTTATACACCTTCTCACATTTTGCATTAGATTCTTCTCCAATATCATTGCTGACTCATTCAGATGGAGTTAGTAAATTGTGGCATAAGCAGTTTGGCCACCTTAACTACTACCATCTTGAGCAACTTTGCAAACATGACATGGTCATTGGCTTGCCTCGTGTCCAAGTCTCAAAAGGACTTTGTGAGGGGTGATCCCTTGGGAAGCATCCTGAAGCAAAATTTGACAAAGGCAAAGCTTAGAGGGCTTCACAACCTTTAGAGTTAGTCCACAGTGATGTATCAAGACCCTTTCCCAAACCATCTTTCATAAGGACCAAGTACATCCTCACTTTCATTGATGATTTCTCTAGGTACACTTGGATATATTTTCTCAAACAAAAGTCTGAAGTGTTTGAAAAATTTCTAGACTTCAAGGCTCTTATTGAGAAACAGAGTGAGAAATCCATCAAGGTTCTTCAAACTAATAATGGAGAGGAGTATGTCAGCATTAGGTTTGAGCAGTTTTGCACCACAGAGGGGATTGATTTGCAGCACACAGTCACCTACAGTCCTTCACAAAATGGGGTTGCAGAATGCAAAAATAGGTTCTTGAAAGAGATGGGTAGCTGTATGATTCACTCCAAATCCTTAGCACCATAGTACTGGGCCGAAGCCATCAATTATGATTGCTACATTCAAAATAGGGTTCCTCACAAAGATTTGAAAGGGATAACACCCTTTGAAGCTTGGCATAAAAGGAAACATGATATTGAGCACCTTAGAGTTTTTAGATCCCCAGCCATGACCCACATTCTGAAGAAGAAACACAAAGCTATAGAATGTTAGTCCAAGCCTTGCATCTTTGTAGGATATTTGGATGGTATTAAGGGATCTCACCTTCTAGATCCAGTCACTCATGAGTTGTTCATCGAGAGAAGTGTCCATTTTTAGGAGAGTCCTAGAGACTCAACACTTGACACTTCTTCTCCCTCATCGGATCTACTTCTTCATGATGATTCCTAATCAGATTCAGATCAGCCACTACAGGTTCTTGAGCCAAAGACATCTTCTTATTATTCAATTTTAGATAGTGATGTAGAGTCATGCACCTCTAGTCAGTCAGAGGATGAGGAGTTAGCACCTAACTCACCCATTTTTGGGCCACTTTGGGCCAGACAGACACTTGAGAGTGCTGGCACTTGGGCAGGAGATCCCACAAATGAAAAACATACTAGGGGGGTTTTCAGAGCGATCCACATGCCTTCTTTGCTTCAATTTTAGATCCACATAATTTTTGAGAGGCATCGAGGGTACCTGAGTGGGATAATGCTATGGAGGAAGAATATTCTTCCTTAATCAAAAATCACTCTTGGCATTTGACTTCACTTCCTAAAGGAAGAAATATGGTTTGATGTAGGTGGATATATCAGACCAAGTTTGTAGTAGATGGGTCAGTTGATAAGTACAAGGTGAAATTGGTCACCAAGGGTTTCTCACAGGTGGTGAGCATTGACTACTTAGAGACCTTTGCACCCATTGCAAAGATGACTTCTATTTGACTCACCTTGGCTATTGCCACAGCACATGGTTGGGATGTGCATCAAATGGATGTGAAGAGTGCCTTTCTTCACAGAGACCTAGAGGAGGAGATCTACATGGAGTAGCTACCAGGATTTATTCAATATTCTTCCTTAGTATGCAGACTTAGGAAATCTATCTATGGCCTCAAACAAGCCCCTTGAGCTTGGTATGCCAAGATGGATTCCTTCCTTCTCATAACAGGTTTCACTAGGTGTCATTCTGATCCTAATGTCTACTTCTTGTGACAGGATGATTCACTCTTGATTTTAGTTCTATATGTCTAGCAAGAAGTAGAATGCTATTGCTATATCATCCACAGAAGCAGAGTATAGGGGAGCTATTAATACATCCATCAAGGCTATTTGGCTTTAGGGGATTATTTTTGAGTTTGGCATTCCTATCAGGTAGCCCACCATCATTTATTGTGACAACCAGAGTACCATTCAGATTTTTAGGAATCTAGTTCAGCACCAACAAACCAAGCACATAGAGATTCACATGCATTTCATTTGGGAGCTTATTAATAGTCAGGTCATTGACTTGACATTTTTCCAGTCTTTAGAGTAGGTTGCAGACATCTTCACCAAACCTTTCACTGAGAGCAAGTTCATTCATCTACGAGCTCTTCTTGGGTTTCTATCCACATCTATAGCAGCATCATCTTTTGGGGGGGCCTTCTAGCCTCTTCTTTTCTTTTATGTCCCTCTTTTGGGGGGAAGTTTTTTCCTATGGGTTTTCTCCTTTTCTTTATCTTATGAGAGATTGGATTTGTACATGGGTACCTCATCAGGCCTAGTTTCCAAGACCCATTTTATATTTCCACACTGCCCACCTAAGCTGCGCTTATGGGGGGTATTAGTGTAGGTTTTTATTTTTCCCTATTTTTTAATTAGGGAAATTGTATTTCTTGTGCATACATAGAATTTTCCTACATTTGTGGGATAGACTAGCTTATGTGGAGGTGTGTGTCATAAATGTGTCATAGGTGTCATAAGAATGTCATAAGTAACTCCCTTGATGGGAGTTACTTCTCTATTCTTATCACCTTATCACCACCTTTCATGGAGGAGTTACCGTCTATTCTTGGGGTGCCTTGTCCACCTTTTGTGGAGGAGTTACTTACGTACTCTCCTATTTGTAGTTCTCACTTTGGCCATCTCATGTTAATCAGATTTTGGTTTTCTCCATTTTGTCTTGTGTAATTTATCTTGTTGTGTTATTTTCAAATTTCTTTAGCATCTATGTGGTGTGCACTTGCTTCAACTTGTGTGATCACGTCTCCATTGCACTTGCATTATCCATATTCTGGTAGCAACTCTGATAGTAGTTAGAGTTATAAGTTATATAAAGATATGATTATAAAGAATATTTCACATGGGAGATACCAAACAAAGGATGGAGAACACGAAATTTTTCACTAATGCATATTTTTTTTTACTTGTAACATGACATTTCTAAAATGTTTAGTAAAATAGAGTTGGAAATTATTCTGCATGAGAGAGAAAGAATATGCAAAAGAAATATTGAAATCTTGTACATTTTTAATAATAAATTTTGTAATATCATCCCTTATTATTAAATTTAAGCATGAAAGGGAAAGAATGAAGCTTTACATTAACATATGGTAGACTTCATCATTCATTTACATGATAGGACCGAGTATGGACTCATTTTTTTCTAAAAATGCAAGAAATATTTGAAAATAAGTGAGACCTATTTTTGAAATCTTATTTTAGATGTAAAGTGATACTTTAAGAAGAAAATAGGAGATAGTACATGTAACTAGGGTTTTTAATGAAATTAATTTTAAAATTACAAAATATTTTTAAAATTTTATGATTTTTTTTTATTTACATATGTAAGTAAAAAATCATAAAAACATAGGAAAAATAATAGAAAAATATTGGGACCTGGTATGGGCAACTAGGGTTTGAAATAAAATTAGTACAAAATTTTAAAATTTAATGCTGATTTTTTATTTTATTATGTAGGTAAAAAATTGAAAAAATATAGAAAAATACTAGAAAAATACCCAAACTTAGTATTGGCAACTAGGGTTTGAAAGAAAATTATTTTTAAACTACTACAAAATTTTTAAATTTAATGCTAATTTTTTATTTTATTATGTAGGTAAAAAATAAAAAAAATATAGGAAAAATTAGTAAAAAATTTACCCTAGGGTTTTAATGCACAAATAAAGTAAGTCATGTTCACCAAATGATTTAACAATTTTAGTAATATTAGAGTATTATTTCTATTTTAGTTAAAGCTCTGGAATAGGAAATAAGTAAATAAATATGCAATAATTAATATATTAATTTGTATAATTTGACTATAATTTTAACCTTTCTAAAAATATTAATAAGGGAGAGAAAATAAGACATAGCTATAAATTGATTAAGATGGTTATTATAGGGTTTGAAATTCACTATGTAGGACTAGGAAACTATTGTAAACCAGGATCTAAACTTCATTTTATGATTGGATAGGAGTGCCAAAATAAGACACCTTGGGGTTCAGTGCTATAGTCCTCTTCTACCTCTCTTTTCTAAGAGACCTAAGCTTTATGGGTTTTGTTCATTATATCTGTGTGAGCCTACTTATGGAATTCCTATCAGATAGCTATAGAACTCCCTATAGAGCTGATTTAGTCTTCAAACCTTAGACTCCATTGTGATTTGACAAAATTTAGGAAAGAGGGGGCATTAGTGTGTGTAAGATGCATTGAACATATATCCATACCCTTTGTGTGGGCACACTACCTACATACTAATACTCTGAAGAAGGATCAAGCCATATTTAGTTCTCCCACGTGATGTGCTTTATGTAATTATGTTTATGAGGATGTAAATGCTAAAAATTAGGTGTGGTTGAGGTGGATAGGGACTAGTGTAATGATTTTAATAAGCTTGTAGTAGTATTGGCTGGATATATGTAAAAAATAAGGAAGATTGCCTGAGTAACATTTCTTATATTCTTGATTTCTTTGTGATAATAGCAAACCCTTTCCAAATGAACTTTGAATGGGATTTTATAGGGATTTATTGGTCATGGGTTGAATGTGCTCACATTAGGCTGACAAGAAGAGGGATAAGAACTAGAAGTAACTGATCATTAGAGGTAATAATGCATTTGGATAGGAGCACTGAAAGTAGACATTGGAGGGCCTAATATTATAGTCCAAGTTGGATGATATAGTCCTGAGCTAACAAGACTTAGGGGGATAGATTTGTCAAGGAAATAGTAGTCTGGCGAAGCTAGGATTAGGTCTAGAAGGCTAAAGATGACTAAGAATCAGTGAAAAGATGCCTATGAGGGTCATAAGAACAAACAAGAGGGACTTATGAGTTGGGTGTCACAAGCCACACTCAATATACCAATTTTCACATATTATATGACTAAACCTATCAACATAGGCTTTATTTAAAATTTTCCACCAAGGACACTTAAATAGGAATATGAGGACAAATAATTCTAATGATACAAGGCACTAGATAACCAATAATAAAAATGACTCTAAAATTAAAACATTAGACTTACAAAAAAACTAATTAATAAAATCTATAATATCCAAAACCTATAAAAATAAAAATAAACCATATAAAAAATATACCAAAAATTAAAAAC
This sequence comes from Torreya grandis, assembly GCA_037957365.1. Classification (NCBI taxonomy): domain Eukaryota; kingdom Viridiplantae; phylum Streptophyta; class Pinopsida; order Cupressales; family Taxaceae; genus Torreya; species Torreya grandis. Next base: position 646,380 of record JARHVA010000529.1, read on the forward strand.
AAAATTAATAAACTAATTAATAAGAGTTTATTTAAAAACTCTAAACATAAAAATAAAAAACAAAACATAAAAACTTTAACATATTCAAATAAAAAAAAAAATTAAACTTAACAAATTTAAACAAAAATATAAAAAACTAAATGACATAAATTATAAAATTGAACCTAAACTAAATCTAAAAACATAACATAAACTAAAAAATTAAAAATAAAACCACTACCTAAAAAAGAAAATATTTTGAATCTAAAAAACCTAAAACAAAAAATAATAATATCATAGAATACTAAACTTAAACCTAAACAAATGTAAATCACATCTTCCACTCTCCATTGAGAAAAGAGGTGGAGATCATCATTTTTATCAAGCGTATATTGATTGGATTCTACTTGCCTTCAAATTTAATTTGAGTGTTCATTCTAAGTCAAATAGGTATAGAACAAATGCAATATATTCACCATGAGGAGAATTTTATGTCACATGTTGTGTGGATTAGGAGGTGATTTTCTAGTCTGTCAACAACTCAGCACTCCAAAAAAATGCTTTTATTTTACTTCTTCCTTTACAACATTAATTTTATGAAAATCAAATTGATGCCTCATTTTGTGTACAACACTACTCTTAAGATTTTCATAATTTTTCAAAACTATTTATGGGTTTTCTTCTCCTAATATTCAACTTTCCAAAAAAATTGAATAGTAAAATTTTGTTAATAAATGAAAGAATATGAGGATTTTCATGAGTCTATTTCAATTTTTTTAAAATAGGTATGCATATAGTGAACACAATGAGTGAGAAAACTATGGAAAGAGGATAACAAGAGAGATGATGATAGTGAGTGCTAATAGATTTCACATGTTCTATATTGAAATTTATTGATAGAATGTAAGCATGGTGGTAAGTGTTAAGAAGTGTTTTGGCATGTGGTCTTCATTATAGTAATACTTGATAAACTATTTGGATGTAAGTAAAAATGAATGAGGTACAATATAAAAATATATTTTGATATTAGATGTAGAAATTACTCTATATTAGAGTAATTTCTTCATTGGTAAAAGACCTAAAGGCTCAAAAGTGTACAACACAATATTAAGGGTCAATAAAATATAATGATTTTAATAATAAAAGACTATTACATTTATAGTGTGAATATCTCCTATAAATAAGGAGTCAACACTATCTATTTATCTCATAAAATATCTCTAAAATTATCCCCTAATATTTCTCTAAATTTATCCCTATAAACTCTCCTAATTCGCTACTCTATTGAGTTTTACATAGATAAATCTTATTATTACATAATGTATTAATATCTCTACATATTTTTTAATAAATATTATCAATAACATAGGGTATACCTAACATAGTGCATTTGACTTGTCATAAATAGTACATGTGGTATTAGTTGGGTTGTCTGGATATCCTTAACACCTCAATGTGATGAGAGTTTCATACATACCAATATTTCTAGGATATACCAAGCCCAATTTAGTTCTCCTCACCTAAGTAATAGTGTAAGTGCAAGTAAAGATAGTATGAGTACCAGTTTGAGTGCTTTGATTGATTCTTGAGACTAGAAATATAAGTATTCTAAGCTTAGAAAGGTTGTAGATGATTATATGTAGAAGTAGGTCAGAATAGGGATTGATAACCTTGATTGTACAAAACTTGTTCTAATCTTATTTATATGTATTTGCATCTAATTTCCATTTAGTGGATAAAGTATTAAAATTCATATATATATATATATATATATATATATATATATTGATTTGGTGTTTGTGTGTGGTTTGAAATAGGTCTAAGCCAACTCTAGGTGCTTTAGGAATTAAAAATATATCTGTTGGAGATTAAAAGAGGAAAAGGACAATAGCACCCAAATAGGATAATAGTGTTGTGGTGATATTTCCCATTTATGGAACTTGTGTCCAATGGAAAAACTTAAGGAATTAAGAGTGTGGGTACCTAAGGAAGGGTCTGGAACTCATTTTGAGATGTCTAAGGATATATGTATCTCACATAAAATATATATAATTGTTTAAATATGCCCTAAGATAGGTATAGGGCTAAGCTAAGAATGGGTGGTTTCAAATAACACTCTTAGCACTCAAGTGTCATTTTTAGATGATTACATTTCCCCCCCTTTATTAGTAAAATATAGCATAGTGAAATGACTAAGATAAAGGAAAAAAACTGTACCTAGGCTTACTTATGAGACCCAATCCATTAATTTTGATATGAGTATGTGAAATAGATCCATTGTGTGTCCTAAAAATGAAACATACATAGATCAGTACTTACTTAAGAGATTTCAAAATCAAAGACAAAATAGAGTACAAAGATAAGAGAGAGGAAAAGAATGAACATAACTCATTAGGTATGTGAACTAATGCATAAACCTGGTGACATCCTATGTGTATGCATATAGATAGTGATCAATCAGTGAATAACTTGGATTGAGTTGATGGTTTGCTCAATCCCTATGTGTGGTTGGATCAATAAATAAATCTGATTTTGAATCCATCATTACACACCCTTACTTGGTGGATCATGACCTATGAATAGATTGGACTGGATTGATGACTTGTCCAACCCTCTTATATAGGTGTCTCAAGAACTCAAGTAGACTATGATGCCATCATTTCCTACCCATGTGTAGTAGATGAATCTATAACTAACTTGTAAAATGTAAATTAAGTTGTATGATTATAACTGATACTATATATAATTACTCTATGGCCACTCAGGAACTCTAGAATGAAAATAAACCTAGGTGCCTCCTTGAGCACTCAAATTTGTAGCTCAAATACTATGTGGTGATCCCAACCATTGTAGATGGAGTAAAGCATAAAATATGGTATAAATTAGTGCAAATAGTTTCTAGATAAATAAAATATATAATGACATGGAGTTTTCCATTCCATCTGATCAACTGGTGCATAAGTGAACATATAGAAATAATGTGCTACACACATGCCCCTAATCTGATATATGAGATTATGGATTTTGGAATAAATTGTACTAAACTATATCCGAGTCTTTAAAACTAAAATAAAAGTTCTAATTTCATGCATGATGCCCCTAATATGAGCAAATTGGTGTGCTTTCATGCAAAATTGAGTAAAACTAAGCAAACTTTGGTATTCTATAACTTAATCTATGCAAAATTGGACTATAATTGTTGTCCCTTTCTATCAAATATATACCTTTATACTTTTGGGGCTATTGGACAATAGTGACATATCTTGGACAATAAAGTTGTGGAGATAGTCTCCATTTTTGGCACTAGTTTCCTACTATGTTATTTTTATACCAAGTCTAATATTTGTCTAAATATTTTCCACTGTGTTTTTCTAAAACTAAGATCTATATTTTTTACCTATGTGCTAGAAACTATAATCTTATTACATTCAAATGGCATGATCTTTGTGAAAACCCTAATGAATTCTTCATCTTTTGATGGGAGTTATTGAAATTGTGCAAGAATTGTCCTCAAAATAAAAACATGTGCATGATATGTGTTATCTTGAGCATATATGATATATATGTAATAAACCAATATAATGTATATACATGACATTGGAATGTAGGAGAATATAAGAATGAGCTTATAATGTCTGATGTATTTTAGATCTAGCATTCACAAGGCTATCAAGATAGATATACCAATGTAAGCATGTGTTTAAACAATAAATCAGAGTAATAAATAGAGTAACTGGTTAGTGGGGTGGGGCATGATGTACATCAAAGTACACAAGGAGGAATGGGAGATGCATGAGGTCCCTCATGGAATCTAAAACTAGAGTTTATAGAAAGCAAGAGATAAGTGTCACGGCCATGATGCATACATGAAAGCATACATACAACACACATAAGGCATGAAAATTAGGTCAAAGGGACTTAATATAAGGGACATGGGCACACCACTAAATCTGAGAAAGTAAGACATACAAGTACATGTTCAAATGTTCACATATTCAAAGAGTAATCAAATTTAATTAGAGGCATATATAAGGACATATTAAAATTTATGCATACACAATCATGAAATAATACACAAGGACATGGGACCATGTCCAAAGCATACATACAATGAAAATAAAGTGGCATAGAGCTGTATAACAATGGCATATTGGAATTCCATCAAGTAGATGTATACGCATATAACATTAATCAATATTAAACTAATAAATCTAGAATTAAATGTATGCATGAACATGTGGTATAATTTTTTATAAGAGCAAGGATGTACATAAATTGAGTCTAGAGTAGTAGTAGTCAACAAAATAATTTGAGTAGTGTAGGATGATCAATATCAAGATATAACAATTTTAAATCTATGATATATATTTTAGAAAGATGTAACTTGGAAATTGAAACTATGTATAAGATGCCCTAAATGGGTGAATGTATCAAATGAGGAATCTATGTATCTATGTATATGTCCCCAGTGGGTAGATGGTAAATATCCTAGATCTTTATGGTGGACCTGGGTCCTATAAGATTATGCATACACTTGAAAATAATGAGTGAATCATTTATATGTGATAAAATTAACTACACTAACATAGATAACATATGTATTACCTAACAAGTATAATAAATTTAAACATAGAAATTCATAAAATCTATAATTTGTATTTTTTAAGTAAATATTTTAATGGTTTTTTATTATGATCATGTTGTATTATTTTTTTATTTTTTTAGTATAAGTGATGTACAATAAATCATGAAAATGAAATTGTGTACGTGAGGAAATATACTAATAACAATTAAGTCTCACAAAAGACCCACCCTCAATGGATCCTGCATCAAAAAGAGGAATGGTGACCCCTGACAAAGTTTGATGGATGTGTTGTGACAAAATTGAGCTATAGTGTGAATCTAAGTATTGTTCATTATTAGTATCTAAGAAATCATAATAACTAGTATATTTATACTCATCATTATCATCTTGATTTTAAACCAATGAAACTCTAGTGTTGACTTCTATTGTATCTAGATGAGCATATGAAATTGCCTCATACTATGGAATTGACCATTCTAAATTTTGATTTGTAATATTTTATATTACTGTGACATTTGAAACTATTATTATTGTAGGCATATGGTGCTTTGGAGGGTCTTTTGTTAGAAAACCTCTTTTTAGAATGCTTGTTGGCTTAACATTATTTTAAATTTGCAATTGATGTGGTTATTCCTTTTGTAATATGACATTTGTATCTTGATATTTTACTTTAATAAATTCTATTTATGAATGATTTACCTTAGTATGTTCCATAAATCCAAAACCTTATTGAATAACATTATCAACTACTAGAATAACTCATTATGGAGAGAGATATTTGTATCTTTTACATGCTTTACATGTGTTTGTTGTATTATTTCTTGGTCTGATTATGCTTTGTGAACCTTTTATTGTGCTAAGTTATGATTTGGTAACCACTTTTGTAATTTTTTATAAATTTGACCCTTTTTGGATTTGTATATGTGTCATTGTATGTTGTTTGGATGATGTGTCACTGTTTGAATCATATATATCAAGTACCTATTATATTTTCCTTTTCAATGCTAAACATAAATTAGTGTGATGATCATGCATTATATGATATCCATAATAATATTTGAATCTCCTAAATATGTGTAGATGAGGTAGGTGTAATGAACTACTACACCAAAACCTTGAGGTGTTAGTGAAAACTGCCCATCAAGATCATAACATCCCACCACACTTCTGAAGCCTAGACTCTGGGCTAGATTTGTGCCAATACCACTAGGATCCTTGAGTGTACAAGACCTATATGAAAACTACCATGCTGACATAGCCACCCACTCCATGAATTGAACCTTGGTGGAGGATTTGATACCACATGTAATGAACTACTACACAAAAACCTTGAGGTTTTAGTGAAATCCACCCATCAAGATCATAACAGTAGGTTGATCAACTTAGATTTGGTCATTTGCATTTAAATATTACTTGAAATTCTATTTAATATTATAATACATTTAAAATCATTAGTTATATATTAAATTTGTTGTGATTTCTTGTTTTGATATGTAACATTACTTTCCATAAATTAACTAGGTGAATATACATATACATGATTGACACTAATGCACCCTAGAGGATTTTGTCTTGAAAGCTGATTTTCCAATGTTATAATCTTTTCATTTAATAATTGATTTTGATTTTGTAATTTTGTAATTAGTTTGCTCATATTGGTAATTTAATCACATAGAGTCTCATAAGTAAAAACCTTAATTAATTCTTATTGAACATGTAGGCACACATCCTATAGGGAATAGGTGGAGGTATGGATAAGCTAAGTATAGATATTTGACATAGCAGTGTAGGTTGTCTCACCTCTTGGAGGAATGTTAAAATTAACGTGGCTAGAGGGAAAATAGATATCACCCTCTTGGAGATGAGGATGAGTAAAATAATATTCTTTATCCATGAAATTTGGAAATACAACTTAGAATATGGATATTAGGGTAGAATATATCAGGTTTAAAAAACCTAATAGATCCACTCAAAAAGGGAAATAAAATGATAACAACCCTAATATCATTTGGCCTAGAGTTTGGCAGTATTCAAAGTAGGTTGTTAAAGGGTCTAAGAATAGTAAATTAGGGTATACAATATGCAATAAATATACCCAATGACTTATTAAATAACTATTCTAAACTATTATTTGTAATAATAGCAGTGAAGGAGAGAAACAAATACTTATATGGAAACTAAATGAGATAAAGGATATAGAGGATAAAAATTAGTATAGGAGCTATTTTGAGTGTTGCAAATAGGATCTAAGTGTCAAAACCCCCCTTGTAAAATATCACCCTACCATGCATATTAGCATTATGGCACGTGTGTCCACTTATGGTTCTATTTTACTCTATATGGGTATTACTCTAATTTTCTGGGAGCACCTGTGTCTAAGTCTATCAAGCCTATTACTATGTGAACAAACCTTGATTCTCTATTTATGACATATTGTGATTTATTTTATATTCAATCCCTAGACCTTGATGCGATTAGGGAATTTAAATTGGTACAAATATTAAATATGTGGTTTTAGATGGGTAGGTTGGATATACTCAACACCCTATTGTGTTGAGAGTTGTCTACATACCAATACTTTGAGGAGGGATCAATCCCAATGTATTTTTCCCCACCTATGTGCTAGTGCAAGTGCAAGTGAAGATAATATGAATGTTGGTTTGAGTGATTTGAGTTATTATTAAGACTAAAAATCTAAGTATTCTGATATTTGGAAGGTTATGGATGACTTTATGCATAAGTAGGGTAGAATAAGGATTGATATCCTTGATTGTGCACAAATTTTTATGAGATTATTTGTGTGTATTTACATCTCATTTCCATATACTAGATAAAGGACTAAACCTCATGTATATATACTAATATGGTACTTGTGGATGGTTTTAAATAGGTTTAGACTGAGCCTAGGTGCTCTAGGAATTGAAAATATATTTGTTGAATATCAAAAGAGGAAAATGACAATAACACCCAATGAGGACAATAGTGTTGTGGCACTATTGTACACTTATGGTGCTAGTGTTCAGTGGCATAAATTGATAAAATAGGGGCCTAAGTGCCTAAATAAGGGTTTGGGATTGATTTTGAGATGTATATGGATCTATGTGTCTCATACAAAATCTAGATAAGTGTCTAAATAAGCCTTAATATAGGTCTAAGACTAAACTAGGAATGTGTGGTCTCAACACTCTTATCACTCAAAGTGTCATTTTTAGATGATTAAAATTCATGTTTAATCTCTCTTCTCTTTCAATTAATGAAATACAAGTTTGGTTTCTACCAAATATTTAATCCCCATAATCTACTTAACTGATAATATAGTTATCAAATCCATCCACTAATGTTGGATCCATCTGCATGACATTTAATGGAAATCTTTCAAACTCAAACCCCTCCCTTGGTCTACTACACATTTTACATGTCATTTATGGAGGAAAATTACCCAAATAATCTCTTATATACATATGAATCCTAATCCTATCCATATCTAGTACTTATCTAAAAATAATCTAACACACTAAGGAATACATTTACACATCTTTGAGACACTAACCCAAAGTATCCAAATCTAAAAACCCTTAAAGGAAAAATCACCAAGATAAGTTTGAATACTATTTTAAGTTAATAATCATATATTTTCAAGTGTTTAAAGCCACACAAGATTACATACATTCCAACATATCACTATTGAGCCTATACACATTTAGATGGTGGAACTATGTGTAGATTGAGCCCTCTTTGGAGCATTGGAATGTAGACAATGATCAAGAACTCTATAAGGAGTGGTTGGAGTTGCCTAACCCATATTTTCTAACCCATTTTTATATTTGAATCAAGTGTCAAGAGTGGATATAAGATTTTAAGGTGAAGGATAAAAAAACTAAATTTATACACAAGATCGAGATTCAGAATTTTAATAAAAACCATGCTAATAAGCAAGCATAGAGACATATCATATAATTTATAGAAGAAACACAAAGGAATTTTTTTATAGGAAATAAATGAATTTAACTTCCATAGACATCTATACTTTACTAGATCCATCTAAGAATGATCTAATAGTCAGTTTCCTAATCTAAGCAACCACATATCCATTTAAAGGCAATTCTTACCATTGTACACTGTCATAGACAAGAAAAAAAATTAAACAAACTAAGTACCATACTTTCTTGGTCATTTTAATAAATAATAAGTGCAATAATCAATATTAATCTACCTTTTACATTAAGATCTTTGTAATTTAGACATGTCATACATAATATAAATTATTCAAAAAAATAGATTGTTTATACCATTAAATAAAAAATAAGATAAAACATATTAGTGAACCCTTGAATACTTTAATCAAATAAAATACTAGGGTTCCCTTTAGGGTTTCATTATACTTTATTAATTTTTCAAATTTATGTATTAGGGTTTCAGATCTAATTTATGATTTCCCCTTATTCACATAAATAAATCATGGCTATAATGAATATACATAATTTATATTTTTTAAATTCAAGCTATGATTGTCATGAGTTCATGTTTTTTCCCTGAAACATTTAATATTTTTCACAAATATGTAATGTAATTGATAAAACTCATGTGAAATAAAACTTAGGCTAAAAATAATAATAAAGAATCCTTTAGTCTCCTTAGTGAATCCTATTGTCTAAATATCCAATTTGAAATGATTTTGGTCACCATTTGATATCAAATGGATTGTATGACTCATTTCATTCCTCCTCCAACTATACCTCAAGGTCATGATAGCTACCATGTCACCTTATTGTTCTCCCTAAGCTTATATTGGAATTCACATTTCATGCTATTACAAATAGAAGAAGTAGGGCTCTCCATAATGCATGATAAAATGGAGGTGGTCATATTTTCCTTCTTCATCACTCTCCACCTCCCATGATGCCAAATAATTCAATTAAAGTTTATGATATCATGGATCAATTTAATAATACCCAAGCTATGATCACTACACTAGTTCTACTTAAAAGGTCAACTATCTACAAGGATATCTTATATGTCACATTGTGTGACACATCTATCCTAAATAATGTATAACTATACAATTTTTCATCTATTGACAATACATTAAATAATAATTAATATGTATTATATTTTGAAAATAAAGACTTGCTTACTAAGCATACTATATATCACAATCTCCCATAATTCATTCAAGTTACAAACAAAAATAAGGGAGGAAATCATGTCTTGATATAAAATGGATTAGGTTTGAATATTTGTAGCATATATTTTTACAAAAATTGGGTATCAATATAGGCTCTATTCATGAATAAGATAAGAACATTATAATTTTTGACAATGTTCCTCACCAAGTGCTAGGATTGATTACTTTTGTTATCATAGTAGGCCCTAAGATATTATATATTATGTTTTAGGTGATGCAAGCTCACTTGTATTATAAAATTATAATAGGTATACCGTGGATCCATGATAAGTAAGTTATACCATATACATTATATTAATATATAAGTTTTTTGTATAATATATGTTTTTATGAATATTTTGTATAAAATCAAATTTCCAAATATTTCATAGTTAAACCTAGTGATGGATGTAGTCCATAGTATGGTGATTTTCATTCTACCATAATACCTCCATCATAAATCATAACATAAAAAATGATACATACATATGAAATTGGGGAGTCAAGTAAAATAACAAAAAAATCTAACTCTATATATGAAAAAGGATGCAAAAGAAGATAAGAAACCAGAGCTCCATTCATTAGTCAATTTAGAGGATAAAAATAAAATATTCATAGAATAATATGATAAATATGATGATGATGATAATTGTATCCCAATGAACATATATGAGTATTTCTATAATATAAATTTTATGCCCATTGGTCTAAGAGAGCTGATTCTAAGGTTTAAGTTATGTTAATTAGATAAGTAAAATGAAGCCCTTCCAAACGTTCACAAGGAAATAGTTAAAAATAATTGTTACAATATAAGTTTATGATAATATATTTCAATGAAAATTTCTCCATTATGTTGTTGCTTGCACAACACACCCCATTTTTTAATTAAAAATGGGGATCCATTTTTTCTTGACTAATTTAAATGTTACTCCATCTAGTTTAAGGACCTTTCATGTTTAATAAAATTATTGGGAGTGGGTTTTACATATTTATGAGTGGCTAAATCTTGGGCTCAATACTTTTAAATTAAAAACTTAGGCTATTAACTCATTTTCTATTTTATAAGCTTTGGTTTATTTTATCATATGAAAATCCCATCTATATTTAAATTTTTGCAGATTGGATTTCCATGTTATGTCAAACTTAGCTCAATCAAGCCATTATCCATTGAGATTGACTCCTTTAAGCCCAAATCACTTCAGCCAAGTTCTATGTATCTCTTAGTTTATTAAATCAAGTCGCATGAGCTTGAAATATGCTAAGTCCTAACTAATCGAGTCAAGTTGATTTGACCATGTATTCAAAATCCAAGATCATGCCTTAACCATTTTTATTTGTTCCAAATCTAAGCCTTGATTATTTACATGTGATGCTATTGGATCTTTTTGAAGTTTTGGGCTAGTCTAAAAAGATACAAAGGTAAAATTTCCCTATCAATCTCTAGGATCCTAGTAACCAAGACTGATGAGGAATTAATCAAAGGTTTAAAGGTTTCAAGTCCCTAAGAGCTTGATAATTTTTCACATGGATTTCTCTTTAGAAACAAAGACCTAAAAAATTTAGAAAATAGTATAAATGGTTTAATCCCCTAATGGCCTAAGAAGTTTCCACTTGGAAACTTCCCAAGAGAGTAAGAGCTTAGATCAATAGAAGACTCAGGTAATGGGCTAATATTCCCTTAAACCTAGAGACCCAATAAGCCACCATGTGAAGAATTCACAGGGGCCTATGATCATAGGGACTAAACCATTTAAGCATTTATTTTAAAGGTTTAGATTATTGGGAGGATGCCACATGACATCATCCTATGTGCTTAAGCCAAAAACATGATAGGACGAGGGAATAACACATGGATCTAGAATGAAATTAGCATTCACTTCAGATTAAGTTTGATAGGAATCTTCCCATCACTAATATATAAGCCCTAAACCTATGGTACAATAAAAATGTGCCACATGGAACTTAGTGGGATTAAAAATAGCAGTCATTCTAAATGTCAAAATAATCAAAGGCTTAAGGAAAATATTAATTTATTAAATGATAAATTTCCATTGGTTGAGCAAGCTTCATAATATTTTTTTCTCATTTTAAATGATAGTTCTAAATTAATAATGGATATTTATATGATATTTATATATTGAAAGGCCTATGTTTGAATCAAAAGCTAATTAATGTGAATGTCTATGTCTAAATAGCAAAATATTTCATTTATTTCTCATATTTTCTAAATTGGTTTGACTCCTTTATTCATGAATTAATAATTTTAATGTTTTTCTTGTGATTCCTTCAATGGAGTTATGATTTACCATTTCATTTCATCTTTTAGGTATCATCTTTCAATTTGAATCATTGATTTGGATGTCTATCCTCATTAGGGAGTCTGATCCTTAGTCAAACCATCATGTAAGAAAGACAAAATTATATTAGTGAAAAATGGAAGATAATTTATGAATAATTAATCATAGGGCAAAGATTTGTATATTAAGGTTTATATTTAATGATAAATAAGATACATAAGATAGCTCTAGATGAATGAGAAAGTGACAGATGGCTAACAATGAACTAGTTGGTATATACCAAAGTAATCAACTGATGATCAAAGATGATGGTGTGGCCTTCAACTAAAAATCATAGGAACACTTGATCTATCAAAAAATCAAGACCCTAGACTACATTAACTCAATTATAAATATATTTTTTTTAACTACCCTATTAGTGGGCTAAGTTGGTAATCAAGGGAAAGGCTTGGCCCCCTCTTTTTTTTTTTGAGAGACCTTCTCTAGGTAGCTAACATTTTGTAGGATTAGAGGATGTTTCAATTGGATAGATCTTTGTGAGTTTTAATATATAAATATATAATGAGACATATTTTCATGTATCTAACTACATTCTAGGATAATCTCTCCCTTTTTTCTATTTTAGTTTTGTTATTACAAAATTATTTCTTATACTTAAATGATTGTAATCACTTAATATGATTAATAAAAATACATATCTTGATATTTGAAAGGTTTTTAATAGTTACAACCTATATAATACACATTTATATGGTTTTCATGGTTTTTTAATTTTATCTATTTATCTTCCTAGACTCTCACACCATCCTTAGGTTGAAGTTGTGTTAAGTCTGATCTAAATTTGGATCCTAGTATACTAGTCATGTATACTAAGTTTCCACTATGCCCAATTATATGTAAGATATGTTATTATTACACTATTTTAATAGATTTATTGTACTCCAAAAATTAATATCATACATTCTTCTAAGGCAAATCAATATGAGGGTGATCTAGACATCTTCATGGTGATGAGTTGGTAAGTTACATGTTCTTAGGAAAAAACTATTTTATATATTAGGGGTTAAAATAATATTTTATTTGTATAAAAATTATATTTTGATTCAATAATTAAATTATTATTTAAAAAATGGACAATTTTTAAAAGAATGACACTCAATTTTGAGTTCATATGTAAAAGTTATATCCATTTTAATTTGGTCTGAAGCTCTAGACAATTAAACTCTAGAGCTAGATAAGAGTGTGGGAGTTGAAGCATTTTTCATGTTTTGACTTCTTGATAATTCATTTAAATTTATTGAGGGTTTTTACGGATGGAAGATCATAAATATATACCCCACAAATCAATAAATAAGAGGATTAAATATAAATAAAGAAGATAAAGGGAAGTTGGATTCACCTTATTTTTTTGGCAAGTTAAAGTATTGGCTCTCAATTTATTATTTTTGTTGGTTGGAGATGATTGGCTCAGGTGTTGAGTGAAAATAAGTGTCTTGAAATTTAAAAATATTTTATATGATTTTTAGATATATGAGTAGTAAATATTATGTCCATAAAGGCCATCATTAGCAGTAAGCTTGCATACTTATTACAAAACATAGTGGAAAGGAAGTGTAAGTTGCCTCACCCACTGGAATTTTTCCCATCTTGATTTCTCCAAGATAAAGTTTTATATCTATTTTATGTTTTACTCATTCCTTTATTTCATGTTCATGTTTAACAATCTTTACATTTAATTTTTAGTACTTATACATTTCTATTTTGACATGTTTAACATCATATAATAGTCATAAAGCCAATTGTTAATCAATAAACTATTTAGAATTCATATTGGTGAATCTTATAGTGGAATATCCACTTAGAATACAGATTATATTAGTATTAGATTAGGTTAGTGTTCCATAAATTGTGTGGTTTGTTTGGTTATCATTTTGTAGATATATGTTTGTTACAAGAGGATAAATTACTAGTGGAAAAGGTGATTTGGTCTCTTTATAATAAAAAATATCTATAAGAAAGTGGTTGAGAGATTTGAGAAGTATGTATTTCAAAGATGAGAGGATAAATAAAAGTGATGAAGGAAGAATCCACAATTCAAAGAGGATGTTGAAATCATATCTCAATCCATGAATGAGCTTGTGAAGATTATGAAGGTGGTCATGGCAAAGTTGGGAGTTTACATGGATACTTCCAAATTAAGTGAGGAGATTAATTATTTCAACCATGAGAAAGATAATCCTCAACCCAACCAAGCTCCACCTCAATTTAGATCATAGACAAAGATTAACATTTATCCCTAGTCACAATAATTTTTCATGGCAGGGAAGATTTCTTCTTATGGATAAACCTTGGCATAAGGATTTTAATCCTCTCTCAGAATCATTTAACAAGCTCCCTATATGGGTGTGGCTCCCTTATCTTCTGATACACCTGTGGCAAGAGGCAGTTTTTAAAACCATTGGAAACACTATAGGGGATTTTTTATATGAAGAAGATAGTCTGACTCTTCTCCATTCGACTTGTGCACGATTTCTGGTAGATCTGGATGTTTCTAAGGGCCTTCTTGAGGAGATTTGCCTTGAATCCCCAAGGGGTACCTGGACACAAATTTTAGATTATGAGGGGATCCCTTTTCAGTGCAAGAAGTGCCACCAAATAGGACATATTTCTCCTCATTGTGTTACTGGGAAATCTCATCCCAGACATTCACCTTCTTGGTGGCCTAAGGGTTCCTCTGAATAGAACTTTGACAAACAATCTCCGGAAGCAACTTCAGATTCTGAGACTGAGAATGAGGAAAGTTCACAATCTGAACCAGAAGATGAAGAGGAATCTTTGGTGAATCATTCCAATGAATCCCCTATGGTGGCTGTGGTTAGTGATACTATTGAGCCAGAGGAGGAGGTGGTGGTCTCTTCCCCTATTCTGGAGGATCCCTCAAAGAGACAGACTATGTTTAATTCTCACAAGGATTTTATGCCCTCTAGAATCCAAAGATCATTGTCTTCTAAGGCATGGGTTGCTGAGGCAGCTAAGGTAGAGGATGGATGGACAGTAGTTAGGAGAAGGAAGTCTAAGCCTTTGGTCCCTCCTCTTGATATAAATCTTTGGTCATGTAAAAAAAAATCTTAACTTAAAAGATTCATCTAAAGTTCCCTTTTGCTGACTGGTTTTTTTGGGGGCAGTAAACTGGTCGGGTTTACTGGTTACTGGTCTGGAAGGCTACTCAGCTAGCTGTTCCAGTTGGTTAACTTTCAGATCAGTGTTTTGACAGCTATTTTTATGGTCATATTTGATGGTTACAGGTCCCTGTAGAACCTGGTATTGGTTATTTTCTGTAATCAGGTTCTATTGTTAATCTGGTTATGCTTTAAGGTTTATCTTTCCCCTTGTGTAGGGTTTTGGGGTCCCTTCAAAACCTATTTTTACCTTAATCTAAAACATTTATCCCTATGAAGGTGAGGTAAATGGGGATAAACTTGATCATTAGTTATCTTAAATGGAAGTATACTTTAATTTAAATAAAATTAGTAAAGAGAATTTTTTTTTTGCAAGGTTGATGCTAGCTATTCATGCTCTAACTTAGTTTGAGAGTTATCTTAATTCATTGGTTGTTAAAAATCTACCATTAATATAAATGGGATGAATTTAAAACATTAATTAAGAGGTAATTTTATCTTATTTTTTATGGAAAGGAAATGTTTATTTAATGAAAATATTTGAGGTAACAAGTGTAGACATCTAATTATGGACACAACTGGCTTCCAACTAATCCCTACCAAACATTACAAATTAAGCCTAAGAATCACTGAACACCCCAAATTTGGTTGTGCATCATTCATCAAAGCTCATAATTATGTTGAGGTATCCCTATTCGGGATACTAGCCTGTGTGCAATAATAACCTCTTATGGATTCATCCATAATCAACTTGCAACATAAAAAATGTCAATTTGGCCTATGGACCCATTAAGTGGGGCACTTAATGAAATCTTAAAAGAACAAAAAGTCTAATCAAAATTAATTAATTAATTAAAAAATATTAAATGCTTAGTTTAATTATCTATTTAAAATTAATGAATATCTAAAAATAGAAATTGAAAAAATCAAAATATCAAGCCTTTCATCATTACCTTTATGAGTTGTCAAATTATCTCAAAATATCCCAAAATATCTAATTTGAGAACTATGACTAGTAACTAAAATTCATAATTACATGACAAATTTTAACTCAAATAGAATAAGTCTCAGCTCAACCTTAACTCACCTTGGGTGAGATTTAATTATTGAGGTTATAAATACAAGGCCATACCCATTGATGTTTAAGCAATATTGGTGTAATATTATAATACACAAATAGAAGCATAGAAGCCTTGAATGTAATGTTACCCTGCCAAATCCATGAGCCAAGTAGGCAAACTAAGGTGATAAAGAAAGGTAAACCCAAAAAATATCCATTAATGAAGACTTGTTGATTCACAAGCTGAGAAATCCATTTCTAGAAGCCATTTGGAGATGTAATGAAGGTAAAATAATGGTTTGTTTTATGTTTTAATTAAGTTTCATATGCATGTTAGTTACCTATGTTCTCAAGTGTCTAGGCTAAAGGTGTTAAGTTTTTAGTGTTTTTATTTTAGTTTTATTTATTAGACTAACACAATACTAATCTATAAATAAATGATAATTGATAGTTTAGACAACCCAATTTGCCTTAGACATACTATTGATGCAGGGTAAGTAGCCTAAATTTCCATATCACCATACAAACTTTTGAGAGAAGAGGGGGCCTAAAACCCTAATTTTCATGCACTTTTACTTTTTATATTAATAATTTAAAATCTTCTCAAGATAAAGTAGATAGATATAATTCGACAGTATGTTGAAAACTTGTTAATTTTATGATTTAGGATGTTAAACTTAGGTATTTTTGTCATTTTGTCATTTTACTTACATGGTCTTGAGTCATAACTATTTGTTTATCATATCATGTTATAATTATTCTTGTTATACATCACTCCTTTATTTTAATAGAATATATGCCATCCATTTGACACCATACCTTATCTGAGTCATTGTCAATATTTTATGTGTGTGTCACTTGATTGAAAAGGGTGTCATTATGTTGCCCAATTCATTCCAATTTTTGTGTCTTAAAGTATTTAAAAAACTATTTGTCACATCTTTAGAGCATGATATCATCATTACACTACTTAAATCATTTCAAATACATGTTTCCTTGTGTCCAAAAGTTCAAATTTTCAAAACTACATCTGCATTTTGGATCTATGCCTAGTACCATCATGCTGTCCATTTTTATTTAACTTGTTGATTGTTTAAAGAGCCCAGCCTTCTAAATCAAGATTTAAATCAAACATTACAAGTTCAAATCCAAACATTAATTTATTTCTCCCTATGCATAGTATTATTTTGGCCTAGACATCGATATTTCACTTGTGGGTTATGAAACTTGGGTTAATTTCTTGCTCAATTTGAAAACTACTTTTATGACTAGATTTGGGGAAGTAGTCTATCTTCCATGTGCCTAAAATTAAATATCTTTTGCCAAATTATAAGGTTTGTGTCTAAATCCAAGTTCCTAATTTATGTCAAAGTATTTCAATGTTTTTAGATTAAATCTCTTGCCTTTTAAACCTTGTTTTGTTTAAAGTCTAGTTTTTGTGCCTTTTCTAAAAGACCTAACAATACCTAGTTTTAGCCTAGATTTTATGCCTTATTTTCCAAAATACCTATCAAACTTTGCTTCTTTAAACCTAGATTAGACTTGTTTGGAACACTTTATAACTAAGTTTGGAATTTCAATTTTATTTTCATCTTTTTGACCATTTTTTTAAGACATTTGATATTAGACATTTGACATTAGATTATTTTAGACCAATTTTTGTTGTAGAACTTTTTAGAGATACAATTCCATTTATTAGACCAATTTAGACTAATATAGAACCATTTATCCTTTGGACACTATTTTTTAGATTTTATAAAACTATAGGCCTTCTTCATAGAACATTAATCATTGATTTTGATATGTCTCATTATAATCATAGTGGATCCATGTACAATCTAGGTTATGATAACATGGTCACACAATATGAATTTGTTCAAGAACCCTATGGTGATGATGTCATTTTTGAGATGGATACTTATCCTCCTTACAATACTCAATTTGGGGAATAAATTCAAAATCTATTAGCCCATTATTTACTTAGCATGCCTCCTTATTTGGAGCAAGACCAAGAGAAAACAATATAGTATCTTGATAGTGTGCCTTTGGTTATAGAAAAAGCTCAATAATAACTGTATTATGTTATTATGCCATTGATATATGATCCTTATTTGTTTGATCATCACTTGATTGAAAATAAGGATGAAGTTTTAGTTAGAACCATGGAGGTAGGACCCAAGTTTCCAATAAAATCCCCCCATGAAAAATTATCTAGTCTATTTAGAGTTCCTTTCAACATACCTTACAACCAAACCATTGAACATGCCTCTTTTATCAATCTTCAAGCACTCGTGCTGATGTCTTATCAAAATCTGAATATGATTGTCAAAAGAAAAGGCCTCATGAATGACCATTTTATACAAATGCAAACAACATATCAAACTTATTTAAATATCATGCACAATTTTAATAACATGGGCATGCCAAAATATTCTCTCTTCAAGTTATTTCCTTCAATAAGAGTATTAATTAAATTGACAAGTCAAGACAATCCATGTATAGACCTATTTATGCAAAGCAATCCAATTGGCGACATTTTCAATGCCCTATATATTAAATAAGTGTCTACTAATTTTACATAGAATAATGTGCCAAACACAGTGGATAAAATGTAAGTGTTATCCAATCTAAGCCAAAGTGGTTTAACTACACCAAAAACTAGTCTAAAAAAAATGCCTTTAGGTAATACCACGAGTGGTTCACAATAGTATGGGGAAGGAAATTCTACACCCCAACCATAATAATCTATCTCTAATCCTCAACCAACTACTTTACCAATCATGCAAACATAGGGATTAAGTATTCAAGTAAAAACTAGTTTTTTGCCTCAAAAAAACATGATGGATTTTACTCCACCTCAATAGGTGATGACTATCATTACATAATAATAGGCACAACCTAATATAACACTACATTAGAGATCAAACATTCTACCACCTCAATAGGTGTTAGTATATGTTCTAAAACATCAAGTAGTGATAAGTATACCTCAACAATTAAAGATCAACATGCCTTCACAATCACAAATGTTGTCTAATCAGTAGTGTTATCCATTGGTCAACAAAAAATGTTGAGCATCTAATAAAAATCTAGTCCACAATTGGTGTTCATGCAATAAAGAGGTACCACTATCTCACAAGTACCAATTAATAAATAATTATCTTTTATTCCAAACATGTCATAGATTCAATGACATGGCCTTGTTCCATAATAAGTTCCCCTTTTTCAACTAAGTTTGACTAGTCGGTATCAAGTCCCTTCTCAAACTCAATAGACACAAGTAACCCCAATTTTTTAGACTTTACCCATACTCTAGGGTAATTTTATGATCACATATATCTCCCCAACCATGAAAAATTCCATTAGAGATCACTTAAATATTCACCCATGATGACCTTTTTTAGAGATCATGAAAATCTCCTCACTCATTGACCCTTTTACACCAACCTTGTATTGCTTGTCTTAACCACTTATGCTATTCCACTATAGTTGGATATTGTGTACACACATGAATGTTAGGTGTTTTTTATGGTAACCAATCTCATCCTATTACCTTCAACCCTTTTTGTGTTTCTTATGGTAACTTCTTACCTTGGATACCTAGGACACATCAACCATTGGAGCTATAAATTTGATTGTTTTGACATATAAACTATTATTTACAAGCTGTGCTTTAGTTATTTCTATCCAAGTCCTCTTTAAACTTTCCTATTATTGAATTTTTCAACTATATCTCTTATTATTATATGCATATGAAGTGATACTCAATTCTTCACCACTCACCTAATTACCTTTTTATCAAACCGATACCTGATTCTAGTTTCTTCTCTGTCAATTCCTATTTTGAGGGGGATACCTCATCCAATAATTAGAGCATCTAAATCCTATTTTTGTCTTGAAAAAATATTAGTATAAATTACAAGACAAAAATTGGAAAATGTAGACACCAAAATTATGTCACACACATGTGTGTAACTCCCTGTATTGAAACACCTTTTAACCCTTTTTTTAATAATAACAATTAACCTTCCTAACTCATGCTTTTAACCCTCACATATTTAATTAATTCAAAATACTTAATTAAGTTAATTAAAAACCTCTTCTTCAACCTTACCTGACCACCTCACCCTATTACTAATTCTCACCTAATGAGTCACCTCAAGACCTGGTCCCCTCATCCTAAATACCTAAGACTTATTCTCACTTCAAAACTAAATTCCTAATCAACTACCTCCTTATTAATCTCTTATTTTTGCCATTTTGTAATAGGTACCACACTTAGCATGAAGAAAAATAGAAAATAGGCCAAAAATAGTAATATTTACCTATTCTAGGGCCACTGATGTTAGTCAACCCATGGTCGACATCGGTGGGATTGCCAATGTTTGTGATATAAGCCAAACTCCAACCTAAAATTTTAGGTTAACAAAAATTTAAAAAAATAATTATTACTTGCATTCAAGCTCTTAACATTCAATTTTTGTCATCCTAGCTTACTGTCATCTTGGTAAGTCAATCATGATTAGGAACTACACTCTTGAGGACCAACAACACTTGCTTGTTCTCTCTATTTAGGCCATTGATTCGAACTACTTGATAGGGACCATCAATATGGAACTCATCATTTAGTGACCACTATATCTAAGTACATCTCTTATTATATATAACTTTAAAGTATTTACTTTGATATCACTTTATATCTACTATTCATTTCTTTATACACTCATGATTGAACCCCCATGAAAGAGTTACAAAGTTTCCTTGCTTGTTTCCCCTTAACCTGACATATCAAACTCTCTCTCTCTCTCTCTCTCTCTCTCTCTCTCTCTCTCTCTCTCTCTCTCTCTCTCTCTCTCTCTCTCTCACACACACACACACACACACACACACACACAACTCTCTCCAACCTCCCATACCTAACCAAAACCATTTTATAGACCCAAAAAATCCTTTTGTAAGCTCCTAAGAAATTATTGCCCCTACCGAACTTGACAACCTAACTGACAACAATCACCTTCACCACTGACCTTAGAAGTATAACTAATATCAGTCACTCCCCTATTAATATTAGCAACCATGGATTCCCTAACCTTTTCAAAACCTACCTAAACAAATTCTAAGATATAAACACAATACACCACCTATACCCTATCACTCTCTACTGCACTCAAGTTGTGAATAATGGTAACATTATTTATCTTTCTCTCTCTCTTTACTTTACCTCTCTTTTAGTTATTTATTACTCTTTTATCTCTCAAAAGTGGACTATCATCTCTAAGGAAGTGTCACACTTCCTGGAACAAGCACATAGCTGGGTAGCCCACCAATTTATCTGCTAACAAATATTTTTTGGTACTACTTTCTTACTTGTAGGTAGTCCTCCCCAATAAAAGAGGAGTGTTCATAATGTCTAGATACAGTGCTCAAGCCAATCTAGGTTCATTCTAATCAATTATCCCTATCATTATTTTTTGTTTTTCCTTTAGACTTGAAATAGATAAAATTTAAGGAAACAAAATGCCATTACAGCCATAATTGGTTTTGGAACCTTTTGACAAATGGGGACTTGATTTTATAGGTCCCATTGATCTTAAATCCAACAATAAGGAATATATACAGGTGTGCATTGATTATGTCACAAAATGAGTTAAGGTCAAGGCCTTAACTCATGCCCAAGATTAAAAAGTAACTGTATTTTTGTATGAATAAATATTCACCTCCTATGGAGTGCCAAAAGAACTAGTCACAAACTAAGGACCATAGTTCACATCATATCTCATAGATACCTTGGTAAAAGAATATGAAATTAGACACAAAAACTCCACCCCTTACCATCCTTAGTTGAATAATCATAGGGAAGTTACATATAGAGAATTGAAAAATATACTCACTAAGACTATCAGACTACATAGAAAATACTAGTCAACTCATCTTTTAGAAGCAATTTGGGCTTATAGAATCACTTGGAAAACCACAATTAGTTTCACTCTATATGAACTAGTTTATGATAAAAAACCTATTCTACCTATTTATTTTGAGCATAAAACATTAAGGATAACACTTGATTTGGGCTTGGACCTTTCCCAAGCTCAACAAGACAAGATCATGTATCTAAATACACTTGATAAACTTAGAAAGGAAGCACTTCATCACACTAAATTATTACAAAGACAATGAGTGGGTCGGCATGACAATAACATCAAGACTATGAATTTCTAATTTGGTGATTGGGTACTCCTATTTGACTCTAAATACAAGGATCATAAAGGAAAGCTTTAATCTAGATGTCTTGGGCCTTATGAGATCAAGAGATTTGTTGATAATGGAACTATAAAGCTCATGACCATTGACTCCATTTGGTTCTAACTTCTTGTTAATAGTCCTAGGCTCAAAATTTACAAGAAACCATTTTCCAAGAATACTCACACTTACCAGCTTCTTAAATAACAACATCCGTCCCTTATTCATAAATTAGATCAACCTATTCCTATAACCAAAGAGTATTTATATAAACCCTTCTCTAATAATTCCTAAGAAAAACAAAGCTTACTACAACCAAGAATAATCCATTCTTAATGGCTTGATTAGAGATGAATAAAATCCTAACTCCTTGAATTCTATAATTTTAGTTGAGTAGGGACCATAAAACTTTTTTTTTTTTTTAAATCTAGTAATAAAACATTCATTTCTCATATATTTCTAGTAGATTCATTCTTAGGAAACATAAAAACACTTTCCTTTTGATATAGGATGAAATTCTTGTTACTTTAAGATAATTATTGTTACTACAAGACACTTCTTGTTGTCATAAGAAGTATTTCTTGGTATTGTATGAATTTTATCACTCCATCATACATTGAATTTCTCACAAAGAATTTTTGTTTCTGATCAAAGGCCAACACATGCTAGTAAACCTCAAATCTACCACTTTGACTCATCATCCATGCATTAATGGAAAGCTACTCCTAAGTACTAAGGTAACTATTTTTAATTATTTCATTTCATAAGTTTTAATTATTCTCTATATTATGGGTCTTAATACTATTAAATGCTTCCATATCTCTACTTACTCATTCCATCCTATGAAATCTTATTTTTCATTGATTGATGTGACCTTTGAATGCTTCTACCACTACCTCTTATCATTTATGCAAGCCTTTCACACATGTCAACTACATCCTTTGAGGACCAGTAACCATTTTAAGTTGGGGGGATTTTCCATAATTTAAACCAATTATCTCTCTTCCAAATAAAATATCAAACATTCCACCCAAAGTTATAGAACCCTTGATGTAAGAGCATAAAACTTGCAATTAAAATTCCATCTTATAGTATGGGAGGAGACCTACTCAAACATGAGGCACTTGACATCTCTCCCTTGATTAGTAACCCAAAAATCTTGGTCCTATTTCAAGATGTAGGTTGGGATAAATATTTTGAGAGTATAAATGCTCTTGACCAAGTAATTATAGAATAATTTTCCATATCATTGTATAATAATATGGTAATAGTCAAAAGAATGTAGATAAAGATAACTAAAACTATCATCACTAGAGTAATTGGATTGGCCAGAATAAGAGAATTATGGTAATAAAAATTTGATACCAAAGTAGAGAGACATAAATTCATTAGAGGAGATGAAATATTTGAGACTTCAAAGTAAATAATTACAAGTTTATCATTACTAAGAAGATGGGTAAGAGAAACTGTATTCATCTTCAGATATTTTACCTGTGAAGGAAGATACTCCATGCTACATGGTGTTCATTTCAAATTTATGAACCATTTATAGCATAGTGTTGAGATAAAAATTCCTAATTTTCTATTTAACGTGATCACAAGAATGGTAGAAGCATTTCAAAAATGTAATCCCAAAGTTCTATCTCATCATTACTTAATTTAGTTAATTGTTTAAGACCACTTACATAAGACTAAACACAATGTAAATTTGGAAGATTTTATTCAAATACCTATAAATGTAGAAAATTTTAGTGGGGAAGATGAAGAAGAGATAAAATCATAAGAGGAAATAGAAGTAGAATAACAGATGGAGATAGAAGAAGACCTTCCTACAACTACACAAGAACCTAGAGAAGAAGACCTTCCTAAAGCTACAAAAGAACCTATAGAAGAAGACATTCTTGTAGATACATAAGAACATATAGAAGAGGAACCTACTATAACCAAACAAGAATATAAATTAAGGATAAGTCTCATAGAAGAATATTCAAAAAGCAAAGAACCCAGAAGAAGGAAAAGGAAACTAATCCTCTAACTTGACTCTTAGGAATCTAAAGAGTAGATTCCACCTTCCCCTAAAAAGGCCAAGGTCACATCTACTCCTTGAAGGTCCCATAGAATGAGAATAAAGATGAGAGGAAAACTAATAACCAAACCTTCTTTTATTATATAAATTATTGAGTCTAAATAATAACAAACTACCAATAGTCATGAAACACTTGAGGCATCTAGTTTAGATGAAATAGAGACTAATAAGGAATAGTGTTCTCAAGAAGGAAATAAATAAATAGAGAAAGAAGGACACAACCTTGAAAAATTATAAGAAGAACCAATGCAGATCCATATAGAGGTAGAACAAATGGAGCAAATCTCTATGTCAATAAAAATAGAATTTCCTACTTTGGAGAAAGCCTTGCAAGAAATAGAATGACTAAGAAAGAAGCTATAAGACCAATCAAGAGGTGGACTAGATACACTTGCTACAACATATTCTCAGCTATAACACTTAACATAGAGCCATCCTACAACTATTATTTCATATCTTCCTATAACAAAAATGTAGTAGGCAAAGCTCACAACTCCCAAGTAGTCAGGTATAATTTTTCATCTACTATGTCTTCTAAATTGAAGAGATGGATAGAAAATAAGTGTGAATGTTTTAGAGAATTAACAAATGAAAACAAGAAATTAATTAAAGTGGTCAGTTTTAAATGAGAAAGGATCTCTAAACTACCACACAAAGTTGAAGATCTGGCTAATCTTACTCAAATGATCCTTGACTACAGACCTCTTACAAGGGTATATTCAGTTTATCTTGAAGAATAGTGGCATAAGTTTAAGTTCATGAAAATTTATTGTGATATTATAATGTGAATTAATCAATCCTCTCTCTTTCTTTCAATTATATAAATAAATCTCACAAGATGAACAAGCATAATTATGTGAGTTTTATCTTCATAACTATGCCATGCCTCATGATAGGGAATGGATTCCTAATCTGTATGTTAGAGATGTCCTTTTAAAGGCATTTCCAACATATTTTTTGAATGAGCATAGGAGAGGATGAGAGATGACTGAGTATAGGAAAGAAGAATGGGAGAATCAATTAGTTATCAGAAAATAATCAAGAACACCTAAGATTATGTTGGTAAAATGGGATAACATTATGCTATGAAAGGAAGTAAGGTCTTGGTTTGCTAAAAATAGTGATGAAGTTCAAGATTTATATTTGGGGTTGAGAAATTATATTGGACCATTAACACAAGAATCTTACATATAAATATGGAATGAGCTCACTCCTAAGCTAAAGAAGAAAGAACCATACTCCCCTTTCAATTTAAAAGCAACATTTGATAGAGTAACAATATATATTATACTTAAAAGAGACCTAGGAGCATAATTATTTATTCCAACCTCCTCTATTTTGGTACCCCATTCCATATTGGTAGCATAAAAATCCATTATATGAAGCTAAATAAGTCAAAAAATGGTAACTATTTGAATAAAGGCATGTATTTTATGCTCATATATCTAGTGGTGTTATTGAGCCTACAGATTTTAGAGCTATTTATGAGTTTTAAATGAGAAAGCTTGTTGATCAAGGATGAACAAAGTCTTAAGTTAGGGGATGTGATGAGCCCCAGAATTTTCATGTTTTTATCTTCATTTTCCATACTCACCCTTCTTATTCATCATGTTTATGAACTATTTTCCCATAAGTTTTTATCCTCAGATAACCATGTTTTGTAAATATCATTATAATCTCATATATCTTTGAATAGTTAGAATTTTTGTCTTGGAATCAAGTATATAATTTTATCTTTTACTATAGGATGATTTTTATCATAATGTGTTTAAGGTGTTTGAAGAAATAGGTAAAAAATAACATTTCACAATCCATCCTCTAATAAAAGGGTTTCATCATGTGAAAACATCCCACAACCACTTCATATCTAAAGCTGTGAACAAATAGAATTTGATTCCTAATTAAACCATCTCATATAAATTATAATTTTCATGAAACATAGTAAATATTTAGTTGAAGACTAAAAACAACTTGGTTTGTCTTGAAGTAGTGTTGTAGGATCCATATGAATGGTAGCCTTAATAGAAGGACCTAATTTCTATTGTCCTACAACTGAATGTTTCTTAGTTTGGAATGTTTTTTTTTTTTTTTATAAATCAGTCTCCCCTATTGTATATATATTTAGCAACAAGGTTGAGAAGGTAGTAGAGATCAACTAGAGAAATATAGTAAAATCACTTTTTTTAAGACAACTGTTATTGTATTTTTCTTATATCAATTCTTTGTTATATTTTATTAATATGAAAAATTAATTTTGAGTCAATTTTATTGTTGTAAGAGGAAGGATTTAAGATGGATTCAGAAGGAGGAAGGGCCCCTTTAGAAGTCTTTCATAAAAAATATAACATGTTAATTAGCTAACCATATTATTTATTTCATTTATGTGTTATTTGTTTTATTTTTGAATTGTGTGACTCTTAGCTTTGTAGATAATTGTTTTAAGGAATCTTATAAATATAAAATAGTGTAATCATTTAAATCATGGTTTTTTATGAGTGTTCAATTTCATTAAATCATTTCTTGCATGATTTTTAGCATCCTAGATTACAATTAGTAAAATATAAAATTAAAATATTAGGTGTGCACATATAGTGACATCATCCTATCAAGTTTACATCCTTGGGTTGAAATTTAAATGAAGTATAATATATAGGTCTTTGGTAACTCTCCTTTTTCATTCAAATCAAGAGAATTATATTAGATTGTGAATCTACTACCAGTCACTACCACTTTAGCCTTTCCTACATCCCTATGAGCCCTAAGCCTCATTAAATCCCCATCTAATCTATATTATCACTTAATCTAACCTAGAATTCTCTCTAAAATTCTATAACTCAAGCCTTCCTTATATCCATATATCCTCATACTATAACTCAAGCCTTCCTAAGAGTCTATAAGCCTTCCTTATATCCTCATACTAGTCATCGGAAGCATCCATACAATCTTGAAATCTACTCAAGCATCCAAAGAGACCATTAAACCCATATTGAATTCATTATCAAACAATCAAAATGCAAGTCAAATAGAATTAGAATCAGTTAGAAAATATTGGAGAGAAGCCACTAGAAGTAAGGTGATGGTAAGGATTTACTCATAAATTTTTTATTGTTCCTACATTTCTCTCTTTTTGATGTTATTGTGATTTTGGGTTAAACTTTATGTTTATAGTAGTTTTGATTCATAGCTCAAAAATACAATCATACAAATTCAAAATGACTTCTTTATGCAAGTAGTGATATTTTATTTCAAAGATGAGAAAGTCAAAGCCAATAATTGAATAGTAATCACTCTTGTAGAATGCATATGTATTTTGGACTTGTCATGGGAAGTAATTTAGTTTGTATATTTAAGAAATATAAAGTGGTAGCATGGGAAAGAAGTATTTCCACTATAGTTAGCATATAAATGATTCATTTCTCCTTCTAACCTGATGTTTTCTCAATATTCAATAATATTTTGGCAAACTTTCATGTCAAGGGGTCATAATTTTGTAAAATAAAAATGTAAATGAGGTTGTTTAAAGTAGTTAGTTGTAGAAAAGTGGGGAATCTGACAATAGGTCATGGAGAGTAAGATTAGTTTAGTTACCTCAAATGCATTTTCAATAGAGAATTTTTTTAAAAACTTGATTTATTAGGGATTTTAAGTTTCTCAAGATGAGACACCTATTTAAGTCCAGATGAGTGTTAGCATGGGTAAAGAGAAATTGTTTTTTTTATAATATTTCAATTATGTAAAAAGGAAAGAAAAATCATGTAAGACAAAAAGAAGAGGAAAAGAGAAAATAAATCCAAAGAGACATGTGGGAATTAAGTGTTATGAGAGAAGTTAAAAATCTTATATAATCAAGTATATGGAGAAGGATTTATAAAAGATGTCATTTATTCAAATGAAATACATATTTTATGGTCTCATTCTGAGTTTGTTTATTCTTCTTCTCCATTTATCAATTATTTCCATCATTTATTGTTATAGCTCAAAATTTTGCTTAGTTATTTCTTTCCACTAAACTATTAGTTAACACTTTTGACATGAAAATTTGTGATTTTGACCTTGAAATAGTATTTGAAATTGGCCTAGTGGTTTTTCATTATGTTTTTTTATATTTGGATACTTTAAGGTAGTGCCTCAAGGATGTGTAGATTTATTACTCAGTGTTTTATGTTTTATGGATAAGTGCTAAATAATAATAGGCTTAGGATTGATGTGTATAAACAAGAGACTCTTTGTGTAATTTACTCCATAAATGGCATAATAAATGTGTGGTTTGACCCAAGGGAAGGGTTTAAATTTTAAAGATATATATTAAATAATGCATGGATAAATCTATCATAACTTGATGACTCTAATAACTGGAGCATCTGATTGTTGCTAAAAAGGTCTAGGATATAAAAAATAATGACATGTGATTAGGAAATATAATGAATTATTTAGGCATAGATTAGGGATATCACATATGTGAATGAAAACAAATAAATAATGCTGATCCCATAGGTACTTTAACATCTAGTATAAAATTTGAGAGAGTCACGTGTATGCATTAGTCATGCATTTTAAGGTTTGGTAAAAAATGACATTTTTAGGTGTCTAATATGAAATTTAAGTGTTTACAAATTCCTCCATTTTATTATATTATTGAAAATGCCATACTAAAAAGATAGAGTAAGAAATTTGGTACATGAGATTAATCTTAATGGGTGTCTTCACATATGTCCTTAGTTCTAAGCTTTTTCCATGTAAAACTTACAATGAAACACATAGAAACTAGAATCTACTTATGACAAAAAATATGAAGTATTCATAAATAATTAAAAATATCTAAAATTGAAAAATTAATGAATTATTATACTTGTAGGTATCTGAACCAACCTTCCCTATGAAGTCATTGCATAATGGGGTGATTAATCCCCAAGGTGATGTTAGTTTTAAATCCATGGAGTGGGAATAATATTCCCTAATCCTCATTGGAGATGGAGATGTGCTACTAAGTTAAGCTATGTAGAACCTCAACTGGACTACTCATTATAATTTTATAATAATAAAACCTAAACATTTTATAATAAATTTGATTTAGTCTTAATAAGTGTGAATCATCCATCATATATGTATTTTAGATTCAATCTATGTATACTTGAGTAAGTATGATAAATGGAATGAATAACATGTCACTAAATCTAATTAAACTTATGTAAACACAAGAATGTAATTATAGTCTATCACTTGATATTATAACAAGTACATTCTTAGTCATATAACCTATGCCATAATATCATAGTATTTATCAACTATCAATCATAATCTTGTAAAATTTCCACATATACCTTGCATATGATTGAAGTATGTATTAATATTATACCATTATGTGTTAATATAAATAAATCTATACCAATCTATGGTTTTATTTTTAATCATATATCCAAAGTATGAATTATCTATTTGTGAAGGCTTGAGTATTTAAGACAAGCCCACTATGTATTTCACCTTTTTGAGGTGAGGGTTGTGGCTTGTGAATTAATCACTTCAAAATAAAAGACTTATAAACATAAAATATGTAATAATGTGCCAAAAAGATTAGAATATATCATCATAAAAATATTAGATTGTTAGAGCATATATGAAATATGTATTATAAGGCATACAATTGTCATTTCAAGTAGATATAACAATGAAAAACATAATAATATCCATCATCATAATGATCATATAAATAATGAACAATACCCACACCAATTTTTTCATGATATGTATCATGGAATCTCACACAAGTATAATAATGCATGATATAGAGCATGACATCACAATTTCAACACAAAATCCTAGATGTTCCCACATAGAGTCACACCCAATTTTATGGCCATGATGCACAAAATAAGTCATAGAAACATGAATGATGACACATAATGTTCTATAATTTAAGAGTCAAGAATAAAATAGAATCACACAATGAAGATCCAATGTCACATAGAGCCAAAAATAAAAATTAAACATCACATAGAATAAGAGTCAAACATAAAAAGAGTCATACAATGAACACTTAGTGTCTAAAAAAGTAAAAGTCATGAATAAAAAGATTTATACAATAAACACTCAATGTAATGTAGATTAAGGGTCACACATAGACATAGTCATACAATAAACACTCAATGTCATGAAAATTAATAGTCACATAGATTAGGATTCACACCATATGCACTTAATGTCACATAGAGTAAGAGTCACTCAATGTACACACAATGTTATGTAGAGTAAGATTCACACAAAGAAAGAGTCACACTGAGATAGATTCACATACGAAAGCAGTCACACAAAGTAATACATAATTAATGATCACACCATGTAATACACAACAACATCAAATATGCATAAAATAAGTAAGGCTACTCTACAAAAATCAATGTATGTCATCATCACACACAATAAAATACAGTATCCATAAAATATAACATTATAAATAGTATAAGTAAGATAAATTCATGTGTATTCAATGTAAGTAGCTCAATATTATTAATATAATGGTTATAGAAGTAGATAACCTATGAATATGTACCAATATTCCCCTAGTGTAGGCATGCCCATAATGTAGGAAAGGTAGCCTTTATGTGCTGCAATGTCTTGAATCTAAATATACATGTCATATATAACCTATATGTCTTGTATCCCACTCATTTATACCATGAAAAACATGTGAAATAGAAAAAAAAAGAATATGTAATCTATCATATATATTATTAATCATAAATAAATTATGTAAAATAATAAGACTTGTCGTGCATAGGGTCTATTTTTTTAATTTTTTAAATATTATATTTTTTGTACTTTTGAATATGAATTATGTGAAGCCCAAAGGACTTATATGGCATCTAATAGATGCACCAAATAATACAGATACTGTAGTGATAAAGTAATGAAATCTAGATATAGGATTTCATTGATTTTCTTCATGTCATCATCAATATCATCATAATATTTATCTATATCAATAATTTTTTGTTCCCTTTTGATATTTATCAAATTTTATGCATACATATTGAATTTTATTCAAATTGATATGTGGGATTATTATCTATATTATGAGATAATGTCATATCACTTTTCTTTGAGTCCTTTATCTTTTGGTGCTCTTGTTCCCATCATGTGAAATCTTGATTATGTGTCCTTCATATAATAAGGATATGTATTTATTTATAATTTTTAATTTATCCTACATCTATTTTAGCCATTATTTTCCAATTTTATCCGATAATTAGTTTACAAAACATATAAAAAATATCAGTGTATCAAAAATATTTGGACTACAAGTGATTTATAATGAAATATGTTTGATTGATTTATCACAATGTATACTTTGTTGTAATTAATTTGTGTTATGGTCCAACTATTCTAAGAATGCAATGTTGAACATGATTTTCCATTATTCTTCATTGATTTAAATATCTCATTGATAGTTAACTTTAATGTGTATTATAACATTTAAGATTTCATGTCGTTGACACTTAAACTCTCTAAGTGATTTATTTCTAGATTAATTCTATTTATAAACCATTACTAGTGGCTTCTAATATATATATATATATATATATATATATATATATATATATATATATATATATATATATATATTATAATCCCTTAATTATTAAACTTATGAATATTTTACTATAATCCTCAAGACTATCCATGTCATGCCCCATTATTATGTGATAACTAAAAAATGATTTATTTTTCTGATTTGATAAAATACTAATTGCTTTATGTCAAGTGGTAGGTATAGCAATAAAATTCTTATCAAGTAACAACTAGAGGATAGTAATTAATTTATCTTATGCACTAGTGATTTTTAATTTGAAATCTCATTTTATATCCATGAAATATAAATTATTTAATGAATTTGTCATGATAAATGATTATGCATGATGTTTTTAGGACCTAGCCTCAAATGAAAATCACCCATTTCTTAAGATAAACCCAATAAGTAAACAAATAATTTCCAAATAGATTTATCACATGCACATATTCAATAATTATTGAATAGTGACAAACAAAATTAAGTAAGCAAGATTAGCATGCATATTTAGATTGATTACAACCTAGAATAAATCATCATCATAAAGAAAATACAAAAAGAGAAGGGATAAATAGATAAAAAAATCTTGTTAATACTGAATATGTTCTTGCAACATCTAATTGAGCAAACCTACTAGAACCAATCCTTGGTTGAGCTAGACTTAACACAACTTCAACCCAAAGATGGTCTGAAATTCTAGGAAGTTAATTAAATAAGCAGAAAATACCATGACCACCATATAAATGTGTAATAGATGGGTTTAAAATCTTAATATTCTTTCAAATATATGCATTTTTATTAATCATATTGAGTGATTATAATCATTGAAGTATAAGAAACAATTATGTAACAATAAGACTAAAATAGAAAAAAGGGTGGGATTATCCTAAAAACTAGTAAAATGCATGAAATTATGTCTAGTTCTATGTCTCTAATATAATTCACAAAGATAAAAATAAGTGCAACATCTTATACTCTTAAAAAATTCTAGCCACCTAAGGCTCTTGAAAATCAATATATACACAATGGGGCTAGACCCCTTCCCTAATTTCCAACTCAAACCACTAACAAGGTAGTTACAAACATTCATTAATGATTGAGGGAATGTAGTTGAGGGTCTTAATTTTTTGATAGATCCATAGGCAAACCCATGCTTTATAGTTGGATACCACATCATCATATTTGATCATTATTCGATTGTTTTGGGATCCACCATCCCATTCACCATTGACCATCTATCATTTTCTCATTCATTCAAAGTTATATCATGTATCTTATTTGTTACCACATATAGACCTATTTTTACCCTTCTTTGCCTTAGGATTTATGATTCATAAATGATCTTCCACATTTCACTAATCTAGGTTTGTCTTTTCTACATAATGGATTGACCGAGGGTCCAGACTCCCTGATGAGGACACACATCCAAATCAGTGACTCAAATTATGACATGAACCTTGCAAGATAAAATGAAATGGTTAAGCATAAATCCATTGAAGGAATGATAAGACAAAATAATTAAAATGATTGAATCATGAATAAAGGATCCACATAAAATTTATACCAAAAGTGAGAAATAAATCATTTTTTTCTATTTATACATAGATATTTACATTAATCAGCTTTTGATTTAAGCATAAGATTTTCATATGTACAAATCATATGTAGATCCATTATTAATTTAGACTGAGCATTTAAAATGAAATAAATTTATTATGAAGCTTACTTAGTCAATGGAAATTTATCATTTAATCACTCAATATTTTACTTGAGCCTTTGATAATTTTGATGTTTGAGATGATTCTAAATTTTAAGCCCACTAAGTGCCATATGGAACATTATTATTGGCTCAAAGGTTTAGGGTTTATAGTCTGGTGACAAGAATATGTCCATAAAACTTAAGCTTAAGGGAGTTCTAATGTCATCAGGGTACCATTCGATATCCCTTCATTAGGCCAAGTCTTTGGTCTAGGCATGTGGGATGATGCAATGTGGCATCCTCCTAGTGAGTCAAAATTTTGAGATCATTTCTTAAATCAGTTTAGTCTCCATGGTCATAAGTTCTTGGAAAGTTTTCACATGGTAGCCTTTTGGGGCCCCAAGACCATGGACCATTATCCCATTACTTGAATCTTCTATTGATATGAACTCCCAGGTTCCTGATAAGTTTCCAAGTGGAAACTTATTAGGCCCTTGAGGGATTAGAGCCTTTAGATTACTGCCTAAGTTTCCAAGGCCCTGATCTCCCAATAAATCATCATGTGGAAACTTCTTAGGCTCTTAAGGACTCAAAATATTTAAACTTTTGATTAATTCCTTATCAACCTAGGTTTCTAAGATCATTCTAGATGGCACGATCTCAAATCCTAGCAAGGAAATTATTGGGTAATTTTATATTATGTTTTCCTTAAGGTACTAAAGTGTCTCATCCCAAAAAGCTTATTCATTAGCTTTTGATACAATACTAATCTATTACGCACTCACCTGAAGCACACAACAAGAAACCTATTCCCATGGTTATGTTGTGAAGTAAAGATTATCATAAACTTGAGTTTATTCATATATCTAATTAGAGATTACAAATAAAATGAAATATATGACTATGGACCTTGTCTCATCAATGAAAACAAACAAGAATACAAAAATAAGTTCCATGAATTTCAAAGTGTTGATTATGAAAACTCATATAATGTATATTATATACATCTCAAAGTGAATAATAAGCCACATATTATTCAATACAAACCCATTGTTAATGTTTTAAATATTAATTAACTAAAGCATAACACCAGAATTGATTGTAAATTCTATAATTCTATATTACCATAAAGATTTATTACATAATACCAATATTTCATTCTCTTACAGATATTTACATAGGGGTATTTATACTTGTTTTTCCATGACCAAGTAGTTACATTATTAATACCAAATAGGTGACTGGATAATGACCTATAGTAGATAAAGAGTCATGCCAGTCATTTACTTATTTTCTCCTAAGGATCTAGGCCTTTGTGCCTTATATTCTTGTTTGATGCTAGATCCTTGCTACCAAATGTATTTCTTTACATAGGCTAGTGCAAAACGCATGTGATCATTAAATTATAGTTATATTTGAGAATAGTTCCTCAATTATTTCCCTCTTCCATTACACTCCCTAAGTCTTTCACTATTGTACTAAGTCCTATGATCTCAAGTTATTTGTAGTTATGTTCCATATTTAACTAAGTCTTCTCACACTATTATCTTCCATGTCGTTGTCCTCTTGTGCTGCACTGGTTCTATGCCATAATATTTATATTCCATGCTCTTATCATGTCATGATAGTTTCATGCTAAAATCAAAAATAATTAGTCAAAATTTAGGGTCTAACATTACCCCACACTATGCTCTTAATTCATCCTAGACTAGGTATCAGTCTCAGCATTAGCCAAAAATTTAGGCCCAATTTGTTCAATCTAATTGTTAACACTGTCCTAATGTGACATAGTGTCAAATAACTTCGATGTTATTTCCTTGATTGATACCTTAAATTTTTTAAATCTCCTTGGGTTGATTGGGACACTCACTTTCATTATTAACCATTTGGTTGAGGGATTTAACAACATCATTTTGGACCTCTTCAAATGTAATGACTTCAATTATAACCTATCCTTGAAGAGATACAAAACTAGATTTAGTTGCTACAGCTGTACATTTATTATTCATCCATAGTCTTAACATCCTTAAATGTCTTTGTGTGCTTGGTGCATGTTAGGCTCCAACTCTAAGTATAATATCCACACCAACACATCAGACACTTGGGCATGAGGTAATCACTTTTTATGATTGATATTTTATCATCTTGTGGCACCAATTGGTAGGTGGCTAACCAACTCCCTACTGTTTCAAGCATCATCAAGAATAAAACACATGGGATAATCATGAAATAATAGAAGTAGGGTAGTGGAGTTAGTAAAATGATTACATCTAATACTAGCTTAAAAATTAGTGTGATCCTTTCACCCTAACACTAATATGTTCCTAAGTGTTATAAAGCCAAGTTTTAATCCCATTAGCGAGGAGATATGAGTTGGAGTAGCAAAGCTCTACAATATTGTTTCTAAATTTAATAGTCATCATTTAGATATAATTTTATCATGGACACCCTTGAGGCTCTTCATTGTAGTACCCAAGCTCTCCTATGAGGCTTTGGGCCTTTAAGAACTTTAAGACAAATAGTTGCTTAGTTATAATAGATATATACTATGTATTTAAACTCTATCTAATGATGAATGGTGTTACATATAATGAGTGTTAGTATGGTTTATATGGTTATGGTTATAGGCTTAGGATGAGAATGGTTTACACAATGTTTGAAATAGTTGTAATGCTTATCTTAATATTATGAATATTGAGTTCCAATAAGTTTTTAGCCTAGCTCGTTCATGGAATTTATGTAGTGCATGATGATGTCAACACTCTTTATATAAATT
This sequence comes from Torreya grandis, assembly GCA_037957365.1. Lineage (NCBI taxonomy): Eukaryota > Viridiplantae > Streptophyta > Pinopsida > Cupressales > Taxaceae > Torreya > Torreya grandis. The sequence continues at coordinate 683,009 of JARHVA010000529.1, forward strand.
CTATAAGTATAGGAATGACCCTACACCTCATGATGATACCTATGCTAAATCACATTCTTAAGCCTAAGTCCTTCATCTAAGTACTCCTTTGAACCCTTTAATCACATAAATGATGCTAAGTTAAGGAAACTAAAGGCTTGTGCCCATGAAACTATAAGATCATATCATATAGGCTTATAACTAAAAGACAATCAGATCCCCCCATAATGAATTGTGCCAATGAACTTACCACCACTATTATAATAACCAAAGCACTCAGAAGATAGATATTTTCCATGGTACAACTAGCCTAACATGGTCACTAGTCCTTTATCTATTATGTTTTGGGTGAGCACATAAGGCTTTTACCTTATGTGAATGATGCCAACATAGTTGAATGATAAATATTGAGTGCTACAGGATTAGTCAACACTTATACCAGGTTGTAACAAATCTAGATCTAGATTGGATAACCAGATAAGTGCATAACAAGTCCAATGAATTAAGACCCTTAATTTTTTATAACATTTTGGTTCCATTGTTGAGACCCATGTTGAATTTTATTTATGTAATGGTTCACAAACATGATGCTCTAACTCTCCTTGGAAAATATTGAGCACTAGATGGAACAAGTGAAGGATAGATTTGTGCTAAAACACTTAACTTGTAGAGGATAAAAATTGAGGAAGTGGGTCTAGAACCATCTGTATGATGCTTTATATGAGTTTTTCTTTTATGAACTACCTAAGTATGTGTACCAATGGTTGATTTCTTATGTGACACATAGAAGTAAAAGATATGGATAGGACCTTGAGCGGATGAAAGAAGACTTAGAAAGGCTTGAAAACTTAGATTTCACTTTGACTAGAGACATATATAAATGGTGTTAAGGAGAACTAAACAACTACATGCTTGAATTCACAATATGGACGTATTCTTGCCCTAAAGAAGTAGAATATCAATTCTTGTGTGAACCTAAAGGCACATTTGTGAGAGAGTTTGGCACAAAAATTAAGAATTTGATGGTGTATTTTAGCTTTTAAATCATGAAAATAGAAGGCTAAATTCCTCTCATGTATGAGAAACATAAAAGGGAAGAAGGGGATGTGTAGGTGAAGCATAATGGAAGGGAATGAGAAATTTGACACCTAAGAGCTCAAGAGATAAGATTATAAAAAGAAGAGGCACAGACTGATGGAAGATATAGAACATACAAGTGCCAAGAGGACCTATAGTGAGTGGGAAGGGCATGGGAAAGGATCTCTTAAATGACAATAGTACCTTGAGGAGGGAGACCTTAACGCCATAAAACAAGCTCCATAGTTGACAGTTGAAGAATGCTTGGGGTCCTTGTAGAATTTGACCATTAGAGATGCATCAAATGCACCTACCCCCTTTAAACTTATGATGTGAGCTCATGCATTATATCCCTCATAGGAAGACAAAATATTGATAACTGACCCCATTGTCAACTTAAAATTTGACCATTTTGTATACTTGGACCATAATTTTGTGATTAAACAAGTTATTCCTTATAAAGAGCTATGTGAGGATACCTCTAGACCTTGGGGTGCTAGCTTGAATAAATAGAATGTGAGTAAAAGCATTCCATTTAAACTAATGTCAGTTGTGTAACCTAGGAAACAACCCAGAGGAAGTGGCCTGGTACCACTAGTCAATAGTATAACAACATCATCATCTAGATGCCAGTGGTAATAATGGGACCAGTACTTGGCCTAGTGGATGGAGGTGATGGGGGACCACCACCAAGATAAGTACCAAGGGGAAAAGTTCCTAAAACATTAGCTACTTCCTCACCCTATATTTATTATGAGATGGCCATGCATCTTCTTGAGTATCAGAGCATAGAGAATGCCATAGAGTTTGTGCTCAAGTGTGAACTATAATGGCATACTCAGGGTAAAACCTAGTCTCAATGCAAGGAAACCTATTTCATGACAAATTTTATTGATCATTTCCATACTTGATATAGGAATTTTGATCCTAACTAGGCTATGGTTGACTAAGACACCCTTAAAGAAGTATTCTTGAAGGAGTTAGACATACTTGAGTTTGAACAATAGAGCATCACCATCCTCAAAGAGATTAACCTAGGATTATTAGAGAACATGTCCCTATATGATGATAGATTCAAAAATATTCATTCTAAGATCCCTTATGATATTCACCCCTCCCAACATGCGTAATGGTTCATTAGGGGATTTCTAGTACCATTTAGAAGGGCATTGTCCATGAAAACATTCACATACCCTTAGGAAGTGCTTGAATCCACACTCAAAGCTAAGGCAATTGAGAGGTTGACACAAGAATTCACCCTTTCATGGATGCATAGATTTCATTTATGGCCTCCTAACTATAGAAGCTAACTATTAGTTCATCTTAAGATGTTTGAAGTGGGTTATAGTGCACTGAATGCAAGATATAAGGCCATAATAAGAATAACTACCCAAGGAATATGCACACATTACTTCTCAACTATGAGGTTTGTCATGAGGTGTATGATGTTTATAACTACCCTTTATTACAATGTGATAGTTAGGTTAGCACAAGCACCTATTACTAGCTATGTAATGCCTATGCTCATACCATGGCTGATTACCATGTAATTGATGAGCTGTGCAAGAATATGGGGAGAGGTAGACGAAAATAAATGACAATAGTAGGAGGGTAGGGAGCCCAAGTAAATGTAGGATATGGCTAGTAGAATGTAGGTTATGGGATGTAAAGAGGCACCTAAGGGTGAGGTGGTAGACATGGTGGAGGAAGGTTCCCACTGTGATCATGTCACAAGTGCATATAGATTGAGCATTATCAATATGACTTCCCTATGCATCTAATGTGTGGGTATTGTCAAAAAACACACAAGGTTTAGGAATGCCCCAAATTTTACACAAAATTGACCAAAGGTAGTCCTAGCATAGACAAGGGTGTAGGGATAATCAGGCATGAGTCTAAAGAAGATAAATAAATTCCAAAGGCATAACCAATCCATATGGAGCCAATCAAAGTAAAACTAACTAATCAAAGTGGACTTACCACACAAATTCTACTTATGCTATTACCAAAATTATGCCTAAAATATAGGGAATTAAGCCACACTAAGTGCATAATGTAGCTTGAACCTAAAATTTCACCTCATCCAAACCCTATGTGTCAAAATATGTATTGAAACAAGATATGAGCATGATGTAGAACATATAAGGAGAGCTCTAATAGGTGTGATACCTAAAGGTATAGGTTGCCATGTCTTGTAAGAAGTAAGATGGTCATGAGGCTGAAGTACAAAAAATAATGGATAACTTGTGCCTCCTACAAGTAGAAGGAATGTTTCCTCTATTTAAAAAATTGCTTTTAGAACATGTAGGGTAGAAGTCAGTTGAAGTTACTATAACACACATGGAAAGGATACAATAGGTCATGTTTACCCAAAATACATATTATAACTAAGAACTCCTAGTGAATGCCACCATTGATGGATGGTATATCTATGAGGTCCTTATTGACATAGGTGTTGAGGTTAATATCTTGACCAAAAATGCATGGGAGAAGATGGGTAGGCTAACCTCGAGGCTTTCTCCCCATATACTCTTTATGGATAATAAGACCTAAACATAACTGATCAAAATTTTAAAGGGATACATTATAGATATTATGAGCACTAAATTCCATGTTGACTTTGAGGTAATCAAGTTGGTTGAAAAAGATAACTATCTAGTGAGTCTAGGAAGGCCATAGTGTTACGCAAATAATTATGATATGTGCTTCAAGAATTGATATATGAACTTCAAAAATGGCAAGGAAAGGGTAGTGATTCCCCTCTCAAATGACCAAGGACCCCTATATGTATACAACATTTATCTTGAGGATGAGATCAACCATATATATAACATCAAGGTGTAAGTTGTTGAGAATATTGACCCCATTGATCGAGGAGTTCTCTCTTGGGAAGATGATAGTTAGCCTTGAACATCATTGATGTTTTTTATGATTGATAGGTCAAAGAATCTTATTAGGCCACTATTCATAGGTGCCACTTAGTGTGTGCAAAGGAATTGAAACCTATGAGGATTGGATAGGTTGAAATTGATCACACTCTATAATGATGGGTCTTTTGAGATAAGAAGAAAAGATATAATGTACTTTTCTTGAGTAAAGCTAAACTTGTAGTACTTCAAAAATTTGAAGGGAACAACCTAGTGGAAAATTATGTTTGTTATCTCTAATCATGTGTCCCTAAAGAAATAGACATAATGGGTGCACTAATGTATACATTGAGAAACACTGCCTCTTGTTGGTAGGTAGCAAAAAAGTCTAACTCTCCAACCTAGAAAGATGTGAAAGTAACCATTTGCACTAGATTCAAGAGAAATCATGAGGACTTGGATATATTGGCATACTCTAGTAACTCTGATCCCATATTACATGTGTGCTTATATGAATAAACATGGACTAATTGTGGTGTGACTACCCTAAATAACTTATGGTTACATGCCTTCTATAAAAATCTAAAGATATGGGCATGATAATGGTTTGTGGTCAATGACACATGATATGAAACAATAATTAGGATTCCCTTAAGGAGAAGTTTGTGCACACCTTCTCATTTTATTTACAAAACTTGGCATTAATTGAGCCACTATAATTTATTATGAGGGTAGTGTTCAAGGGCATCACAATCCTTGAGGAGCAACTAAAAGACATGTTTGGGGAGAGAGGGTTGACACTCTCAAATTAGGACCAAATTATCAATAGTGAATTGAGAAAATAAGATGATGAAACTTAGGAGTGATACTAGAAAACCCTGATAGGCAAAAGGAAGCTCATATGCCAAATAGATGATAGCATTATTGGCAAAGAAGACCCCACTCATCTTCATATAGAGATAATTTAAGGAAATAGAGAATTCAAGAACTTACATTATAAAAATAATAAACACTACCATGAACTACTAAAGACCATGAAGGTGGACATCAATGCATAAGGAGAGCCAAAGTTGGCTACTCTGGGTGCTTATTGGCTTAACATAGAACTGGTCAATATGATAGATCTCTTGAAAGAATTCCAAGACTTGTTTCCCAAAAATTATCAAGATATGAAGGGAACCCACCCATCCCTTGGGAAAATGAGCATAAAGCTAATCTATGATGTAAGATCGATCAAGAAGCACCTATATAAGACCTTTGCATAAAGGTTAATATAGAAATCAATGAAATGCTAGTTATAGGGTTTATTTACCCTATGTAAGAGTCTCAGTGGGTAATCCCAATGCTGATTAGCATCAATAAATATGGGTACATTCTCATTTATGTTTATTATATAATGTTTAATGTTACTTACATCACTAATCCCTTCTCGACTCCATTCACTGATGAAGTCTTAGATGGTGTCATAGGCTATGAGATCTATACCTTTACTGATAGGTTTTTTGGATACCATCAAGTCCAAATTTAGGAATACAATACAAAAACAACCTTTTCAATTAAATGGAGCTATTTTAATTATAATGTGATGCCCTTTGGACTCAAGAATGTACTAGACATGTTTTCTAGAGTGGTGATCACTATGTTTAAATACTTCATCCATAAGTTCTTTAGGTATAATTAGATGACTAGATGGCATATGGCCTCATGAAGGACCATTATGATAACCTATTCATAATTTTTGAGAGGTAAAAATGGCTTCAGGTATCCTTAAACCTGAATAAGTGCATCTTTACAACACCCTTTGAAACACTGCTCAGGCACATCATCTACAAAGATAGTCTACTCATCGATTCCATAAAGATTATGATAATCATTAACTCTAGACTTATTCCACACATAAAGATGTTAACACATTTCTTGTCCACTATGGATATTATATAAATTTCATAAGGATCTATGTGAATATTGAGGTGTTGTTAGAGGAGATCTTGTACAAGGATGACGCATTCTATTGGGGTGAAGCGCAAGAAGATGCCTTTGAAATTTTGAACCTCAAGTTGGCTAGTGCACCTATTTTAAAATTTTCCAAATGGATGACCCCATTCCACATCCATGTTAACACATATGGCTCTATGATTGGTGTAATTCTAGCATAACCTGGTAAAGGCAAAATAGATCACCCCATATCTTTCACTAGCAGAAAATTGATAAAGGTAGAGTAGAACTATACCATAACTGAGGCTTTCCATGGTCTATGCCTTATAAAAATTTATATAGTACTTGTTGGCAACCCAATTCATATTATTTAATAAGCCCATCCTCTATGGGCACATTTGTAGATGGATAGTTCTATTTCAAGAATTCTAGTTTTCCATTGTTGTCAAGCCTAAAAAATAGAACTTGGGCCCAGACCATTTGTCTCATATCAACTTTGATGATGTAGATATGCCTATTGTGGATGATGTGCTAGATGTATAACTCTAAAAAGTCTAGCACACCCCTGAGTACTTGGTGGGGATAGCCATTTTTCAAAAATTTAGATATGCACTCGAAATAATGATAACCAACAAAAAGAAATCGCTCATAGTTCATGCCACCCCTTTTCAGCTCATTAGTGAGGAACTATACAAACTAGACCAAGATGAAGTCCTATGATGATTTATATTAGAACATGAAAGGGATTTCATTTTACATAAGGCACAAGAGGGGATAACATGAGGCCATTGCACAAGAGATGTAATATTGTGTAAGGTATTGTAATAGAGCTTGTGGTGGCCAAGTCTATTTCAAGATATAAAATATTATGCCAAGGCATGTGACATATGCCATTATGTAGGGAATGTCAACCATTAGGATAAGATGCCTCTCATCCTTATTTTTGCCTAGGTTTCATTCAATAAATGGGCCATTTATGTTTTTGGACCCATGACTCCCATATCAAGGTGTACAGGTGCAAGATACATTCTTAAAGCCACTAACTATTTCACCAAGTGGGCCAATGCCATGCCAACCAAAAAATACAAAGTTGCCATAGTCACAAGGTTCATATGGGAGAACATCATAAGTCACTATGGGTGCCCAATTATCTTGACTAGAAATAGAGGCACATATTTCATTAATGAAACTATGCAAATCTTACTGATAGAATACATGGTGGTGCACCATAAGACAATGTCTTACCATCCCCAAGTAAATGACATAGCTAAGGCATTCAATAAGATATTGGGGATATGACTCACAAATATATGTGATGTTGGTCATAAAGATTGAGATGATCAAGTATCATCAGTGATATGGGCATATTGCACAACCTATAAGCACTTGAACAAGGCTACACCATTTCAACTGGTGTTTGACACTAAGATGATTATATCAATGGAATTATTGGTGCCATTATTACATATCACATGAATTGGTCAACTAAATGACCAAGAATCATTGAATAATTATGGTTAGGTGAGTCAATCACATATGCTTTCTAAGCACTTGAGGCTAGAAACCTAAGTTATGGGTGCATGAGGTTTACCAGATTCAATCATAAGGCATACCAAATCTTTATGTGCAAGATTTATAAAATGAGGCACCTTAATGCTTACAAGAGGATTGTTCTATAATTTTCACACATAATACTAGTTGTGAGGTTGTTTCCTAATAACCTATGTCCTAACACCTAAATATCTAGGTGCATGGAACTTGTTGGACTTGGAAAATAGGAATATAAAGTGATGAAGAAATATGTACAAGGTGATAATGTATATAAGATAAATTTAAGGTGCATAGGATGTTACATGTACAAGACACCGTGAGAGTTATGCATTAGAGGACCAACACAAGGGATTTTTATGGGTTATGATAGGCCAAGGCAAAAGACAAAATCATAGAGAAATTGACCAAGATAGAAAAGTGTGCTTGGAATAGAAGCACAATAGGAAGAGGAAATGGGAATATAGAGGCTAAATTGCATGAATATGAGGTTTTGTACCCAGGTTACCATAAGGAAGGTGAAGGTCATACCAATTAAATAAAAACATAGGAGAAACATCATTAGGAAACGCTGGCATCCACCCACAACAAGGTGGGAAGTGATCATTTAAATTGCACATTACTTCATCAAAATACCATTAGGAGAATTAATTGAGGAAATGATGGAGGTACAAATATCTACATTAAATGTGTGTGTGGTATCATATTTTTATGGATTTCATAGGTTTTGGTGAATCCCAATAATTTTAGGTATTGCCATGCAATTAAACACCTATAATTAATTTTGGTAGCTAAATTAAGGGTATAAAGTGGTAGAGGGAAAACTAGTTAGGGTTAAAAAAACAAAATTAATTTAACTTAGAGAAGCAAACTATAGCCAAACCAATAAACCAGAGCTAAAGAAATAAGATGTTATTATAGTAAGAGATTGAGAACCTATAAATGCCAAAAGTGAATGAATTAATAGAGGGAGGAATTGTACTCTCTTTGAGATTGGTGTAGAGGAGTGTAAGGCATAGAGTGTGCAAGAACCAAGTAGTGAAAAATATGATGATGTTGAGGCTAAAATTAATGATAATTGAAACTCAAGAGATGAGGTTTTAGTAATAAATCTCATGATTATGAGGTGCACCATCAAAAATTATAGGCTTTGGAAACATGAATAAACCTTGCTTCAACACTAGCCAGTTTAGGATGGGGAAGAAATGTATGAGTTCTAGACCATAATAGTCATATAAGGATGCTAAGAGGATGCAAGTGATAGAATAAGCAAGCCTGATAAATAAGAAATCATAGACAATGGAAGGAGTTAGCATTGTCAAGGTTGATCTAGAGGTGTTTGTAAAAATGTCATACTAAGAGTTGTAATTACCAAAGGAAGTCTTAGTAGGAGAGAGTTGGGAATCCTTTGTGTACACCTACTATCTCAAGGAATATAACCACCATAATTTGAGTAATACATAATATCTTGGATAAGAATAGATGGTGGACACAGGGGATAATATAGAATTAAGAATGATGTTTTTTGATGTTTCCATCTAAGATAAAATTGTAGCTACCAACATAACTTAACTCTTTGAGTTGTCATGTTTTGGAAAGATAGAGTAACTCATATAATTCGTCCTCTCATGTATATACTGGTATTTCATCTATTTTGTATGAAGGTGTATGAAGATATCAGTGCACCTAATAGGAAGAATTATCGAGATCCTAGACTCTGGCACAGACATCCATTAGATGATGGTGGATGATATTAAAGTTGAAAGGGTTGAAAAAATCCTAGGGTACTACAAGGGAGGTTTCATGTTCCCAATTAAAGACATCAAGGACCCTAGAACAAGGGTAGCTAAACACCTAATGAGTTTAATACCTTTCCCTGATGGTTAATGGGTAGACATCACCAAGGCTACCTTTGCATCACCTATCACATGGTACATGGGTTAAATTTAACATCACTAAATTTACATTGGAATAAATGTTAAAGAATGTGATGGAATGTCATACAACATGGGGGACCTTCTAGTGGGGATTCATTATGATCCTAATTGTCATGGAGGATATTGGAGTAAAAAATGGTGATGAGGATAACCTTTGGGTCTTTCTAGTGCACAAGTAATCACCAGTGCTTAAATATAAAAACTTCACCTACCCCCTAGCCTTCTCCTAAAAATACAAGACTCATGTGATGGGGTAGTGCACCTAGTATATCAAGGCATTCAGAGAATAATGGTGAATTCTTGAGGAGTTACCTCAAAATATATTTGGGATGAAAACCTTTGTCATAATGAAACACTTCTATTTATTACACTTGGCACTCATAGATGGAAATAAATATAGCCATATGAAGTTCCCCTACACCTTCTCAGCTAAATAATTCTTTAATTTCTAACACCTAAGGGATTTGAGGACTTTAGTGTAAAGCTAAAGGAGAATGTGTCAGAGTTCTATGCACCTAAGGTATTAAGAGACTAGTTTGAGGGTAGACTAGTAATTTTGTATAAGGTAATGTTGGGCACGAAACCCATCTAAGTATAGGATCCACACCAACATATCATACACTTAGGTTTGAGGCAATCACTTATTATGATTGTTATTTTATCATCTTGTGGTGTGAAATGGTAGGTGGCTAACCAATTCCTCATTGACTCAAGCATCATTAGGAAGAAAGAACACATGATAATCATGGCACAATGGAAGTAGGGTAGTGGAACCAATAGAATGATTATATCTAGTGCTAGATCAATAATGAGTGGTGTTCCTTTCACCCTAGCACTAAGATGTTCCTAAGTGTTATAAAATTGATTTTTAATCTAGTTAGTGAGGAGAGGCAAGTTGGAGTAGTGAAGCTCTATAGGATTATTTTTAAATGTTATAATTTCCATTTATCTATAGTTTTAGCATGGATGCCCCTGAATCTCCTCATTGTAGTGCCCAAGATCGCTTGTGAGCATCTGGGCCTTTAGTAACTTTAAGATGAGCATTTGCTCAGTTACTATAGATATATACTATATATTTAAACTCTATTTAATGATGAGTGGCATTCATATAATAAGTGTTAGTCTAGTTTATATGGTTATGGTTATAGGCTCAGAATGAGAATGGTTAGCACAATGTTTGCAATAGTTTTAATGCTTACCTTTATATTATGAATATTGAGTTTTAGCAAGTTTTTGACCTAGCCCATTCATGGAATTTTTGTAGTGCATGATGATGTTAACACTCTATATATAAATTTTATAAGTATAATAATGACCCCATACCTCATGATGATACCTATGCCAAAACATGATATTAAACCTTAGTCCATCTAAGTACTCCTTTGAACCCTCTAAATGCCTGAATAATGCTAAGTAAAGGAAACCAAAGGCTTGCTCCCATGAAACTATAAAATCATATCATATAGTATTGCACCTAATATAAAATTAGACCCCCTCCCCATAATGACTTGCACCAATCAACTTACCACCACCGTTTCAATAACCGAAGTCCTTGGAAGATAAAGTTACACCATGGCACAACTAGCCCAATGTGGGCCCTAATCCTTTCTCTGCTATGATTTGGGTGAGTGCATAAGTCTTGTGCCTTATATGAAGTGATGCCAACATAATTTAGTGATAAATGTTAAACACTAAAGGAATAGTTAAGGCTTACACTAGGTTGTAACAAGTTTAGATCTAGATTGGATAACTAAATAAGTGCATGATAAGTCCAATGACTTACGACCCCTAATTTTATATAATAGTGTGATATTTTATTAAAATGGAAACATCCACCTATTTATATCATTGATACTCATCTACCTTGAGTTGGGCCTCCAAAATTTTATTAGGATGCACCAGTTTTTTAAAAATCCCATCCAAGTTGGGGACCACTTCCCCAACCCTTTCAAGGGTGCATCTATAGACTTCCACTACTTATATAAATTGATTAGCTACCCATAATGATTCATTAATAGGCATGGGTTGTTCCTTACACTAATTTAACAAAATATTTACCAGGTTTCCAACTTATCAATGACTTTTCCCTCCAAAGTGACCCCATATGCTAATGCTAGTACTTGGCCCAAAATAGTTTTACATAAATTTAAAGTTTTTACTTTGGATATTGTAGATTATTCTATTTTTTCCTTTAGCATAACCACTTCCTATTAACATGCCTTATGATTAATAACTTCCTTTTTTTATAATGCTACCATCTATCCATGTTTCTTCTCTTCTTTGTGCACATCAAAATCTAAAAGTATAATCTACTGAGTGAATTCAAAAGCCATTTTCAAAAATATAATGCTAGCTTGTATGGGAGAGATATTCTAGGGATTAAACCAAATTAAATTAGTCAATTCCATTATTAAGGAATCTAAAATTAGGCTATTCGAAGGTATCTCAAAATGACATTCTTTATTGTACATATATAATAAAGAGGACATCTGATGACTAGTATCAATAGTTACATCCTAGGGATGAAAATGGGACCATAAATATAACATCCTATTCATAATGCATGTTTGGTATTGAGTGTACAAGTTGGTGGCTATATCAACCAAAGGTGGTTAAACATTGGAGTCATCTAGCTCCTTCCCTTTGAGGGGACCCCGCTCAAGGATTTTGACATCTAAATTTAGGGCACAAGAAGTGCTACCAATGTCCATACCACTCATTTGTTCTATATAAAAACCATCCCCTGCTTTTCCAAGTGGATCTTAAATGTTCAATTGCACCTCATCAAGGGTGGTCTCCTCCTTTTGCATTAAGGAGGGTGTTTTCTCTAAGTTAGACTCTTCTAATTCTTCCATGTGACCTAAAATATCTTTCTCCAATGGATTGGATGGGGGTAATGATGTTGAAACCTTAGGTTGTCTCTCTGATGTATTTTGTTTAGAATACAATAGTGGTGATGCCTTTGGTGGAAATGCCCTAGCTATGAACTTACGCTAGCTGTGATCCTTTTCCATTTTGGTGGTTCTAGCTATGAACTTATGCTAACATAATGCCCAACTCACTTATTTTTTTCAATAGGTGGTATAGGTGGAATATTTTCTCTTTTATGATCTATGCCTCTTAAAGATTTTTTTTGGGTCATAGCATATAAAATAAATTATGAAGAGTTTCTCCACCATAGTCTACTTAACCTCGATGTCAGTCTTCTTAGTCTCATGTTTTTCCCTATATGGCTTCTTGCTAGGATAACCATACATCATTGAGAGAGTGTGAATTTCCAAATCAATTTGATATTCTTCTAGGGTGTGGGGTTGTGCATTAAATATTTAGTTCACCAGATCAATGAATTACCATGATGTGAAGGCATAAGGTAGCTTCAACCAATCTAAAAGTTTTCAAAAGGGGGCTAATTGATGCTTGGATTTGCACCCTTAAGGAAATTCTTAGCTCTCCTCATCTAAATGACAAAATGGAATAATCTCTCTTGATATGGGTGACAATTTCATTGAGATGAATCTCTAGATTAAGTGCTATCTCCCTTTGATGCACCTTTAAAGCTCTATTACTAATATTAACAACTTAGGGAGATGAAAAGGGTTAAAATAATTGGAATTTAAACCCATTCTACTGGGGTGATGCACCAAAATACTTGCTCTACTCATACCCTGAACATACACTTGAAACAAAGACAAGTTACAAATACATTTCTCTGAATATCAACTCTCTCACATTAGTGTTTCTACATGGGGTCTAGGAGATGACATATATTTAGGAAGAGCTAAGAAATAAGAAATTCAAGACACTCTATTAAATTATCTATTCACTATATCTACAATCTCTTTAGACACTTCTTGTTGACCTACAAGAAGGAAATCATAATACACTAGGTACTAATGGAATTAACATGTGAAGGTAAATGAAAATTACACTAACACAAGATTAATGCCAAACATGAACACTTAATACACTCATTGAATGAGTCAAAACACTTGTCTTTATTGATTTAAGGTAAAATATTGGTACGGCTTCACCATACCAGGCAAAGAGATTATTTTCAGATGAGCCAAGAGAATACATATATAGTCTTGAGAGAGAGATCAAGTAAAGGGAGTTCAAAGGTCACTTGGACATGTGTTAATATTAAGGATGGAAAAGTTACACTGTATTTTATAATATGTTATCTTTTTGATTATTCTGTTAGGATCAAGATACTCCAAACTACATTTTTCCATAAATGGGTCCATTGGTTGGAAATTTGTTTAGATGCTAGTTGTTCCTTAGTAACTTACCAAGCTATGAAATGGTATAACAACTCACTTCATCAACCTACCTATTTCCATTTTCTTGTGCACATGTGTTTAGGATCTCACCATTTTTCACCTTTATCTTTACTTTTTGGTTCTAATTGAGCCTTTCTTTTAAACTTCAATGACTATTTTTTGTAGTCTAAGATTAACATTTTGTGGGTCGTCACTCCTTTGTTTGAATCCTAATGGCTAATTTCTATAGTCTGAACTTGAAATTTTGTGGGCTATCACTCCTTGGGTATTTCTTCAGACTTCTTATTCTTAGAATTCTTTTGAATAATTTATTTGAAATAATTCTTTTAGGCTCTTCTTCCTTTCCTCTTGGCTTTTCTTCAAAAAAAATTCTGAAAGAATTATTTATTTTGGACTTAAGCCTTTTCCTTTATGCATTTATTCCTTCAGCTTTGTGAAAATTCCCTTCAGATTTTCAAACCGTTCAACCTTTTTTAAATGGTCCACCTCTTCCCTGAAATAATCCTTCAAACTTTCTATTTTTCCCTTTTGAAAGGAACATACCCTTCAAAAGAAATGTAAATGACCCCTTCAACTTGAAAATGGCCTTCAAAAAAATGCAAGGGTCCTTTATAAATTTTATCGCCTACCCTTTAGAAAAGATGAAGTGACTTTCAAAATTTTTGAATGGTCCACTTGTCCCTTGGCTTCAATTCCTTTAAGTTTTTGTAAGGCATAAATTTTGTGAAATTTTTTCAAAGTGCCCTTCACAAAAACGAAAATGTCTTTCAGCTTGTTGAAAAAGCCCCTTTACACTTTTTGAAATGCCCTTTGGAATATTTGTAAGTGTCCACTTTCGGCTTGAAAGTGTCCTCCAGGAAAGTGGCAAATGATCCTTTGGAAAACTAAAATGGACCATTCTCAATAAAAGATACCCTTAAAAAAAGCTCAACATACCTTTCGAAAAAGATGAAAAGGTCCTTTTCAGCTTGAAAGAGTCCTTCAGGAAAGTAACTTTGGATAAAAAGTCTAAAAGAATTCAGCAAAGGTTTTAGACAAAAACTCATAGACAAAAAAACTTGGAAGAAAGAACACTTAGCAAAAGACCATAAAAAACCTCCAAAATAATTCATTGGAAAGGACTTAGCCAAAATAATAAAGAACAAAGATTTTAAAAGGAAAAAACTTGGGTTTTATTACATGTAAAAGACTTTAGCTTTGTATAAGAACACTTCTTACATACTGGACATGAAACTTGCATACTAGAATTGGATGAAGGTATAGACTCAAACATTTTACAAATAGGGGTGCCCAATTTTGGCCTAAAAGGCCAATATTTGGTCAAGAAAATGGTGACTTATAGGGTTAGTATGCCTGGTATACTAACTAGACTAGTAGCCTTAATAGTCCATTAGGTATGGAATCATTTAAGGATTGAAATAAACCAAGAATCTTGACCATGATTCAGAATTTGATCAACAAAAAACCATTGACTACCTCCAACATACAAAGGAAAGAGAAATAACAAAGACTAAAACAAAGACACTTATGCCACTTAGTACTTAGGAAAAGACAAGACACAATGAAAGAAAACTAATTATGTATAGATAACTAGATATGCTCTTCTCCCTCTTAGATCAAAGGGAAAACATCTTAGGTCTCTTCCATTGTAAGAAACTTCATGATGAAAAACAAGTGGTTGGTTAGAGTAGGAGCTTGGTGATTCATCCTTTTTTCTTGACACCTTAATTGGTATGTATTCAATTGGATCAAGTTCAAACATGTCTCCAACATACTTTTACTTATATTGCTTTTTAAAATCATGTCTCATGTTGGTCCTTCATGCTAGTGTAGTTCGTCAACGGATCAATGGCTACTATCTCATCATCATAGGGTTTATTTGGATTATGGCCCTCTTAGTATATATCATGAACCAACTCATTCTTTTCTATCTCTTTGAGAATCTTGTCAAACTAATCTCTTGCTTCATCATGGCTCTCTTGAAGAAGGGTGGATGGTGTGATGTTTGAGCTAAGGTAAAATTTTTGTAGCTCATTCCAGTAATCATCATTTTCTCACTCAAGAAATCCTTTAAATCCCTATCAAAAAAATCAGACCTCTCTCCTTCTTGCTTAAAAATAGAAGTTTATAGATGCTCAACAACATGTTATTGAACCTCATTCAACTTAGGTCCCATGGCTCGATCATTATCTTCATCAAGGCAACAAGAAGGTTCATCAAACAAAGGGAAAGAGAGCTCACCATGCTTACATTCTCCATTCAACATTGACAAGTGAAGTTTTTCAATCTCATCTTAAAATTACTAGAAACTTTGCATGTATGTGTGACCTATATCTTTCCCTTGAATCATGTCACCTTCAAGAGTCACTTCTTCAACCTTATTTTCATGAAAATATCCTAGAACAACCACCTCTTGAGATATGATTTGAACATGTTCTTAATTTTTTATAATGATTTCTACTTCATGCTCAAGATGGTAATCACCATGATGGTGTTCATATGGAGTATTTATGATGATCTCATCTTCATTATCACTCATGATAGCCTCTTATTTAGACAAGAATTGCATTACCTCTTACTCACTTGCCTTCCTTAAAATAGGTTCCTCTTTAGGATGGAATGAAATGAGGGGTAAATGGATAGGTTCATGAGTTTGAAATGTAGGAGTTGAAGTATGAAAGGTAATGGAAGGTAAATGGAGTATGGAATGAAAGAGTGGACTTAGGAATGGAGTTTGAAAAGAATCAAACACTAGTGAGCTCAAAAATAGATTGGGAATGAAAAGTGGAGTTTTATTTTAAAAGCTTATGAGGAAGAAAAGGTAAACCTTGGGTTAAAATCAATTGATTCTCTTCCTTCCAATTGATAAACACTTCATCCACATCATATATACCTTTATAAATCTCTTGAAGGGTTTTATATGGGGTGTGTTTAGACATGGAATATTTTATTGGGTCTAAACCATCCATTACACCTTGATTAAGGAACCTTATTCTTGACTCTAATTCCTAAGTTTGTTTAGCTATATTCCCTTTGAAGAGTATTTCTTAGAGATCATGTGCATCATCATGATGAGGAGGAGTAACTTCATTTTCCTCTTCATACTTTTTAACAATAATATTCTTTTCTTTCTTACCCCATGATTCCACTATTTCATTCCAACTCATGATCTTAGGATTAGAAATATCTTCTTGAGGATATGCAACAACTTCATCTTTTTCAAGGTCTTGAGTTGGTTCATGATAGATATTTATCCAACTTGGAATATTAAGATCATGTTGAAGGGCTTGAGAAGGTTGAGGGAGACCAGGAAGAGTTTGCACATGTGATGAGTTGCTTGAGGATAGACGTGTTGTTTTCCAATAGAAGTATGATAATTTTCTTCAATGGAGGGCTCATAATATAAGGAATTGAAAAATTAATTTCCATATAAGCTCATTCTAATGTCCTTTGGTGTTGGATTTCTAGGTGCAAAGGATTAACAATAGAAGCAGTTAATGCATTAGATGGGTTAGAAGGTTGGCTCATTTTATTTTGGTAAGCAAGTGTTATTTGATAAAAAGGATTTGGTGTATAGGGGGAGGGTTTCTTTTGTATAGGGAAAAACTAATTAGGAATGGAAGAAGGGATACAAGGTTGACTACCTTGAGTGTATTTACTTCTCCACCTTACTAGTTTTTCCTCCATGGATTGCATGACTTGAGCTTGCTTAAACAAGAATTCCTCCTTGTCATAAGCTCTTACTGATATTTATTTCTCTCATTTAACCTATATATTTCCAAAATTTTCTTCTCAAAATCCAATATTATCTCCCTAATACTCTTGAATTCACTAGGAGAAGGACAATTAGGAGGGCTACACTAGGTGATTTCATGAACAACATGAACTTAATCAAAACTATATGAAGGAACAAAAGATCCGTATTACTCAACAATGGGATTATACATACCAAATATGATCTCTTGATGCACTAGGGCTACTTGACCAACTTATTCAACTCAGAGTCACCATTGGTGTTGACTGAAATGCCTCTAAAAGGCTGATTGATTAAAGAACACACCAAGAATCCTGTAACTCCTTAGATAAAATATCCCATAGGGTGTGCCAAAAACTATTGATGTTTGGATTTGCACACTTGAGGAAATGCTTAGATTTATTCATCCAAGCAATAAAATGGAATCATCTCTCTTGCTGTGGGTGACAATTTCATTGAGATGAATCTCTAGATTAAGGGATAGCTCCATTTGATGCACCTTTAAAGCTCTCTTCCTACTATTAAAAACTCAAGGAGATGAAAAGGGTTAAAATAACTAGAATTTAAAGCTATTCTACTATGGTTATGCACGAAAATATTTTCTCTACTCATACCCTAAACATACACTTGAAACAAAGACAAGTTACAAATACACTTATCTCAATATGGACTCTCTCACATCAGTGTTTCAACATGGGGTCCAAGAGATGGCATAGATTTAGGAAGACTTAATAAATATGCATTCCAATACACTCTATTGAATTATTTGTTCACTATAATTATAATCTCTTTAGACACTTCTTATTGACCCGCAAGAAGGAAATCATAATACACCAGGTACTAATGAAATTAACATGTGAAGGTAAATGAAATTTATACTATCATAAGATTAATTCCAAATATATACACTTAATGTACTCATTAAATGAGGTAAAACACTTGTCTTTATCAATTCAAGGTAAAATCTTGGTAGGGCTTCACCATACTAGGTAGAGAGATTCTTTTCAAATGAGCCAAGAGAATACATACATACATACATACATACATACATACATACATACATACATACATACATACATACATACATATATATATATATATATATATATATATATATATATATATATAGTATTGAGAGAGAGATCAAGTAAAGGGAGTTCAAAGGTCACTTAAACATGTGTCAATCTTGGGTATGGAATGGTTACACTGCATTCTGTAAGATGTTCTCTTTTTAGTTATGCCAACAAGATCAAGATACCTTGAATCACATTTTGCCATAAATGGGTCCATTGGTTGGAAATTCATTTGAATGCTAGCTATTCCTTATTATCTTACCAAGCTATGAAATGGTATAAAAACTCACTCTATTGGCCTAACTATTTCCATTTGCTTATGCACATATGTTTAGGATCTCACCATTTGTCACCTTTATCTTTACCTTCTATTTTTAATCAAGCCTTTCTTTTAAACTTCAATGGCTATTTTATACTATCTAAGATTGACATTTTATGAGAAGTCACTCCTTTGTTTGAATCCTAATGACTAATTTCCATAGCCTAAACTTGACATTTTGTGGGCCATCACTCCTTGGTTATTTATTCAAACTTCTTGTTCTTAGCATTCTTTCAGACAATTTGTCTAAAATAATTATTTCAAGCTCTTCTTCCTTTCCTCTTGACTTTTTTTCAGACAAAAAGTCCAAAGGAATTATTTCTTTTAGACTTGAGCATTTTTATTTTATTCATTTATTCCTTTGGATTTGTGAAAATGCCCTTTGGCTTTGTGAAAATTCCCTTCATCTTTTCAAAAAGAACCTTTCATCTTTTTTACAATGGTCCACCTCTTCCCCGAAATAATCCTTTAAAATTTCTATTTGGCCCTTTTGAAAGGAACATACCCTTCGAAAGAAATGTAAATGACTCCTTCAACTTGAGAATGGCCTTTATAAAAATGCAAGGGTCCTTTATAAAAAAATTCACCTACCCTCAACAAAGATGAAGTACCTTTCAGAATTTTGGAATGGTCCACTTGTCCCTCAACTTCAATTCCTTCAGGTTTTTGTAAGGGATTATTGTTGTGGAATATTTGCAAAGTGCCCTTCACAAAAATTAAAATGTCTTTTGGCTTGTTGAAAAATTTCCATTCAGACTTTCTAAAGTGCCCTTCAAAATATTTGCAAGTGCCCACTTTTGGATTGAAAGAGTCCTTTGGGAAAGTTGCAAAAAATCCTTTGAAAAACTGAAGTGGACCTTTCTTGATAAAACATACCCTTCAAAAAAATGCAACATACCCTTTCAAAAAGATGAAAAGTTCTTTTCAACTTGAAAGAGTCCTTCAAGAAAGTAACTTTAGATAAAAAGTTTAAAAGAATTTAGAAAAGGTTTTAGACAAAAACCCACAAATAAAAAAACCTGAAAGAATGAACACTTAACAAAAGAACATAACAAACCCTCTAAATAATTAATTGCAAAGGACTTATCCAAAATACTAAAGAATAAATCTTTCAAAATGAAAACCCTTGGGTTTCTTTACATGTAAAATACTTTAGCTTTGTATAAGAACACTTCTTGCATACTAGACATGAAACCTGCATACTAGACTTGGACAAAGGTATAGACTCAGACATTTTGCAAATAAGGGTGCCTAATTTTGGCATGAAATGCCAAAATTTGGTCAATAGGTCCATTTTGATATATTATAGATAACAATATTATTTCATGGAAAATTAGGCTTGCTCACTAACCTTGATGGGAAAATCCTTAGGAATGCACCAATCACTTCCAAAGGCTTCCTTCATGCCATCATACCATAACTTCATCTTGAATTTGAACATTGGGGTGATATGACTGGAGCATGTGAACACCTTTTAGTGCTCTATGAGGGACTTGTGCTCTAGTGGGTATGCCCACTTTAGTTCACCAGAGGTGTAATCAAGTACACCAATTTCATCAAACACCATCAATAAAATAAATATACCCCATGAGAACCTATGGGCTAGTATTTGATGGGTCCTCTCTACATCCAATATGATTTTGTTAGAAAAATACATTACCCAATTGTACTTTATCCCCTCAATTATCTAGTAGGTAGTGTAGAGGTGGGCCATGTCCATCTCTTTCCATTAGCTAATTCTATTGATCTTGGTCATGATAATGCACATTACTAATTAGAGGATAGGGTCATGCAAGTTTTAAATGTGCATGGCATGGCCTTTCTTCTGATACTCAAGTGTCATTTATATCTTCTCTATCTCCTCTAAATCTTCCAAATAAAATTCTATGTCTATGCCAGAGCATTGTAATCTTGACACCTTACTTATAACTTCAGGTGTAATCTTCATGTGAGACCCAACAAAATAGATATAACCCTTATGGACATGTGAAAACAAAATTTTTATTACTTATATCAATTTTCCAAAATATGGAAGGTTAAATAATTGAAATAGCCTTGTAGAGTCTGAGGCATTGAAGATTTTTAGGTCGCACCAAATTATTATTAGTGTTTTGGTTCTCAACCCAGTAGTCATTTTGTATTTCAACCTCATTTCTTGGTCGGTAGTGGTTATATTCAAAGATGGTACAGAAGGGTACTTTTGATACCCAATTTTTTGTGCACAATATTATTTATGGGTATTGCATCTCTTCTAGCATTAACGGAAAAGGTTGATGTATTTGTGCCTTTTATGTCTAGCATGACATTTTAGATTCTTTTGCTTCTATATGATGCCTCTATTACTTAATCATTTCTTCTCTAATCAATATTGCTTCCCCCTAACACACAACTTTTCATACTTTGGAATGGATGGTAGTGGATCACTTCTTTGATCCTTCCTAGTCTGCATCACCCTCTATGGAGTTCAAATGTTGAGGTGTGACCATCCAACATTCCCAAAGGAATACATGTTTATGGTGGAAGTGACTTGAATTTATTTATTTGATTCCATTTAATTGCATATGCCTACCTCTATAACCTTTAACTATCATTTTTTCTTTGTACTTCAAGGCTAGCTAATTTCCACTTGATTACTTAGTCAAGATCCTTCGTAATTGCCACTTAATGAGAATTTATTGCTCTGTACTTATGCTAGAATCGTCTAAACTCAATTCACTTTTCAACTCTATAAAAAATCAAATGAAAGAAAAGTTAAAGTTTAAAATTATCCCTTAAATCCTTTTTATAGTCTCGAGGGGGTAACTTTCATTTACTACCCCCTCTCTTCAACCATCAATTCTCACAATGAATTCATTTTAGTAGCCTCATTTTTTTGACCATCACTTCTCATCATAAATGCATTTAATGGTATCCTCATGACAGGATGTTGGCATGCTTATCATAACCACTTATCCTTTTATATTAAAGGTACATCTTATCTTGTGATTTTCTTCAATGCATGACATCTTTTAATCATTTGAATATTCATACCATTGGCATAATCTCTATCTTTGAAACTCTTTTCTTGTGCATGCATCCATATGGACCTTTTACCAATATATGTAACACACATTACTATTAGAAATTTGGATTTCCAAGGCCAAATGATAGCCCATATAACTAAATAATTTCATGGAAACCATCTAAGCCTACACATGGTGTTCTTTGATTGATGATATCTCCTAAGTTGCTTATTAATGTATTTTAACATTGTTAGAGGTTTCATAGAGTATACTTGTTATCATCACATGTCCTTGAAGCCCTGAGTCTATTAGGTGATGTGATAGATCATCATGATGGTATTTGAGTGATAAAGGGAGTGTCAAGGTGTCTTGTAAGGTCCAATGAGTGGTTTTCACCCTGTTTGATGATATTAAAGATCTTTTGATAAAATTAAGGTAATTTGACAAATTTGAGGTTATTTATCCTCATGGTATATAGGCCTTTTTCAAACAATTAATTATGAAAGAGTCTTCCTAAGTAATTTTAAGGGCATCTAAACCTTGTTCAAAGTTATGACATGAAGATCTAATGGTGTTTTGTTGTCATTCATAGTTTGGTCATTAAAGTAGTTTCAAATTGTCATAAACACCCCTTAAGCCATCAATCACCTCATATAATCATTTATATTTTATAAACTTTTGAAAAAGGGGAGTGTTTTTATGGATAATACATTATAAGGGTATTGAAAAATTTTCACTTTGATCATATTTCCACCACTATGCATTTCATATCCTTGAAGGTCCATTTTAAAGCTCTTACACACATCCCCACTAGTCAAGTGGACCCCCTCATGCCAAATTGTGTATTTACCACTTCCCCCTACCATATATACTATTTGAAAAGGTCAGTTAACTTATGTTCCCAATATTTTCATCCTTCCATGGTGAGTTAAAGCTTAAAAAATGGAGAAAATGCAAGAAAGGAGCTATTTTCATGTGTTTTTCTATAGATGTAAAGACTTGTACAAACTATTCCATATATAAAAGAAT
Source organism: Torreya grandis (assembly GCA_037957365.1). Lineage (NCBI taxonomy): Eukaryota > Viridiplantae > Streptophyta > Pinopsida > Cupressales > Taxaceae > Torreya > Torreya grandis. The sequence continues at coordinate 705,809 of JARHVA010000529.1, forward strand.
CATATGTTATATGAGGGATCATGTATAACATATCAAAAAAAATTCATGGAAAGAGGATTCAATATAGATCCAAAACTGACCTTTCTCTTCAATTGATCTCCTTTGCAACACAAGAAACCTTTCAAGTTTGTGGATATTATGGATTGGAGAGAGAAAACCAAGAACACATCTCTTGGGCAGAGAAAGAGGGTCTATTGACCTTATAATACATGGAATTTATTTTTTAAGTTAATGGTCTATACTTTATGAATAATAGTTAATATCTTGGCCACTCCAATGAGCTTATTTTATTTGTGCATGGGTAAAAAGGTGTAATGGTTTTGATGAATATTTAAAGTTTTTCTAAGAAACACTACTTATTTTGTGTTATATATATCCTCATAGCTCATATGCATCATCCTAAATCCATGTTTTACATGTGTGAGGGTGTGTAAGTAAGTAAATATTTTCGTTTATTCCCTTCATAGATTACAGATGGGTTTCTCATGTTGCAGAGTTCTAGTGCATAAAATGGGAGTGTTGATAATGTTTTGGGTTTGGTTATGAGTAACTTAAATATTTCAATCCATATATACACATATTTATGTTTATTTACTCACTTATCTTCCTATTACTCATTTATCTATAGACTAAACATCCTCACCCTTAGCTTAGTATGCAAGATAAATGTCTCACAATCACGTTAAACCTACTATGTAGGCTAAGAAATGAGGTTACCACTATTGGTCTAAGGTATTAGAGACAATAAGAATACCTAAGAGGTCATGAGTACCTATGAATAAGAATTTATATGAATAAATATGGTTTAAATGTAGGGTCAATACCATCTTCATCACCTAAAGGAGACAAGCTCATCCACGACCTTAAAATACATACACAGAGTTACAATGATAAGATGGAAGAGATGTTGAGGGTTTTAGGGATTGAGAAGATTTATAAGATTGGATAAGGAATAATAAGAGGTTACATGATAATAATACCCTTAAATATAGTATTATATTAGTTCACTTCTTAATGTTCTCACATAGCTAGGCAGACTCATTCAATCAATGCAAGCCTTACAAGGTAGTTTGAGCATGTAATATGGTCATTATTGATTTTAAAGAAAATAAAAATTTTGGATAATTTAAGAACTATGAAGACATAAGAGAGGCATGGATTGTTGAACACACTTATCTATTGAGAGGGGGGGTGTGAATCAGTAGATATCAAAACTAGTTCCTTATAACTTTAAAAATGAATCTTAAACAAATGAAAACTTAAAGAACAAAAGAAAGATTCACATGCACAAAAGAAAAACTCACAACACCAGATTTATATGTGGAAACCCAAAGGGAAAAACCACAGTGAGAATGCTACTAGAAGCTACTATTCTAATCCAACCTCACAAAAATTTGTTACACTGATTGAACCTCACTAGTTAAATTCTAGAACACCAATCCTAAGGAGACACCCATCCCTTATTCTGAGCACCAACTCGTAATTACCTCATTGATCATATGTTTAAGCAATAAAACACTAAGGAGACACCAATCCCATAACTAAGCACCAACTTAGCCTCACTAATGGTATCAACTAAATAGTTGTATGAAGCTACAACTCCAACTAATGAAAAACATATTCAAAAATAAAATTTGGGTCTATTCTTTGTTGCAAGTCTGGTCTGCAACCACTCATGCTCTGTGTAATAGTTATATGTGCATTCTTCTTCATAGTCTCTCTTTCTATGTCTAGATTATTCTATTTGACACACTACCTAATACCTTTTCTACCCTCTTTTTTTCTATGTCTGAATATGTCTAATTGACACTCTACATAACTCTTTTTTTGTGTCTCATATTTTCTATTTGACACAATATATGGCTCTCATATTCAACCATATCATAAATCAATTATTAGATGAGTCTCTTAACTTTATACACTCTACACTCATGTCTTGACTCTTCTCATTTAAAGTAAATGACTATTTGTCTTCCTTTCTCTGAGCCTCTTAGAATTCTGCCTATGTTGTGTGTTGATTTCCTCCAACCTTCACACTAGATTCTCATGACTAGCTATTTGCATTTAAAACTTTAAATTATAGCCTTTAATATCCTGATTTGTGCCACCCTTAAAAATAAATCACTTCATCATATATTTAAATGCTTTCTAGTTTTACCTTTGGTCATCTTTAACATGCATCCATCGATCTCAAGACTCTAACTCCCATGAGCTATTAGATCTCCACAGATGCTTAGTATTTACTTAAGACATTAGTTAAACAATGAGCTCCTTGCATCATCTCATTTCCTCCTATGTCTTTGGATCACTTTATCTCTATCTATGTCCTTGAATATGCTTAATCCTTAATTGATTGTTGTGTCACTAAAAAGTGATCACTTTGTTCCATTTGGGTCCTTATTGTTTGTTGGATCTTTCCTATCTATGCTCTTATGTAACATCTAATCTCAGTAGATTCATGATCCTTAACTAAGTCAATCATTAACCTTTAGCATGTTTTAATTAATCTCACTTATCATGACATTTATGAGAGATTTCACATTATTATATCTTTCCAAACTTGCTCAAACTTTAACTACATCACCGAGTCATTAACCCTTGAGCACATTTATGCCTTGGATCCATTCCCTTCATTGGATATTATTTGTCTTAGCTTCTGCATGTCATTGGATCTTAGAAGATGCATATTATTTATCTTTTGAGCACCTTAATGCTCTCAGATCATATCTCCTATTGGATATGCATTACACAATAATCCATGCACCATCAGATTCTTTGATAAACTTGCAAGCCTTTGACACTTGTCATCTACACATTCACTTAAAGGGTTATTTGATAATCTAACTTTGATTCAGTCTATTGGATCATTTACATGCGATATAATGTGAACCATTGATATTCCAACAAGCTCAAACATTTTATTAAGTCATAGACTTAGGAAAATATAAAGTCTTGTGTTGTTCTATAGCCAGTAATAGCTCTATCAAGGGGCCAGTTTCTTGATGACAAGGAAGGCTAAAGTTATAATTTAAGTGACCAATTCTTAGATATAACAAATCAACTATAAAATATAATGTGCCTTTTGGATCTTTAGAAAATTCCCTTTTAAAATTTTTGTTTGGGTCACATGCCCTTTAAAACTTTGGCAAAGTACCCTTCCATATTTTTGTTTGGATCACATGCCCTTCAGAACTTTGGAAAATTACCCTTCAATAAATTTAAACAGGTCACTTACCCTTCGGCATTTTTGAAAAGATCCCTTCAGAACTTTTGTTCGAGACAATTTTTATGACAAATACTTAGCCATTTTTCTAAAAGAATTTGCTAAACCACTTTCTCTAAAAGAATTCATCAAATAAATGCAAAGGTGAAAAATTGACTAAGTATGGAAACTTAGTAGACTTTTAGCTGAGGAAAAACTTTATGCATTTGTAACATTTTATCTACTCATCCTTATGACTTAAAACATAGACCATAAAGAGATATATGTAAATGTTGTTAACATCCACCTATGTACTTTAGCCATATCTATCAAGATAACCATGTGAGCAAAGACATTTAGATGATTTTAATTACATTTTCATAGTCATTCAAAGTACACACACAACTCCATGGATCTCTACAATAAGTATGTTCAACTCAAAACCTTTGTCATTAATTCTTGAAATTACATTCTTCATTTGACATCAATGAAAAACCTTCATACATTAATGAATATGTCCAACAATCTCCCGCTTTGTCATTGATGTCAAAAACATCCTCTAGAAAGTATCACAATATTTATCTTGCACTTGTGTCTTTATCTTTTCTCCCTCTTTGACATTAATGACAAATCATCTCTACCACAAAGTCAACAAGATCCACTTGAAGTGCACTTCTTTAGGTATGACATTGTTTTGATCCTTGAACTGGTATGATAAGAACAATTTAGGAAAAACTCCCCCTTTAGGCCATGAAACAATTTCCTAAACTCATCTTATTCTAGGAGTTAGTGATGTTCCTCTTATACTCCCCTTGGAGACATGCTTGATCATTAGGAACTAGTGATGTGGTGTAGGAGCTACCACTCCTAACTACTATCTCAAATTTTAAAATTGGTCCTTAGGCAAAGGTTTAGTGAATATGTCTACAATTTGATCTTTTGATGGAACATATTCTATTATGACCTCTTGTTTGCCAACCTTATCTCTTAGAAATTGATACTTGATTGATATATGCTTTATTTTGGAGTGCATCACCAGATTCTTGGATATATTTGTAGCACTTGAATTATCACATAGAATGGGAATTGGTCTTTTAAACTCCACTTCAATATATTTTAGTGACTGCTTCATCCATAACACTTGAGTGATACATGCCACTGCTACAACATATTCTAATTCTGATGTATATAGTGTAACTAACTCTTATTTTTTACTCAACCATAAAACAAGTATGTTACCAAGGAAGAATGCACCACTACTAGTACTTCTTATATCATCTGTGCTTCCTACCCAATCAACATCTATGTATGTTATCAAAGTGAAATCATCACTTGAAGGATACCATAATCCTAGTCTAATATGATTTTGATATATCTAAAGTTTCTCTTTATTGCATTTACACATGTTTCTTTTATACAACCTATAATCTAGAAACCATGCATAAAGTATGCATGATGTTTTTTATTGATGCAATGAGATATATAAAACTACCAATCATAGACCTATACATTATATGATTCACTTTAGGAGATTCATCACCTTTGCTTAATTTACATCTAGTTATCATGGGAGTGCTAACTGGTCTACTATCCTCCATACCAAATTTCTTGAGCATCTCCTTCACATACTTGGTCTGGGTTATGAAAATCCCTTATTTAAATTGTACAACCTATAGACCAAGAAAAAATGAAATTTATCCCATCATGGACATTTCAAACTCCTTAAGCATTTGATTTACAAATTCTTTACACATATTATTTCTACTACCACCAAAAATGATTTCATCAACATAGATAACTATGATGAATATATGTCCATTTTTAGACTTAACATACAAGATACTATCTGCACATCCTTTGATAAATTCTTATTATTAAAAATATTGATCTAGCCTTGAATACCATGCTCTAGGTGCCTATTTTAGACCATATAGTGCTTTCTTCAGTTTGCACACATAGTCTTCTTCATCTATAAATTAAAAACCTTCAAGTTATTCAATATAGACTTCTTCTTCCAAGGTTCCATTTAGGAAAGCTGAATTAACATCCATTTGGTAGACTTTAAACTTCTTAAAGATTGAAAATGCTAAAAACATTCTAATGGCTTCCAATCTTGCCACTGGGTCAAATGTCTCCTCAAAGTCTATTTCTTCTACCTGAGCATATCCTTTGCAAACAAGTCTAGCTTTCTTTCTCACAACAACTCTATCTTCATTCAAACTATTTTTAAAGACCCATTTTATGCCTATGAAATTCTTATTTGTGGGTCTTGGAACTAGCTACTAGGTTTTATTCTTTTCTATTTGACTTAGTTCCTCATCCATGGCCTTTTGCCAATTCTCATTTTTGCTAGCCTCAACATAGATTTTGGGTTCAATTACAGATAGTAAAGAAAAAATTACATGTTCTTTTCTCATTAATTCCCTTCTCTTTATTTATAATCCTTCATTCATATTGCCAATGATATGCTCCTTAGGATGATCCTTTTGAAAAAACCTTAAGGGTGACTTTTCAGTCCTCTTTATCTCTTCTTCATTATCTGATATTTCATCCTCAAATTTTCTTTTAGTTCCTCAATTTTGATCTCCTTTACAGGTTTAGTTTCTTCTTTAAGGATTTATTCAACTTTAACATGGATGATCTCAACTAGATTATGAAGTATTTTACTGTAGCAAACGTAGGCTTTGCTATGAGTGGAATAATCGAGGTATATTCCCTCATCACATCTCAACTCAAAATTGCCTAGCTTTTTCTCCTTCCTTTGAATGTAGAATTTACTTCCAAACACTAAAATACTTGACTGAAGTAGGCTTTCCATACCATAGTTCATATAGAGTCTTGTCACTATTTACTCTTAATTAGACTCTAGTCAAGATGTATACTATTATCTAGACTGCCTCTCTCCAATAACCATTTGACAAATTGGCTTTTTCAACATTATTCTAGCCATCTCCTTGATGGTATTATTTTTCCTTTCAACAACTCCATTTTTCTGAGGACTTCTTGCAACAGAGTAGTGTCTCTTAATTCCATGCTTTTCATAGCAGTCTATGAATTCATTTGAAGTGAATTCACCACCTTTGTCATATTTAAGGCACTTGATCTTTCTACTAATTTCATTTTCAATCATGGCTCTAAAAATCTTGAATTTATCAAAGGCTTGAGACTTATCCTTTAAGAAGGTTACCCATGTCATTATAGTCTATTCATCTATGAACAACATGAAATAGTACACTCCTTTAGAACCTCTTATCTTGGTTGGTCCACAAAGATTAGTATGAACTATCTGTAGAGGTTTTGTAGTTGCATACTCTTTAGTTTGGAATGAGATCCTGTTTTATTTACTGAGCTAACATTATCTACACATTATGTTAGCATGCTTGGTTGTCTTAGGCATATGTCTTATACACTTGTTAGAACTTACTTTGACTAAATTGTCAAAGTTAACATGACCCATTCTTCTATGCCATAACCAACTCTCATCAATATTTCCCATGAGACAATTTTTACCATTTACCTCAATCAAATTATATATTTTACTCTCAGTTCCTTTTCCTTGTGCAATAATTTTTCTAGACCTTAGTTCACAACCTTCAGCATCAAATATGACTTTATAGCCATTGTAACACATCTGACTAACACTCAACAAATTATGTTTTATTCCTTTAACATAAAGGACATCATGTGTAGGGAACTTTCCATCAATATACAAGGCTCCTTTGCCTCTAATTTTGACTATAATATTATCTCCCAAATTGACAGTCCCTTCTTTACATTTACTCAAATTGGTGAACTTGATCTTGTCACTAGTCATATGTTTTGAGCATCCACTATCTATGACCCATATATTTTTCTCTTTATCATGTAGCACAATTTGAGAAATCGTAGACTAATTCTTATTTTCCTACATCTCATTTGGCTTCTTGATTTTAATTTCCTTTATTATGCCACTAATTTATGAGCCTCTATTTACTGTAGGAGTCTCAACCTTTTTAACATTATTAGATTTTGATTTAATAGGCTTTATTCTACAATACTTTGCTATATGCCTAAAATTATTAAAATGGTAGCATAAAACATCTATATCTAATAGAGGGGAAAATGAATTTCTACTTAAGAAGATTCTCCTTATTTTAGGTACAACTTTATAATCAATTGCTCTATGGCCAAAATGATTACAGTTATAAAAATAACCATAAAATGATGAAGAGGACCTGGTTACCACTCTCCTTTTATAATATAAAGGAGGTCTCCTAAGCTCTATTTTATTCACATTCCTTGTTGTTATGTTGCTTTTTGTAGCATAAACCTTGATCTTTATAGGAATAAAATCATTATTTTTTCTCTTCTCTTCAAGAATATAGTTTTTTATTTTCTGATTCTTGACTCTACTACTACCTTGAATTTTTTATACAGATTTATAGTTGTGCTCAACATGGGACTCCTCCCTTTCTCATATCCAAGACCTGATATTTCATTGGAGGGATTTTATGAGCTGATCAATTCATCTAGTATGATAGATCTTCATTTTAGTTTTAGGAATTTATCAACTTGTTCTTTGGCATTTTTGAGATTTTCTCTTAGGTCCATTATTTTTTCTTCCATATTCAAGCATTCTAAGGACTTTAATTTCATATCAGTTTTGACTACATCCTCTATCCTCTTTGCCTCCTCAACTTGGGTCTTCAAGTTCACTATCATTTGATCTATTTCCTCATTTCTTTTAGTCAATTTCTCAAACTCCTTTTAACTAAGCTTCTTTTGTTTAGAATTTTCTTTTCTAAGCTTGTCAATTTCTTTTAAATTACAGATGAGTTTTCATTCAGGATTTACTTCTCCTTCATATTATTCTAAGTCCTCTTCATCTTGACATAAAGAATTTGATTCAAATTTCATGTATAGGACTTTATTTTGTTTGGCTATAAAAGCACTATCATGCTCATCACTTGAGCTACTGCTATCATCCATCAAGTTACTATCTTCTTTTTGAATACAACCCCTTTTTGTTCTTAAATAAGCTTTTATTATTCTTGGGATAATAGTATTTATCTTTTTGATTTTTCTTAGCTAAATCATATTCATCCTTCTTTCTATGTGGACATTTAGCAGCAAAGTGACCTATCTTTCTACAATTAAAGAATTTAAAGGGTAACTTACCTTTATATTTACCTAAGCCCTTATACAAATTTTTGATGAAATTGGCCTCTACATCATCAACCTCCTCAAATTTGGAATTATGAGCTTCTTTTTTTTATGCCTACTTAGAAACCTTGAAGGTAACTTCTCTCTTGAATGAGTCTACATCTCCTATCCTCATCTCATATGCAATGAAGGTTCCATGTAGCTCATCTACTGTGAGCTTGTTCAGATATCTTGCCTCTTCAATTACAAATATTTTAGAATCATACATTGATGTCAAAGATCTCAAAAACTTATTGATATGGTTGACTCTTCCATTATCTTTCCAAGTCCTCTGATTGTATTTAAAATCTCATCTACCCTAAGGAGGTAGTCTACAATATTCTCTTCCTCCTTCATCTTGAGGCTCTCAAACTATCCCTTATGTGTTTGAAGCTTGGACTTTTTTACTCTATCATCTCCTTCATAGATGATGTTTAATTTGATCCATATGTCCTTTGCCTTTTTACAATGCATGACTTTGACAAACTCATTGTCTAACAATCCGCAAAGAATATCATTCTTTACTTTAGCATTATTTTATCATGCCTTCTTCACTACCTGATCAGTAGGAGAAATAATGGGGGGCATGCATCCATTATCAATATATATAGAAATCAAACACCGAGGATTTCAAATATGCTTCCATCTTTATGATCCAAAAGGCATAGTTAGACACATCAAACAAAGGTGCCTTATTGGATGAAGTTCCTTCATGACTAGCCATTTTGTGTTCAGACTCCAAGATTAGCCTGAGATGATTAAGCCTATCTTTTATAACCCTTCAACTTGATACCAATTATTGAACACACCTATCTACTAAGAGGGGGCTGAATTAGTAGTTCTCAAAACTAGTTCCTTAAAACTTTTAAATTGAATCTTAAACAAATGAAAACTTAAAGAATAAAATAAAGATTCACATGCACAAAAGCAAAGCTCATAACACCAAATTTATACATGGAAACCCAAAGGGGAAAAACATGGTGAGAATGCTACTAGAAGATACTATTCTAATCCATCCTCACAAAAATTTGTTACACTGATTGAACCTCACTGGTTACATTCTAGAACGTCAATCCTAAGGAGAAACCCATCCCCACTTCTAAGCACCAACTCATAATGACCTCACTAATCATATATTTAAGGGATACAAACCTAAGAGACACAAATACCCTAACTAAGCACCAAATTAGCCTCACTAATGGCACCAACCAAATATTTATGTGAAGCTAAAACTCTAATTGATGAAAAACATATTCAAAAATAGAATCCAAGTTTGTTCCTTATTGCAAGTCTGGTCTATAACTGTTCATGCTCTGCACAATACTTATATGTACATTATTATTTATAATCTCTCTTTGTATATCATAATCTATTCAAAACACTACCTAATACCCTTTCTACCCCATTTTTTGTGTCTAAATATGTCTAATTGACACTATGCATAACTCTTTTTTTATGTCTCGGTTTTTCTTTGTGACATAATAGATGGCTCTCATATTCAACCATATCATCATTCAATGATTAGATGAGTCTCTTAAATTTATACACTCTTCACTCATGGATTGAATCTTCTCATTCCAATAAAATAACTATTTTTCTTCCTTTCTTTGAGCCTCTTGGAATTTTGCCTATGTCATGTTGATTTCCTCTAACCTTTGCACTAGATTCTTGTGACTAGACATTTGCATTTAAAACTTTAAATGGTGGCCTTTAATCTCCTCCTTCACACCATCCTTGAAACTAGATCAATTCATCATATCTTTGAATGCTTTTTGAATTTACCTTTTGTCATATTTAATACACATCCATCGATCTCAAGACTCTAACTCCCATGAGCTATTAGATCTCTATAGATGCATAGTCTTTACTTAAGACATTGGTTAAACAATGAGCTCCTTACATCATCTCACTGTCTCCTATGTCTTTAGATCACTTTATCTCTATAGATGTCCTTGAAGATGCTCAATACTTAACTGATTATTGTGTCACTAAAAAGTGATCACTTTATTCCATTTGGGTCCTTACGCTTCATTGGATCTTTCCTATCCAAGATCTTATGTACCATCCAATCTTATCAGATGCATGATCCTTAACTAAGTTAGTCATTAAATTTGGAATGTTTTACTTCATCTCACTTACCACAATATTTATGAGATATTTTTCCCTGTTAGATCTTGCCAAACTTACTTGGACTTTAACTATGTCACTAAGTCATTAACCCTTGAGCACTTTATGCCTTGGATTTATTCACTTCATTGGATATTATTTGTCTTGGCTTCCACACATCATTAAATCTTAAAATATTCATGTTATTTAGCTTTCAAGCACCTTAATTCTCTTGGATCATATCTCCTATTGGATATGCATTACATAATCATCCATGCACCATTAGGTTCTTTTGACAAACTTGTGAGCCTTTAACACTTTTCATCTACATGTTCACTCAGAGGGTTCTTTGGTAATATAAATTTGCTTCACTCTATTGGATCATTTACATGTGATGCAATGCAAACCATTGATCTTTCAACAAGTTTAGACAATGTTTTTAAGTCATAGACTTAGGAAAATATAAAGTCTTGTGTTGTTTCATAGCCGATAATAGCTATATCAAGGGGATAATTTATTGATGACAAGGAAGGCTTAAGTTATAATTTAAGTGACTTGTTCCTAGCTATATAAAGTAAACTAAAAAATAGAATATGCCTTTTAGATCTTTTGTAAATTAATTTTTAGAGTTTTTGTTTGGGTCACATGCCCTTTAGAACTTTGGCAAAGTACCCTTAAAAAATTTTATTTGGATCATATGCCTATCAGGACTTTGGAAAATTACCCTTCAATAAATATGAATGGTTCACTTACCCTTCAACATTTTTGAAAATATCCCTTCGAAACTTTTATTTGGGATAATTTTTTTGACAAAGACTTAACCATTTTTATGAAATAATTCATCGAACCACTTTCTCTAAAAGAATTCCCTAGACAAATACAATGGTGTAAAATCGACTAAGTATGGAAACTTAGTATAATTTTAGCTAAGTAATAACCTTATGCATTTGTAACATTTGTTCTACTCATCTTTATGACTTAGAACATAGACCACAAAGAGATATATGAAAATGTTTTTAACATCCACCTATTTACTTTAGCCATATCTATCAAGATAACCATGTGAGGAAATACATTTAGATGACTATTCTTGTATTTTCATAGTCATTCAAAGTATACACACAACTCCATGGAGCTCTATAATAAGTCTATTCAACTCAACACCTTTGTCATTAATGCTTGAAAGTACATTATTCATTTGACATAAATGACAAACCTTCATACATCAATGAATATGTAAAACATTGATATTAAGAGATATATGGTCATACCCCATTTAAAATCTCTCCAAAATAGGATAACCCATAGTCAATAGACCCATCGTAGATACCTATAGGTCTGATAATAAAGGAAAGGACAAGTTCAGCTAAGAGATCCACATAAAATGTCTTAAAGAGTGTGAAGATAAAAAGGGTAAATATCTCATATAAAATGTATTATTTGAATAAGGATAAGGTTTCCATAAAAACAAAAGTCATCTATATAGTCTTGGTAGACTCACAAAAACCACCTACATGTAGTCATGGGAAAACATGATGACTAAGTGAGAAATGGGGAACTATTAGGTAATTATATAAATGGAAAAAATATCTTACATTACCATTCTACCAAATCATATATTAAATATACTAAGAAAGGAGTGTATATATTAATAACTTAGACAAACCTATTTGACACATAAATAGGGTCTACCCTCTTACCCACATACTTTCAAAGGCTAGTCTGTCACCTATAGGAAAAATGAGAGAGATATGACTAATTAATATATGAATATAATTATGGGGAGGGATTTAATAACCTTTGACTGAATAACCTAATTTTTTGTGACCAATAGTTTGATTCTTTTAGAAAATAAAATATCTAAATGACCTAATCAGGGTTAGTTAGGCCTAGTCATACCAACAGTTAGACCCAAATGTGTAGATGCTTGCATAGTGTTGAAAAGAGAATTGAATTAAAGAGTGGGTTTTATTATCTCAAATTTATTAATCTTGATACAATGTTTTTATCTATTTAAGATTATAAATAAGGAGCCTAATGGCCCACATAAGCCTATTAGGCCTAAATATCCAATAACAAGCCTATATCAGAAGTTGAGAACATTCTCATATGTTTTGGGCCCTTGAGAATTGGGAAACACATCTATAATTATATAATTGGAATATAAAATGTTTCAAGGTGTTACAATCCTATGATTCAAATAAGAAAACACTAAACTTAGACCCAAGGGTTATATAGTCTTGATTATGTGTAAACCCTAGGCTACAAAATGAAATGCACAAGGAATAGAATAGAGAAAGATCCCAGGTGTTTCTAAGAATTTAAAAAGTGTTTAATGGGATTTTATAACTTCATTAACTTCATAATGGAAATGGAAATAAGCCACTCATGCCTAACAGACTCCCATCAAACGCCCAGGCTATCACTGTCATTTATAGGTAGTCACATATGATAGAATGGAGATATAATTAGAGTTAAATAGTTTAGGGTATAAATACAAATGTTGAGGGAAGGTGAGGAATATGTTTTCATGATAAATTTTAACCATCAATCACTTATAGGGTTTCTATGTCTTCAAAATCAGTAAAGGCCAATTAGGCCTAAAATCTTGTCTTAAGACCTAACACGCCCACATCACCATGGGAGTATGCCCAGACGCTCCTAAGAAATTTTGACACCATGAGAAGTTATACATGGATTATTTATGTAATATTAAGTATATTTCAATAATTATAAATTTAAATAAAGGATCAAACTAGTCTTAATGCCCTTCTCAAACTACATAATCTAGGCAACTAGTTTGAGCCATCTATTCAAGTGCTTGGATATTTTAACACAAAATACTTGCAAAAAATTATATTATAAATATTTATTAACCACTATATAATTTATATCCATGATATATATATATATATATATATATATATATATATATATATATATATATATATATATAAGGGTCCCACCTTTATTAACAAAGTCTAAGACTATAAGCATGTCTAAATTACCTGCAGGAAGTTACAAGCCTATCAACTTACGTTCATATCTTAACAAAAATTTTGCATGGGAAATCAAGATGATCAAGATATTTTAAGGGGTAAATTGACATGAGATCCATAAAAATAATTTTTTATTTGGAGTTATGTACTTTATGAACCATCATTAAGATGGTGGACCTCCAAAACCCTCCTTAAACCCTACTGCACAATAATCTTCAAAAAAGTGAAGATTCTATAAACCAAAAGATCTTGAATGATCTAATAAACACCTAAAAATATATAACACTAATAGGAGACCCTGAACATAATACTATTTTGTATGGACACTGTATGTATTTAGAAAAAACTATACTTTTTCAAGGTTTTGAGAGATTTACAAGGTACAGAGCTATTTTGAGAGATACAAATCATTTGAGAGGGAGGTTTTACACTTGTTTCACCTTATATATTAGAATAAAAATGAATAATTTTGGGGGGGGGGGATGGGTTGAATAAACCTCTTATCAAATTTCTTTCAATTCTTCCTTAGCATGTATGAACCATCACATCAACATGTAGATCAAACAATGCATAAACAATCAACCAAATAAGCATGAAACAAGATTACATAAGAAAACACACCATATATGTGGGAAAACCTAAAGAGGAAGAAAAACCACTAATATCTAAAAATATACTACATTCCTATAAGACAAACACCAAATTTAGTGAAGCACCAACTTCACATGGAGCACCAACCCCAACTAGCTAAACACCAACTCAACTAGGCTTTAAAAAGCACCAACTTATAAGGAGGAACAAAAAACCTATATGAATCAACACAAACTCAAACAAATAATTTCTTTGATCACCTTTAAGACACCTTTTTTCTCAAGAAACTGATGTTGACCACTTTTTTAGCTCTTCATACTCTTATCCTTCTCAAATTGCCTTCTAGGCCTCTTCGCTTAATTAGGTCTCTTCAAGACTAATTAGGTGATATGAACTTGATTTTTATAGATAAAACCTATGTAAAATATTCATAATAATTACTCTACACTCATATAATTATCTAAAATACCTCATTCTACTCAATAATGTGTTACTTCATTTCCATACACTCTACACTAACAAATAGGCCTAAAACTACCTTGTATTTATACAAGCCTCTTACTCATATCCTTATTAGTTAGCCCTACATACTTGAAAACTTGGATTATAATTTAAATAGGTTTTATAACATTTTTCATAAACTAATTAATCATTGCAATAGGTCATACAAAACTTGAAATACCAAAACCTCTTTTAGGCCTTAAGGATACCTAATTCAATTAGGCCTTCATAAGCACACATTACCTTATGATTTCCTTGGAACACATTCAAAATCCTCACATAGTAGAAACATATCATATGAAACTAAAATATACCCATGATAATCTCATGTATTCTTTATAACACTTTTTAGAGTTAATCACCACTTGAAGAACACCATTAGTACTGTTCACTATTAGTCCTGTGAACCTACATAAAGTTTATCAAATAAAACTGAAGCATATCTATAATATAGTCACATAAAAATGACAATAAATAAAATTAATATAAAATTAATTACCTTAAAAACTTTACCATGTGATTTATACTTCACAACTCGTGGCAAAATGACTCAAACACTTTTATGTAAATAGCCCACTCAGAACTACTAGAACATTCCAAAACCCAGTCATGAACAACTTGATCTTAAACACTTGAAAGAATAATTAAATTAGATACTAATACTTTAAAAATATCCTTTGACATATCTATGCCACTTTAAAATTAAAAAATCACAAGGTCTAAATTCAAATATTGGTATTTTAAACCAATATTTTGAACTCACTACACATAGTCAAACTAGAACCATACTTTATTAAAGAGTTTGTAGAAGTGTTTCAAGGATTTAAATGCCTTATTTCTTAAGTGTAAAGTACAATTTACCCTTTTTACCTTATAATAAATCAATGAGAGAAGACTTGTGCATGTTTGAATACCACTGTATGACAAGACTATGTGTAGCTTAAAGGCATCTGCAGATTTTTAGATGTAACTGAAAAACAGGGAAAGATAAGTTAAATTTATGGTGGATCATCCTCATACCCTTGATAAAAAACTTTTAAACCTTAATGGTGGCTTCACAGGCCCTAAAAACTCACTCATTCACATTTTAGTAGAGTTTAAGGTTTTTTTTTGTGAAAATTAAGGTTTTTTTGAGTTTTTAAGGTTTCATTTTAGGTCTGTATATGCTTCATTTCTACCTCCAAACTTCCATGTTTACTTAGGTATGTGTATAACGGTATGTAAGTTTCAAGTGGTTGGTATTATAAAGGAAATTAACCTCCATTTTACATCACTTTCATAATACTATAGTTTCATTGTGTTCTCACTACCATTTGCATTATGTTACCCCTATTCTCATGCTATACACTCCATATATCTCCATTGACACCCTCTTTCACTCATCCAACCTCTAATCTAAGGTTAAATCATGTCATAAGAACCCCATACTCTATTGGAACCATAAAAATAAATGATACATAGGATGTTGGACCTATATGGTCATATAGTGGACTAAGAATGCAAATGTGCACCTATAGCCAGCCCTTTTAGGTTTACTATAGCAGGGTCCCAAGAAACACTATGTAGACCATCCAAGGCATGAGAATTAGTGTGAATTTTAAAGGATTTTGACCCTAAATAAGTTAATTATGGTATGATAATTTCACACCAAGGTTTCAAATACTATGTAGACCACCTTCTTCCTATATAGACCTAATAACCAAGCTCTTGTAGACAATCAATGTAACATTACTAGTCTATATCAATATATTCATATTAGCTAAGCTAAAAATAAAGGTCCATAAAAGAGAGGAAAATTTTCATATTTTTGATAATTCAAAGTTGATGGCCATTACTACTAGGAAGGGATAGTGACTCCTAAATAAGCTTAGAACCACATAGGCATAGGTAGACATCAGACCTAAGCCTAAGTAGAGGGTAAGTCATACAAAGGAAAAAGCATTGGAAAATCACTAAGTGTGATAATGAATCTGAGCACATGTTGAACACATACATGATCCCAAATACCTCAGGAGGCAATGTTATAGGCCATACTCAAAATTTGCATACCTGAGTGCACAATTAATAGGCAGTTTGAAGCTAGTTTGAGCCAAAATTATGATTTGAGACCTCTCTAAGCATGGACAAGTATTAAAAATCAATAATAATGGTCATAATAACCAATTAAAGTCACTCATGTGTTTAATTTGGCTATAAAAATAGTGGGTATACCCACTATTTTATCTCAGATCAAGGTTTGTTTGTCATAACTACTTAGTGAATTTAAGGGTGCATCCATGTCTTAAAGGGTCTGAAGATATTATGATACCTCCAAAAGGTTTTATTTTAGTTAAATATAATGGTAAAGGGTTCCAAAACATTCTCAAAAGGTATAATACCTAGATCTATAGTTAAAAGTCTTAGAGATGGGCCAACATAGTCAAACATATAAGCCTTCTCACAGACACCAATGACATCTTGAGGTTATTTCAAGCTATTGTAACTAATTAAATGGCCAATGTAATGTTTATGAGGGTTTTTGATACTTTTTAATAAGTTTTCAAGAGTATGTAAGTGAATAAAATTGTTCAAGTGCCTTCAAACCCTGCTTGAGCTAGCCAATCTACACATAGTCAGTTTGAACACCATCTTTAAATGCTCACCCACTCCACCACATACATGCTCAGGGCCAAAGATATAAAGGAAGTTTAAGTTTCCCTATGGAATAAATATCCATGGAATATTGGTTATCAATTTGGTGCTAGAATTTATGAATTAACCTTAAGAAGTTAAGCATTTGAAACTGCCTGCAAACAAACTTAATGCCACTTTCTAATGTTCATCTCTATAAACACTCTTTACATGGGAATTTATCCAAATCATGAAAGATGATGAGGTTAGTACCCTACAAATTTATTTCATTTTTCTAAGTTTGGATGTTTGTACTCTATTAACCATTATTAAGATTGTGGATGTCTCAAACCTTACAAAACCCCAAAAGTTACTTGATGATGTAAGTTAACCTAAAAACCCATCTAAATGACATAGTTTGATCCTAAAATGACCTTTAATGTATTTTGAGGTCCTATAACCATCATAGTGACCCACTAGTTGGTATGTGCAAGGGCCAAGTTGTATATAATGGGCCTATAAGTGCAAGTTTGAGATCAAAAGCAAGGATATTAGGAGTATTTATGTGCATAATGATTTTGAGAAGAGATAATGAGTCATATAACATCTTAACAATCCCTATATTAGCCTCCATGTTTAACTCCATGATAGGTTCAATAGGTAGAAAGATACAGGTGTTGGAATTCATGGCCATATGCACTCGAATGAGGTTAAAAGGCTTAATCAAGCTAATGATATTACTCTATGAGGTATTTAGAGTGATTTTAAGGTTAGATTTGATGCATTATCACCTTGAAACCTTAGGATTTATGCCAATATTCATGATTCAAGTTTGTAGATAGACTAATCCATAATCTCCACCATGACTGTAACATCAAAAAGTGAAGCAAAGATCAATTTGGGAAGTGTGAATGTTTCCAACCCAAGTATTAAGGGTCATCATAGTGTTTTAAATCCCTTTGGCTAATTTAAACCCTTGGAAAATTCATTAGAGAAGAACATTATATCTTTAGACACATATAAGTCACTAAGAGGGTATGTTATTCACACAAAGATCATCTTCAAGTGTTCATCATAGTTTGAATATTTTTTTAGATATATCCATAGATTTTGATCAGAACAAATGAACCAGTTATGTTAATGGACACAATCAGTCAATACTATAAAACCAATATTCCTTCCATAACTAGTGTTTTACATTATATTTACTACATAATTCCCATCATAACTGGCATTTTTATGATCCCACCAGAACTGGTGTTAATACCATTACAATGACAACTAGAATTTTCCATACTTCTAAGATTTGAACCTGGGTGGTTCATATAACAACCAAGTTGATTTACCAATGCACCCCCATCTCTTTGGTAAAAGTTTGGGTACATGCATTTTTATAACTGGAATGCCCAAACCAGTGGTGAATAGTATCCCTAGCCATGGACTATGGAATGCCTCATCACATTGAACATAGGTTTCAATCCTCTTGTTGACCCTAGTTACATTGAACACTGAGTTGATTAGCCCATTGCATGTGGATACTTTTCATGAAAGTGTGCATACCTTACCCCCTACATGATTATAACTTGTGACCTTCCTTTTAGGATTACATGTTCTTAACCATTAGTCCAACTTAGGTGAACATCATATCTTGAATGTTATGCATGGGGAAGCCAATACTTTAGGGAAGGTAATAAGGTTTATTGGCTAGAGGTTGGGGTGATTGGTTCAAAAATTCAATTTTAGATCTCTATGAACCATCCCTAATACCCCCTAACACTCATAAACCTTCTTTGAACCCTAATAGTGAATTGACTAGGAAGGTTTAAATAAAAATAAATTCAAATGATTAGGAATTTCTTATGAAACACTTGGATTATGTTGCCAGCTTAGAGGAGCTCATGCCCATGGCTCCTGATGGTACAAATATTATATGTACACTTACTAAAAAGTCAAGTTTGAAGGATTTTAAGCATAAAATGTGTTGTAAAACCTAAATATAAGTTATAAAATTTGGAAATGGAAACTTTAGGACTTATTATAATCATTCAATGCCAATATGATCCATGTAACTGATTAAAAATATTTATGCTACCTATATCTAAACTACCAGTCTGTGAATCAGTCCAAATAACCTAGTCATGCAAGGCTAATATGTATTTATAGTTAAAGAACCCTTAAAATATCTAAATCCCAATACATAAGGGGTTATCCAAATATGAACTAAGTCTTATCAAATGAATTGGGATCCTAGTTCAATTATTTGATCATTCAAATAATGGATATGAGTAGAAGGTTAAGGACAAATAAATAGGCCTACTTATCTTATAAGTAGAAGAGTCAATAAGGAAAAAGGTGGAATGGTAGCATTTATTGACCATATTCAAGCATTTTTAATTATCATATAAGTGAGAATATCTATAAATGGATTCCATTAAAATAGGTTATAGGTAGTTTCATAGACTATTCAACATGCACACTAAAGGAAATGCTACCTAACACATCAAGGAAGCTCATTTACACTCCATTTGCATTGAGAAATTACCATTGGAGGGAATATTAGGATATTTTAAGCATGATTTAGGATTTACTAAAGTCAAATGAGGTATTTATAGCCTCCATGTCTTCCCCAAATGCCAAAGTGGACCCATTGAATGCATGTCAATACATGAGGATGGTGAATAGACCTGTGTAATTTTCATACGCCACATTGGCCTCATTCATGGCCTCTTCCATGGCTTGAATAATTCTTATTATCCTTCAAACCTTCAATTTAAGAAGGAATTGATCTCTTAATTTGGAATCCCTCCATTGGGTGTAGTAATACTATGAAAAAATTGCCTTGTAACTCTTTGAAAATCAATAGAATACATTTGCAAATTCTTGTTGAATGATAGTGTGCTTCTTGAGAGTTTGATTAACAAAATATATGCATCATGTTATCATATATAGGTACTTTCATGTACCCAACTTCAAGTTTTTAGTCTATTGTAGGTTATATGAAGTGTTCATAAGTAGGAATGTTCTTAAAGTGTCACAAGTCACTAATATCTAATGAAAATCTAGGCTTAGTCCTTCAAGTTGTAGAATCCTATTCAACCTCCATAAAAAATACTTAATGCTTAGAAAACCATCAATTTCATTTTTAGGTTTCAAACATATAACTAAGAGTGGATCTTTTATCAATTGGTACATCACCACTTATAGTAGGTTCTTTCATTAGTTTTCACATCTCTTTCCCTTTTCATTGTGATAATTTTAGGTCTTAGAGAGATCATTGAATTGAAAAATTAGGGGAGATATCCCCATAAAATCTATAGGTTTGACCTATATATTAGGTATCCTAAAATATATAGGTCATTCTAATGTTGGACTAGGTTTGAGGTTTGGACATGAACATTCTTCTCCTCAGCAAGGGTGCAACCTAGATCACCAATAGTTATAGAACACCTAGTGAGCTATGATATAAAGGGACTTAGAGGCCTAATTTTAAAAGCTTTAAAATATGGGAGGACATGTGGAAGGCTAAGGATAATCAATAATATATTGGAAGTAGTTCCATGCACTAAGTTTCTATTAGGTTAGATTCAAAAGGTAATCATATTGAGTTTACTAAATTATCTTTGGACATAACAAGGAGAAAGTGGGTCCCTAGAGTTAATCCAAATCCACATCCCCCAATTCTCCCAAGTATTGTAACTCTACCAATTCAGTCCATACACAACATGCTATCATTCCACTAATCTCAATGGTAAGGCTTATATTACAAGAATTTGTACCCTTCAATGGTGCCATCCTTCTTAACCTCAACCAATATGATGATATTCTGGATGCTTACCTGAATATTTTTCCATATTTCATAGGGGAAAACTCCACCACTCCTATATAACACATAGATGATATTGTAAACTTATGTTTAATACAAAACATCACCCAAGAAAATGTAACTAGGAGACTCTTAGCCACCTCTTTAAGAGGCAAAGTGATGTAGGGGATTCTTAGAAATTCCCAAGAGTTTCTCAAGAACATGTTTTATACTTTTAGGTGTGTGAAAATTTGAATTTGAGTCCTTTAGAGCTTTTCCCATCTTTTTCATAATTTAAATTTGTAAATCTTGTCACAGGGATTATGAGTGTTTTAGGTGGTCCAAATGAATGTTAATGATATGAAATGGTGAATAAGGATGTAATAGACCCTTCTACAGTCTCATTTAGGTCTTAGGTTGGTTTTGAATGTCATATGTCATGTTGAAAAAGGTGAGGTGGTAGTTTTTGGTTCACCACCCTATGTAATAAAGGAGTGTTGAAGAGGTTTATTAATCAAGAAACCATTATAGTGCTTGTTTGGAGAGTTGTTGAACTTGTAGTGAGGATATATAGTATGTGTGGTATGTAGGAGTGATATCAAGGATGAAAATAGGTAGACGAGATTGACCAAAAAAAAGGTCTACCAAGATGATTATAGAACCACACCTTATATTTTGTAAAGAACTAAAATTGTAAATGAATGAAAATGGGAGTGGATTTATAATATTTCCTTGCTTATATGTGATTCATACATAGAGATTATACTATCATAGTTGGTAATATTCATACTATAGTATAATATGAAATGAGTCTATAGAGCTTTGTATCTTTTCAATTTCTGTATTGCACAAAAGAGTTGATGGAAAGGTTAAAATGAGTAATGTATACTCCTTGATACATGTTTGGTAAATTTTTTAATCCCTTTTTGAAATTTTTTTGTTTATTGAAACCCATAACTCATGAAAGGTTAATTGTAAACCCAATACCTTGTTTATATAGTTGACTTTGTTGAAAACATTTCATTGTGTGGAAGGAATAATATGAGTTCTATGTTTATGAATAGAAAGATTATATGAGACATCAATATGACTTGTGAATGGTGTTCTTGAAATGTACTCAATCCTTATACAAAACTATAATCTATGTTTAAGGTGTAACTTTGGGTAATAAGATTTGTGAAACCTATGTTTTTTGTATGAGACTGTGTGAAACTCATAATGACATAAATATTTGAAAGAAAATATGGTATAAAGGATTTATAGATGTGGATGATTGATTTAGGAGGTCATTTGACACATTTGGAACCTAGAAAATATATGCAAAGTGAATATAAATTGGTAAGATCAAAACCCTGATTAGAATACTTATAAACCCTATTAGAGTGACTAAGAATGGATAGAAAGACTGAGAACCTGATTGAAAAATGTAATCAAAGGAGTGAAGTTGATGTCTATTTTATTTGGTAAAGGGTGTAAGGTCAAAAAAGAGGTAAATAATCTTTTACAATTCATTTAAATACTTTAAAATGTTGGCAATGGAAATTTATGTCCTCTCGACCTGAGACAATGACTAAAAACCCTAAAACTAGGGTTTCCTATTTATAACCAATTTTAACCATCAAAATCTAGTATAATTTGGTAAATAGTTAGGGTTTAGTCCTAGCCAAGAGAATTTTGAGTTTATTTTTTAGTTACAAGTGTCTTTGTATAGTTTTAGGACACTGTATACAAGCAAGGTCTAGATTGACTTAAAGAGACTTGATCCATATACAAGGATGCCTAGAAAAGTGACCTAGAGGAAGAATTGAAGGATAAAATTTGGTGAGTGTATGGTATTAAAAAAATGGTATCTTTAAGTGAGATTAGTTGTGTGATTGGATTTTATACACCTTTGTATAAGGAGGAAAACAAGAAAGAAAGGACTACAAGGAGTGATTTAAAGGCATAACAAAGTTATCTAAGTGTGATTAAATGCATTTAACAAGGTAGATAATATGATAATAGGTCTAAATATATTATTTAAGGTAATTATAATGTGTCATTAATCAAAACAAAAACCATTGTGAGGTTATATCCATTATTGCATGTAGACTCAAAGGACTAGTGGTGAAGGGTGATTGTAGAAAGAGAATCTTGAATGTAGTAAAAGGGTGGAGTGATAAATGTGTTTTTATCTATTTTAGAATAGTGTGATATAATAATTTGAGTGTCTTGAATAATTTATCAATAAGGTGTTTATGTTTTAGTCTAATTGGACAAATAGGCCTAGTGTTGGCTAACAAGAGTTACAAGTTTGCAAGCAAAGAGGAGGAGAATTACAAGATAGTGAGAAGAAATCTACATCATTTGTTATGAAATACATCTAGATCCTCTAGTAATATCCATATATAGGTTGAGTATATTTCATGTTGTATGTAGTAGGAGTAAGGAAGGAAGCAATTTTCATGGAGTCTTGTTGCAAGATAAAGTTGAGACAATATTTAAATAAGGTATGGGGTATTTTTTGATTGATTTATTGATTAAATACATTGTTGATGATGAGTGAAAAATTAAATAAAGAATATAAGCAAATATTAAGGTGTCGGCCTTATATAAAAGAGATCTATTAACAAGCTCAAAGAAGAGACAAGCTCATAAAGAGAGCTTGAGAGAGAGAGAGAGAGAGAGGATAATCTTAATACAAAGGACAAGAGTTGGATGGCCCAAGTGAGGTCTAATATAGAAGGTTACAGGTGTAAAAAACAAGAGGAGGTGGTCTAAGTGAGACTCAAAACAATATGATATTTCTAAAATTTGATGTAACATGGAATCATCTCTCAAGTTTTGGGTGAAGTTGTAAGAGAGATAAATCTCTAGATTATGAGGGCTAGCTCTCTAGATTCATATTTCAGTGCTTATCACCTAATATAATTATTTTTTGAGGTAAAAGGGTTAGGATTTTACATGAAAAGGAAACTACACTAAATAGGTGATACACCAAGACATATCCCATAGACTATCACATTCCTACTAAGCAACAAATCTTTCCAAGACCAATTATAGGCATTAAATGATCCTAACATAGTGTTTCAATGTGAAGGTAAGCATACATAGGATAATTAATAATATAAATGATATAGGGGAAGATTTAAAACCATAGAGACAATTTCATACTTTAAGAGGAGCATATTACATTCATACACTTCGCATGACCTGTTAAAATCAGAACTCTTGCTTAAACATTAAGGATAAAGAGGAGTAAAGATGACACCATAACTTAGCTCCACTATACATCACTCACACACTTAGAAAAAATGTTATTAACTAATAATTTTACTTTTATTAAATTTTGAAATACAAAATTCAATGTCATACTAGTAAGGACTCACCATACTAGCTATGGTCTCCTTTACAATAGCCAAGATGGTTCACATTTATAGAATTTAGAAAAAGAGAGAGAAGAAAAGTTGAAGAGGCACAAGAAAAAGTGTCAAAAGGTGGAAATAAGTTAAAATTCATGTTAATGAGGTGTAAAATGAGTTATTAAACTTATTTTCACATCATTCTATCCCAAATTAGACTCTTCTTCAAGTGTGGCATAACAATCTTCTCAATCATTCTCTCTTGTGAAATTGCCTTCATGATGGGCTTTCAAGAGCACTTAAAAGTAGGTTAGGGATATGCATTACATTGAAATGAGGTGGAGGAGATATGAATTAAATTATGTGGACATGTTTCCATCCCAAATTGAGCACCTTCCTCACATGTGGCGTTGAAACTCTTCACAAGCATCTTTAAGTCTTAAAACTCCTTGACAAGTGGTAAAAGGCAAGATTTTGATCATGAGATATCTTGGATATTTATATTTTAATCTTAAGGACAATTTTAAATCATCTTGAATCATATAAATCAGTTACATTACCTACAATCATCAATTCCTCTCTTAGGTGTCACAAGGCTTCTTTGTCCCATTAGGCCTAATTTAGCCAAAATAGACAAAATTTGGATTTAGCTCAATTGGTGAAATTTTTCTTCATGAGAGTCATATTTTCATCATATTATAATATAAAAAATACATATATAACTGTCAAACTCTCTTCAAGTCCCAATTTTTCTCATAGAGCCTTCACTAGGCTTAGTCATCTTGTAACCCTATTATTACACAATTATACTTGTGTAGGAGAATGAAAAGACCTCTAAGAATGAGTGAGATCATTTTTTGGTACCATTTTACTCAATTATGCTTTGGGCCAATTTTCATGGTTTAACACCCAAGGCAAGTGTGTGTTTTAGATCCATTAGTCCTCCCAATTAGGCCTAATTAGGCCTCTTTAGCCTATAAGACCAAAAATGCCTATTTTGTGATCCCACAAGTGTGAAATGAGAAAATTAACATGTGATTCACTTCTTTTACTTCCTTATCATCCCTCATGTTGAATTTTATCTCGTGATTATTTGTACGGACCCCTATTCTAGCATTAAATGCTCTTTCTTAGCCTCTTCCATACAACCTTGTAATTGTGGGTATGGACCAGTGACAGGAGATGAATCTCATGAGAGTTATTAAGGTCATCCTAGTGATTTTAAATCTTTAAACATCCATTTTAGTGATTTTTTGGCCTTTCTCTCTCATCAAGTTCAAAACAAGCTTCTTGGAGGGTTTTGAACACCTTACCCTCTTAACAATAGTTCATATAGATGGCACATTGAATAATTTAAATAATGGCACAAGATTCAAGATAAGTACCCCCTATAACCTCTCCAATCACATCTAGGTCCCATGAAAAAGTTGATGAGAGTTCTAAGCTATTGAAGTTGGTCATTCATGTCTTTTCGACACATTTTGTGAGGTCTGAGTGTAATTTAAACCAAAAATGGATTCTTGTATAGTTTATTTTAAAGATTAATATGAAAAAATATATTTTTATGTCTCTCAAACATGATCCACTCATCAAAATATCTCATTTTTAGATAGAATTGAAGATGACCACCCCTTTGAAACTAGGCTTAGACCTTGCCAATGGTTTTGCCTACAACCAAAACCTCAAACTAAGCCCTTTGATGTTTTATTTTAATCTATATATCTTATAAAAATTCAAAATTTATCTCATAAAATTAATAAAAACATTGGAATTCTTGGAAAGAGTTAGAATTGGAAGTGACAATCCTTACCAAGCCATTTGCTTACCATTCCTTCCTATGGTGATTGCAACCTTTATAGTGTAGGGTACCCTGTTTTATTTCAAGGCTTATAGAAAGATTTTTTAGGTGTTATTAAACTTAAAAAACCATAATTTTATCTTAATTGACCTTTTGGTCACCAATTTCACCATTTTCCCCAAAATTGTCTTCTTTGTGCATGGAAAACTGCCCCTGCTCTAAGACAAAATAG
This sequence comes from Torreya grandis, assembly GCA_037957365.1. Lineage (NCBI taxonomy): Eukaryota > Viridiplantae > Streptophyta > Pinopsida > Cupressales > Taxaceae > Torreya > Torreya grandis. Next base: position 732,172 of record JARHVA010000529.1, read on the forward strand.
AGGGGGTTTTATCTATTATAATTGGAAAATTTATCATCTTATAGTGTATTATAGGTTTAAATTATTATATTTAAAAAAAAATTGAACCTAAATCCTCTATTTATAATTCTATCCAACACCATTTCCAAGGCAAACTTTGACAAGGCAACCCGATGAAGGTGGGCAAGGTATAGGTTGTAATAGGGGATTTAGGGATTGGTTTTAGATTGATTAAGAAATGTATAGATAATTAATAAATTTTAAAACATATTTATACCATATTATAATTTATTTTATCTTCAAACACTTCCTTACCTTTTGGAAACCATCAACTAGGCCACTAATTGCTTGTTGAGGAATCACTGTTTAGGGTGTTGGATGTAGGTGATTATGGTAGTGTTTATGGATTTAAGGAAATAATAAAACCTATTTGATATTAAAAATCTTATTTTAATAATCATATATCATCTTAAAAATTTCAATCTTCACTCCTTTTTACCATTCTATCTTTTATTCCCAAGACTAGGCTTACTATTTGATGAGGACTGAGACACTAAAATCCCTGACTATAGGTAATTACTGAGCCTTGAATTATGGATTTGGAACTCCTATTCATGATATTATGTCATTTAACCTTTCCTATGATTTTTTTTCTCATTTTAACCCTCAATATATCATCAAATCCATGTTTTAGGCCCTTAAAAAGGATAACCTTGCTGACTGTGATAATCATGTTCTACCCATACTGTAGATGCTTATGACGATGTTTAGGGCTTGTTGGAAACTATTATATCTTCCCATGAGAACCATTGAATATAAAAACACATATATATCCTTTAATTATTAAAATCAAGGTTAAAAATCCATCCTTTAACTCATTGTCTACAATCTTGACTGCAAATAACACCTCCTAGGCCTGTGTACGGACAACGGGGTTAGCTTAGGGGGTCAAGACATGAAACTCCACATTATCTCTTAATTTTGGCTCAATAATTAAATTTTAATAATTTATAATTTATCTCCCTTTATTTAATATCTTAGGGTCATCAAATTTAAATGAAAATTTATTTTTTCATTAATACCTTGTAGATATCACTGTTACAATTTAGTGGCTTTTGGCCATCTTCAAGGGTCTCAATGACCATCTTCCTCTCATCATTTTGACCTAAAAAATGGCATAGTAAATATATTTATATATGGATACAATTTTAAATTATTATAATCATTTAAAACTACCATTATCTAATTTTTTTAAAACCATGAAAACACTTAGAATCTCTATTTGGTCCATTTAGGGATTGTGAGCTTGAATTCAATCACTTGGAGTCTTAGCACAGTTGTATTCTCAATTTTCATTATATAAAGTTAAAAAGGATAATAATGATCCAAAACACAATATATGGCTTCAATAATAGTTACAACTTGTGTTTCACCATTCACATCTCCATACAATGTCCTACAACTCTTGTATAAGATGACTGTGAGTATATTCTGCCAATAAGGCAATGAACAAGGAAAATTGAATAATTTGATTAGAAAGGGTGGTTAATCCAATATATAAAAATGTAATTAAAATAAATAACCTTGAAAACATTATTCCAATCACACTAAACATCCCATGGATCTCCATCTATGTTACAAAAACACAGGTTCCATACCCATGACTATAAACTTGAAAAACAAACACAATTTTGAAATCTCCTTCAAGGTCATTAAGATAAAAGTATTGGATGATTGAAAAACCATTGGAAAGGTAATATTACCACTTTAAAAAACTTCATCAAACTCACATAGCTCCATGGATTCCTGAAAATAAGAAATATATGCACAGTCATACCCCTCTTGAATGCAATTTCATAAAAATTTGCTTGGAGTCAAACTGATTGTTCATAAATGAGGAGGAACCAAATTTAAAATTATTAATATTAAATTTAAGTTAATTTAGATTAATATCCACCCCTATAATCACTCTTTCTAATTTCACTTGTATGACCCATAGCAAGTGATTAAATCTAGCTTTTCTTTGCTTGTCAAGTTAAAATGAAGGAAAACAAGTTGGAAATGGATCTTCTATGAAATTATATATAAAATAAATGTGAAAATGATCTGTTTGGAAGTGAAGAGTCACTCCACCATGTTTTCAACTAATGGTGGCCTTGAGAAGTTTGTATAAGTGTCCCAAAACTCCTATTTTTAGGAAAAACTACCATTTCATGATCATAACAGACTTCTAACTATCACCTGACTGATTATGACATTATTTTAACTTATAAATGTCTATATAAACCTTTATGACATATTTTTTAACTCCCACCATCTGTACAAGTCATTTAATGAGCTAAAAAAGTGGCCAAATGACCCTTTTACCACATGAAACCTAGCAAATGGCCAATTTATGACTTGAAGACACCATGAAACAATTCATAAAACATTTTAGGACATTTTAAATAAAAATTTTCACTTTAAATAAGTTTTAATATGTTTGACCAACATTGACTTTGGTTGATTGAGCCAGTATAAGGAGGATGGGTTTTTGGAAGGACTAGGGAAAGGATAAGTGAGACCTGTAGGACAATAGATGACCCAATAAGACATATGAAACTTTATATTAAAGTTTAAAATATTAGGGGTTGAATTAAATTTGACTTGGATTCAAATTTGGTCAATATTATTGGTGATTCTTAGGGGTGGCATGCCTACTATGCCTAAGACCAATTGCCTAATCCTTCCACTGGGCATGGAGTCATGTATATGAGCACTCTAATTAACTTGAATAGAAATTTGGCTCAAGGGAAACAATATATTTGACACACACACACAAAACACACACCAAAAAAAGGAAAGGGAACACACTTATGCAATGAAGCACTTAGATAACACAAAACAAACTAAAATAAACACACTCTAATGTGTATAAACTAAATAGAAAGATTTGATCCTCCTAGATCAAAAGGAAATATTTTAATACCATCTTCTTGAATTGGAATATAAGTGTGTAATTTTCCACTTAGTTCTTGTCCTTATTTTTTCAACACCTTACTTACTTCCCATGGTGATTGCATTGACTTCATTTGGTTTCACAACTAAGAACATGTGTTCAGTAGAAACATACTCCTCTTGATTGGTTTGAATGGAAACCATAGTCCTTAGTTCAATTTGTTTTCCATTGATTATAGACTCATTTTTATCTTCACATTAAACCTTAACCTCAAGTTTATTTTCATCATCAAGGTTTTATTCATTTTCAAAAGGAAGTTCTCCATCAAACTTTGGTGTTTCTAGCAACTGAATGCATGAGAGAGGTTCTTAAAACTTACTACCTCTCTTGGCACCTTATATTCTCCATCCATCTTATTCATTTTAATTTCTTGAGATGAATCATGCTTACCTTGATCTTCTTATATAATTTATTCATGATCTTCAATATGTTCAACTACAACATCTCGTTTAAAACTATTCTCAAGCTCTTCATGAAGTGGAGATGCATCATCCAATCTCAAACAAAAATTTTCAAGACCATCCCAAAATTCCAACTCTTCATGATCAATAGAAAATATTTGAAGTTTATCAATGTCCTTACCAATCTCTTGTGGAACATCATGTTGGATAATGAGTGCCTCTTCTTCACCTTGTGTTTCAGTTTGATCATCATCATCATCATCTTCCATGAATCATTGCAATTCATCAATCCACTCAAGGTCTACTTCTTCTTATCTTACCATTGAAGTGTCTTCTTCTCCCAAAACCTTTGTCGGCTTCTCCATGTCATCAACTCCTTCTTCAGTGTGTTAAAAGGACTCATCTATGATATCATCCTCCCCAAACTCTTGTGGAGTCTTAGGAATAATTAACTGATTCCCAACTTGTGAAGGCAATAGAGAAGAGGTACTGAATGTCAATCCTTTAAGTTCTTTGTCAACCTTGTTCACATGGTTTTATTCTTTTTTAAAGTTAATAAGATTGGTACTTTGGTTTCTACCTTCTTCATGAGTATTTATTTGCATAAAATTTTGTTCTTATGATGTGAGGCAAGGAGTACCTCTTTATTGTGCCACCAAAGTTTGACAACTTTCTCCACCATCATACCCAAATTGACCTTGAGATTGTCCCCAATGATCTAAATGTTCCTCTCCTTGAAATAGGTTGGTATGGACTAGAAAAATAGCCTTTATGGATGGAATGGAATTATGATTTTATATATTAGGCTACCTATTGAAAACTTGATGACCTTGGTAATTATATTGGGGGGAGGTCTATGAGTTTGTGAAGGATAATGTTGGGGATTGGGTGGAGAAATTACATGTAATTAAGCTTGTTTGATTTGGGGTTGTAATGATTGAATCATTTCATCTTTGTCTATATCATTATCCACCTTCTTGGTAATGATTATAGACTTGACTTTGGTATTGGGAAATTTATCTAAACTTGGGGCTTCAAATGAACTATGAGATAACAAAGGCATAACAACTCTTGGGGATAATTTCCTAGCTAGTATCAAACTATTCTCAGCTTCAATAGTTATCTTATATGTATCAAGTAGAATAAATCCTCCCATTGAATGAAATATTACTACCACATCAATGCCAATGGCCTTGAGATAAGTGGGAAACACAAATCTTAGAGGGGGTCTTATGATAGGTGGTAACTTATGCCATGTTCTTTGAAATATTTTATTGAAATATCCCATGGATTCATTAGGACCTCTCCTTATCACATTTAGTTGATGGATTAGTGAAATGTGATCACTCTTATTCTCAAACCTATTTACCAAAAACTCTCAAAAGCCATCCCAATTAGTAATGCAGCCACCTCCCAATGTCCTATAACAATCAAGTGCTTTACCCTTTAGAGACATGGAAAGTAGTCTAATAGATATATTAACTTGAGTGATATTATGGAAATTGAAAAAAATTGAGATGTCCCTAATGTGTTCAGATGGGGTAATAGGACCTTCTCTATTGAAGCTAAGGAGACTTTTGGTGGCATTAGGATGGATAGGATCATATGTAGGAAGATTGATTGGATTTTGGGTGTTCAAGGATGGTAAATCATGTTTCCTAGCCATATCTTCTTATTCATCCTGACCATGAAATATAATGTGGAAAACTTGATCTACAACTAGATATTCTCACCTTTTAGAGTCACCAAATACTAGATTAGAAACACTTCTACAACCTTGGACTTGTCAAAACCAACATTCACCTTGACATGGAAGCAAATTAGGACAATCTATCCCACTAGGCATGATAGAACTATTGTTATCAAAATTTTCACCCTAGGATACTATATGAGATTCCTATAATTTGATGCAACATGGAATCATCTCTCAAGTTGTGGTTGAACTTGTAAGAGAGATGAATCTCTAGATTATGAGGGCTAGCTCCCTAGATTCATATTTTAAGTGATTATCACCTAATCTAATGCTTATTTGAGGGAAAAGAGTTAGGATTTTCTTGAAAAGGAAAATACACTCAAGAGGTGAAACATAAAGACATATCCCATAGACGATCACACTCTTACTAAGCAATAAAGCTTTCCAAGACCAATTATAGGCATTAAAAGATCCTAACATGGTGTTTTAATGTGAAGGTAGGCATACATAGGATAATCAATAAGATAAATGATCTAGGGGTATATTTCACACCATAGATACAATTTCATAGTTGAAAAGGAGCCTAGTACATTCATACACTTCACATGACTTGTTAAAATCAGAGCTCTTGCTTAAACATGAAGGATAAAGAGGAGTACGGATGAACTATCACTTAGCTCCACTATACATCACTTACACACTTCAACAAAATGTTCTTAACTAATAATCATAATTTTATTCAATTTTGAAAGACAAAAATCAATGTCATACTAGTAGGGTCTCACCATACTAGCTATGGTATCCTTTACAATAGCTAAGATGGCTCACATTTATAGAGTTTGGAAGAAGAGAGAGAGAAGAGAAGTTGAAGAGGCACAAGGAAAAGTTTCCAAAGGTGGAGATAAGTTATAATTAATGTGAATGAGGTTCAAAATGAGTTATGAAACTGATTTTCACATAATTTTATCCCAAATTAGCCTCTTCTCCAAGTGTGGCATAATAATCTTCTCAATCATTTTCTCTTATGAAACTGCCTTCATGATGGGATTTCAAGAGTAATTCAAAGTAGGTTATGGATAATTTTTACATGGAAATGAGTTATAGGATAGATAATGTAACTTATGTGGACATGTGTCCATCCAAAACTGAGCACCTTCCTCACATGTGGCATTGAAACTCTTCACAAACATCTTTAAGTCTCAAAACTCCTTGACAAGTGGCAAAAGGCAAGTGTTTGATCATGAGATATCTTGGATAGTTATATTTCCATCCCAAATAAACTTAGAAATCATATTGAATCATATAAATTAGTTACATCACTTGAAATCATCAATTCCTCTCTTAAGTGTCACAAGGCTTCTTTGTCCCATTAGGCCTAATTTGGCCAAAATAGCCAAAATTTGGATTTAGCTCAATTTGTGAAATTTTTCTTCATGAGAGTCCTATTTTCATCATATTAGACTATAAAAAATCCATATATAACCATAAAAATATCTTCAAGTCCAAATTTTGTTCATATAGCCTTCATTAGGCTTAGTCCTCTTGTAGCCCTATTCTTACACAATTCTACTTGTATAGGAGAATTCATAGACCAATATGATTGAGTGAGATAATTTTTTAGTACCCTTTTCCTCCATTATGCTTTGTGAAAATTTTTATGGTTCAAAACCCAAGGAAAATGTGTTTTTCTAGATCCATTAGTCCTCCCAATTAGGCCTAATTAGGCCTCTTTAGACTTGAAGACCAAAAATACCTATTTTTTGCTCCTACACGTGTAAACTAAGAAAATTAACCTCTGATTAATTTTTTTAACCTCCTTATCACCCCTCATTTTGAATTTTAGCTCTTGATCATTTGTATGGACCCTTGTTCTAGCAATAAATGCTCTTTTTTGGCCTATTTTGTATAACCCTGTACTTGCAAGTATGGACTAGTGGTAGGATATGAATCTTAGGAGAGTTATCAAGGCCATATTAATGATTTTAAATCTTGAAACATCCATTTTAGTGATTTTTTTGGCCTTTATCTTTCATCAGGTTCAAAATAGGCTTCTTGAAGGGTTTGGAACACCTTACCCTCTTAAAAATAGTTCATATATATGGCACGTTGAATCATTTAAATAATGGAAAAATATTTTATATAATTACCCCATCAAACCTCTCCAATCACCTCCAAGTCCCATGAAAAAGTTGATGAGAGTTTCAAGCATTTGAAGTTGGTCATTCATATCTTTTTTGCACATTTTGTGAGGTCTGAGTGTACTTTAACCCAAAAATGGCTTCTTGGATATTTTATCTACAATATTATGATTCAAAAACCTCTATTTATGTCTCTCAAACATGATCCAATCATCAAAATATCTCATTGAGAGCTAGAATTGAAGATGACCAGCCCTTTGGAACTAGGCTTAGACCTTGGCAATGGTTTTGCCTATAACCAAAACCTCAAATTAACTCCTTTTATGTTTTATTTACATATATATATTAAAAAAATCCAAAATTTCTATCCTAATATGAATCAACACATTAGAATTCTTTTCAAAAGTTAGAATTGGAAGTGACCATCCTTACCAAGCCATTTGCTTACAATTCCTTGCCATGTTGACTGCAACCTTTGTAGTGTAGGGTAACCTATTTGATTCCAAGGTAAGGTTTTTTAGGTCTTTTTAGATGTTATTAAACTTAAAAAACCATAATTTTATCTTACTTGACCTTTTGGTCACCAATTTCACCATTTTCCCCAAAACTGTCTTCTTTGTGCATATAAAACTACCCCCACTTTGAGATAAAATAGAGGGGGTTTTCTCTATTGGAATTGGAAAATTGATCATATGAGAGTGTATTTTAGGTCCTAGGGATTATATTTACCAAATTTTGGAACCTAAATCTTCCATTTATACTTCCATCCAACACCATTTCTAAGGTAGACTTTGACAAGGCAACCTGATGAAGGTGGGCATGGTATATGTTGTACTAGGGGATTTAGGGATTGGTTTGAGATTGATTAAGAAATGTATGGATAATTATTTCCTTAAAAAACATATTCAAACAATATTATATTTCATTTTATCTTAAAACACTTCCTTACCTTTTGGAAACCATCAACTAGGTCACTGACTACTTGTTGAGGAATCACTGTTTAGGGTGTTGGCTATAGGTGATTATGGTGATGTTTTAGGATTTAAGGACACAATACAACCTATTTTATTTTTAAAATCTTATGTTAATGATAATATATCATCTTAACAAGTTTAATATTCTCTCCTTTTCACCATTCTATCTTTTATTCCCAAGACTAGGCTCACTGTTTAATGAGGACCGAGACTCTAAAATCCTTGCCTATAGGTAATCACTGAGCCTTGACTTATGGATTTGGATCTCCTCTCCATGATATTTGGTCATGTAAAATTTAATATTATTTTTTTTCTCATGGTAACCCTCAATATAACATCAAATCCATGTTTTAGGCCCTCAACATGGATAACCCTACTGACTATGACAGTCATGTTCTACCCCTTCTGTAGGTGCATATGATGATGTTTAGGGCTTGTTAGTAGATATTATATCTTAAATTTAGTGTAATATAATAAAAAAACACATATATATCATTTAATGATTAAAATTGAGGTCAAACATCCATCCTTCAACTCACTATCTAATATCTTGACTGTAAATAACACCTCCTAACCCTATGTATGGATAAGGGGGTTAGCTTAGGGGGTCAAGACATGAAACTCCATCTTATCTATTAATTTTGGCTCAAGAATAAATTTTGAATCATTTTGAATTTATCAACCTTGATTTCATATCTTAGTTTCATAAAATTAAAGTGAGAAATCACTTTTCCATTAATACCCTGTAGATATCACTGTTATAATTTATTGGTTTTTATCCATCTTCAAGGGTCTCAATGACCATCTTCCTCTCATCATTTTGACCTCAAAATTGGCATAGGAAATTTATTTTGATAGGGATAAAAGGTGAACCTATTATAATAATTTAAAACCACCATGATATCATTGTGTGAAAACCACAAAAACACTTAGAATCTCTATTTGGTCCATTCAGGGACTATGAGCTTGAATTCAATCACTTGGAGTCTTAGCATGGTTGTCTTCTCAGTTTTAATTATATATCTTTCCAAAGGATAATAATGATAAAAAACACAATATATGTACTCAATAAGATTTCCAAATTTTGTTTCACCATTCATACCTCTATACAACCTCCTACAACTTTTGTGTAAGATGACTGTGAGTATATTCTGCTAACAATGCAGTCAACAAGAAAAATTGAATAATTTACTTTCAAAGGGTGGTTAAGACAATATATAAAAATGTAATTAAATGAAATAAACTTGTAAAAATGATATAAATCACGTTAAAAATCCCATGGATCTCCTTCCACATTGCAAAAACATAGGTTCTACACCCATGACTACAAACTTGGAAAACAAGCACAATTTTGAAATCTCCTTCAAGGGAATTAAAAGATAAGTGTTGTATGATGAAAATAAAAATTTATATGGGAATATTATCACATTAAAAAACATCATCAAATTCACATATCTCTATGGATTCCTAAAAATAAGAAACAAATGCATAATCATACCCCTTTTGAATGTAATTTCATAAAACACTACCTGAAGTCAAACTAATTATTCATAAATGAGGATTCACCAAATTTAAACTTATTTATATGCAAGTTAAGTTAATTTATATTACTATTTACCCCCATAATCACTCTTTCCAATTCCACCTGTATGGCCCATATCAAGTGATTAAATATGGCCTTTCTTTGTATGCCAAGTGAAAATAGAGGAAAACAAGTTGGAAATGGATATTTTATGTGATTAAATAAAATCCAAACATGAAAATGACCTATGTGTATGTGAAGAGTCACTCTATCATGTTTTAAACTGATGGTGGACTTGAGAAGTCTATACAAGTGCCAAAAAACTCCTATTTTTGAGGAAAACTACCATTTCATGATCATAATAGACTTATAACTATCACCTAACTGATTATGATGAGATTTTAACTTATCAATGTTTATATCCACCTTTATGACATACTTTATAACTCCCACCATCTATATAAGTCAATTAATAAGCCAGAAAAGTAGCCAAATGACCCTTTTACCACATGAAACCAAGAAAATGGCCAATTTGTAACTTGAAAACACATTGAAACAATTCAAAAACCATTTTAGGACATTTAAATATAATTTTTAACTTTGAATAAGCTTGACTTGGTTTGACCAATGGTGACTTTGGTTGATTGAGCCAATACAAGGAGGAGGGTTTTAACAAGGACTAGGAAAAGGGTAAGTGAGACATGTAGGCCAATAGATGACCCCATAGGACATATGAAACTTTCCTTAAAAGTTAAAAATAGTAGGGGTTTACCAAAATTTTAATCTTTTCCAAATTTGGTCAATAGTTGGTTTTGAATGTCATATGTCATGTTGAAAAAGGTGAGGTGGTAGTTATGGTTCACCACCCTACGTAGTGAAGGAGTGTTGAAGAGATTTCTAGATAAATAAATAATTATAGTGCTTTTTTGTAGAGATTTTGAACTTGTATTGAGGATATACAGCATGTATGGTCTGTAGGAGTGATATAGAGGATGAAAATAGGCATATAAGATTGACAAAAAAGGTTTGCCAAGATGATTACAAGACTTTTCATGTCCTATTTTGTAAAGAACTAAAATTTAAAATGAATGATAGTGGTGAGTGGATTTATAATATGTTCCTTTATTATTTATGATTCACACATAGAGACTAGACTATCATAGTTGGTAATATTCATACTATAATATAATAAGGAATGAGTCTACAGAGCTTTGTGTCTTTTCAAATTGTGTATTGCATAGAAGATTTAATGGTAAGGTTAAAATGAGATATGTATAATCCTTAATATAGGTTTGGTAATTTGTTTAATCCCTTTTTGAAATTTTACTATTGATTGAAACCCATAACTCATGAAAGTTTAATTGCAAACCCAATACCCTATTTGGATAGTTGACTATGTTGAAATCATTTCATTGTGTGGAAGGAATAATATGAGTTCTATGTTTATAAATATAAATATTATATGAGACATCAATATTACTTTTGAATGGTGTTATTTAAATTTACTCAAGCCTTATATAAAAGTGGAATTTATGTTGAAGGTGTAACTTTGGGTAGTAAGTTTTGTGAAACCTATGTTTTCTATATGAGATTGTGTGTAACTCAAAGTGACATAAATATTTGAAAGGAAATATGGTATAGAGGATTTATAGATGTGGATGATGGATTTGGGAGGTCATTTGACACATTTTGAACCTATAAAATCTATTCAAAGTGAATATACCCTGGTAAGATTAAAACCCTTATTAGAATACTTATAAACCCTATTGTAGTGACTAAGAATGCATAGAAAGACTGAGAACTTGATAGAATAATGTAAGCATAAGAGTGAAGGTGATGTATATTATATTTGGTAAGGGGTTAAAGGTCAAAAAATAGGTAAATAATATTTTACAAGTCATTGAAAGACTTTAAAATGTTGGCAATGGAAATTTATGTCCTCTCGACTTAAGATAGGGAGTAAAAATCCTAAAACTAAGGTTTGTTGTTTATAACCAATTATAACTGTCAAAACCTAGTAAAATTTGGTCTATATTTAGGAATTAATCCTAGATAATATATTTTTTATTTTATTTTTTCCTTTTAATTGTCTCCATATAGTTTTGGGACACTGTGTACAAGCAAGGTCTAGATTGACTTAAAGAGACCTAATTCGTATACAAAGAAGCCTAGAAAAGTGACCTAGAGGAAGAATTGAAGTATGAAACTTGGTGAGAGGATGGTATATGAAAAATGGTATCTATAAGTGAGATAATTTATGTGATTGGATTCTGTACACCTCTATACAAAGATATAAATTAGAAAGAAAGATATACAAAGAATGATTTAAAGGTAGAGAAGAATTGTATAAGTGTGATTAAATTCATTAAGGTAGATAATGTGATAAGAGGTTCAAATATATTATTTAATGTGCATATAATGTGCAATTAATCTAAACAAAAACCATTGTGAGGTTATATCCATTTTTACATGTAGACTCAAAGGACTAGTGGTGAAGGGTGATTGTAGAAAGAGACTCTTGAATGTAGTAAAAGGGTAGAGTGATAAATGTGTTTTGATCTAGTTTGGAATAGTGTGATATAATGTTTTTATTGTATTTAATCTTTTATCAATCATGTGTTTATGTTTTATTCTAATTGGATAAATAGGCCTAGTGTTGGCCAATAAGAGTTACAAGTTTGTAAGCAAATAGGTGGAGAGTTGCAGGCTAGTGAGAAGAGATATACATCACAAAGCCCTTTAGTGGTATATAGGCCTCAATCCTACATACATAAAAACTTGGTATTATTTTTTTGAGTTCCTTTGAAAACACTTTGAAGATAGAAGTGGCCATCTATCACTAGTTGAGTAACTCACCTCAATCAAGAGGGCACCCTAGGAATTTATGGTTGATTTTAACTACAAATTTCAAAAGACTTGGGATAGGATCCATGTCATTATCAAACCTACACATAATCATACATTTATATATTACTTAAGGGCCTTAAATTCTAATGTTTCTTTAATGATACAATCTATGGGTGGGACAACATTACCAGAGGCCTATGATATATCTATAAGGGCATAAAATTGATTAATACAAGCAAGAAAGTTGACTTTTAGACCCCTCATGCCCCTATTTTTTTATTTTTATCCTACTAACCCCACCATTAATCTATTTCCTACTACAAATAATAAAGGATAATCTAATGATAGCTAAGTAGATAGGCTTGGGAAGATTGAAGGTTTGTTAAAAAAATAAAACAATAAATTAGTAGCCTTAGAGAGGTAGTAACATCATCCCCCCTATCAGTCCCCATATCCATCTTATCCTTAAAATATATCCCTTTATCCACCCAACCCACAAGCCATGGGTAAAATCACATAATCCAAACCATACAACATCTATAACCCCGATGTTATAAGTAACTCAAGAACATTAGTACCAACACAAAACAATATTTCATAAGAGGGTCAATGAAATACTCCATGGGGTAAGTCAAATGAGATGGTGATTTATACAAGTGGTGAATCATATAATAATTCTTGTTTACAATAATATCCTTCATTTCAAGTTCACGACACTATGTCTCCTCCACCACAAGGTCCCCTAATGCCTCATGGTGACTTGCCTGTCATGACACCAGTAGAAGTTATAAACCAACAATAAGGGAATGTGAGAAAATCACCTACTAATACCATCATTTTAGAGTTAAAAGATGGAGGGCATGCCTTTTAACATGTGGCAACAAACTTGGGATAGAATACACTAAGGCCAAATGATATAGTTGCATCCCATACTATGGCTAAAATGATAATGGTTGATGATAACTTGGGGTAGTTTAAGGTCTCTCCCATACACCCTCAATTTAATAAATATCATACCACCTATATTAAAATAAATAAAAACCTCTCCAACTCAAAAAATATCTCAAACTCATGGGCAACAACATAAGAGTTCATTCATTCCTCAGGTTACCATTCATTCCTCAAGTTAATCAAGTCATAAGTGATGCCTCCACCTCAAAGTTACAACCAAAGAGTACCAATTATCCATTCAATATTGTGGAATACATGAAGAGATACAATGATAGCATTCCTATGTGGGATGCTTTACTCTATTGGAACATAACTAGATATTGAGAGGGGGACTGAATTAGTATATTAACTAAAACTAGTCTTTCAATCCTTTAAAGAAAATTCAAAAACATATGTAGATTAAAAGATAAATGTAAAGATCACATACAAGCACAAATTCACATGACACAAGATTTATACGTGGAAAACCCAAAGGGAAAAAGCATGGTGAAAATAGATACTAAAAGCTACTACTCTAATCTAGACTCAAAGTTCAAAGCCTCATTAGCAAACCTCATTGGTTACGATATAAGGATACCAATCCTAAGGAGACACCAATCCATTAATTTAAGATCATGAACTCTAAGGAATCACCCACTCCCTAATTTGAGCACCTACTCAATCTATCTGATGGCACCAACCAATCAAATTCCTATGGAGCTACAACTCCAATTTATAAATTAGATTCATATATGAATCTTGGATCTTTATTCTTTATTATAGGTCTAATCTACAACTGATTATACTCTAAACATTCTCTTTATGACTTTCTTCCTTTCTAATCCTCTGTTTTATGTCTGGATAATTATTTATTCAACACATTTCATTAAATTCACCAACCATTTTGCTCTACATTTAATTTGGCTCAATAATAAATGAAATTATTCATAAACACTATTCTTTATCCTATATATCATATATATAAACAAATGATCTAGGTTTTGATACTTCTCTCTGTGTTCACACTTAGACTGTAACACATGATGCTAATTGTTATACATTAGTTCATTATGACTTGAACTATAAGTTCCCATGTCTTGATTCTATTGGCCCACTGGTTTCCATTACATGAAAAGATCAACCTATTAGTGCTTATATAATGGCCAGAGCTAATCATGACACCTTACAATAGATTCCATTCATCAAGCCATAATTTTAGGTCTCTTTTATTTTCTATAGCATCTGTTAGACTCAATTTTTGATGCATAGTCTATTTAATGCATATTTGATCAATTAGATCAATCAATATCATTGTTTGTGTTGAGATTCATGGATTATACGTAAGTTCCTACATGTTCCTACAATAAACCCTTTGTTTAGACATGAATTTAAATGTTGATCATTTATATTGCCTTTGGTTCCATGATATAATGGTCTCTATTCAGTTAAATCAAATTTAAAACATGTTCATTTGATCACCTTCTGATAGGCTCACATTATCCATTAGATCTATGTACACTTCTAAACTTTAGCTTTGTTGAGATGTTAAACATCAAGCTCTTTATTCCATTTTAGTCTACTCACTTTGTTAGATATTTATCATCCAATATTCCACATGTTGTTTAATCTATAAAGATGCATGCACTTTACCTTGACTTGGGCATTAAAATTATACAATTTTACCTCATCTTACAGCTTCCTATATCTTTGGATTGATTTTTCTTAGTTGATCTACTCAAACCTAGTCAGTCTTTAACTTGCCATTGTGTTGATAAACATCGAGCACTTTATAGCATTTGAGTCCATTTGCTTTATTAGATCTCCTATGTCTGATCACCCATACACCATTAAATTTTATAACAATATCAATCTTTATATCTATCTAACCCTTAAGGATAAACATGTTCCTTCTATACATAGCTATCAGTTCCCACTATTAAGACATTTGACATCCTCACATTGTTCCTTTATCTGATAGACTCATGTTCTTATGAT
This sequence comes from Torreya grandis, assembly GCA_037957365.1. NCBI lineage: Eukaryota > Viridiplantae > Streptophyta > Pinopsida > Cupressales > Taxaceae > Torreya > Torreya grandis. The sequence goes on from JARHVA010000529.1 coordinate 747,649, forward strand.
ACTTAGAATTAGCATATTCACTCAGAGGGACCTTTGACACTTTGAATTCATCATATACTCTATTGAATCTCCAATTTTTGATTAAGCACTAACCGTTGATCTTTCCAATTGGCTCAAAATTTACCTCTGACAAGCTTACAATCATTATGTCTCTGTCTAACAAACTCTGTGAGTGTGACACTTGTCACTTAAGCACTCACTCAGAGCTAATTTTAAAAATTTGACTTTGCTTCTCTCCATTGGATCATTTATGTTCAATGGAACATGGGCTATTGATCAAGATGTGACATAATATAAAGTCTAAGACTTAGGAAATATTAAGTCCTTTGATCACTGCTTGAGCCAATAATTATTAGGTTGAGGGTCTGGTTTGGAAATGATGACAAAGGCTTAAGTTATAACTTAAACTACCAAGTCCTAGCTATACCATGTCAACATTGAAATAGAACTTTTATTGTTGATGCCATGGCTAAACCCTTAGGTTTTTACTGAGAAACCCTATCTATTTTGAGAGCAAAGATAAATAAATTTTGAGATCATTCCTTCTCCTTTGAAATTATAGACCATATTTGTGGAATGTATATGAAAAGCCCATAATAGATCTTCTATCAGTTTGACTTTAAACATCCATAAATGGTCTCTATAAAAGCATGAAATCTTTGCATAGTTCAATTATCTCTTCTCTCCATCAATCCTGCCTGATATTTTTAACATTAATGACATTTATAGTGTTTGTTTTGACATCAATGACAATCATATTACCAAAAATATCCCTCTTTGGCAATTATGGCAAACTAAAATGATCTAATGTAAACTTAATGTTATGATCTTCTACTATTCAACTCCTTCTTTGGTATTGCTTGCATTAGATTCTGATGAGTATGAATTGACACTATTCATACCAAACTTTCTCCCCCTTAGGTAATGGAATATTTGACTAATAAAAAAATTGGACACTTACTCTGCTCTTCCAAACTTTTATAGAGAGCATTTATACTTTTTATCCAAACTTTTACAAAGAGCATTTTCCCCTTTTCTCCCCCTTTGACATCAATGGCAAAGGGACTCCTTCTCACTATTTGTCCAAAGTGTTCTCCCCCTTTATTAGATAAAGGATTTTGTCCAAGAATCTATAACTTTAAACTCATTAGTAATTTTTAGAAGTATACATACTTAAGTTGACTTTTCACTCTTCTTCTAGGGATTAATAAAGCTTCCATGTGACTCCCCATGGACTCATGTAGCATCAATATTGATTTAGTGATGTGGTGTAGGAGCCACCACTCCCAACTTCTATCTCAGATATTCAAATTTTTCCTTGGGAATAGGTTTGGTGATTATTTCTACAATCTGGTCCTTAGTTGGCACATATTCCATTGTGACCTCTTGATCTGTAACCCTCTCTTTTAATAAGTGATACTTGATTGATATGTTCTTAGTTATTGAATGTATCACTAGATTCTTTGATATATTTATTACACCTAAATTATCACAAAGAATATAAATAGGTGACTTGTACTCAACCTTGATGTCCTTAAGTGTTTTCTTCATCCATAAGACTTGAGTGCAACATGCCACTATTGCTACATACTCTACTTCTGTTATAGAAAGAGAAACTAACTCTTGTTTTTTTCTCAGCCATGAAATAAGTCTATCTCCAAGGCAAAATGCACCACTAGTAGTGCTTATTTTTTCATCCACACTTCCTACCCAATCAACATCTATATGTGCTATCAAAGTGAAATATTCACTTGTAGGGTACCATAAGCCATAGTCAATTGTGCTCTTGATGTATTTAAAGATTCTTTTCATTGCATTGACATGTGACTCTTTAGGAGCAACCTAAAATCTAGAAACCATGAAAATTACTTAAATGATATCTAGTCTTGATGCAGTTAGGTATAGAAAGCTACCTATCATTGATCTATACATAGTCTGATTTGCATCAAGGGACTCATCCTCTTTTATCAATTTACATCTACTTATCATGGGATTACTAACTAGTTTGATATCATCCATTCTAAATTTATTGAGCGTCTCCTTTGCATACTTGGTTTGGGATATGAATATCCCTTCATCAGATTATGTTATTTGTAGACCAAGGAAGAAAGAAGTTCTCCTAACATAGACATTTAAAATTCACTTTGCATTTGTGTAGTAAATTCTTTTCACATTTTTTTATTTCCACCACCAAATATGATGTCATCTACATAAACAAAAATAATCAATATATGCTCACCTTATGATTTGAAGTACATATTACTATCTACACATCCTTTGTTGAAACCTTGTTATTGTAGGTATTGGTCTAATATTGAATACCATGCTCTAGGTGCCTATTTTAGACCATACAATTATTTCTTTAGTCTACACACATAATCTTCTTCATTTGACAATTGAAAACCTTCTAGTTTTTCAATATAGACTTCCTATTCTATGTTCCCATTCTAGAAAGTATACTTTACATCCATTTTATAGAATTTGAACTTCTTGTAAATAAAGAATGCTAGAAACATTTTTATACCTTCTAATTTAGCAACTAGAGAAAATGTTTCCTCAAAGTCTATGCCTTATACTTGTATATATCCCTTACACACCAATCTCACTTTATTTCTTATAACAACTCCATCCTCATTGAGTTTGTTTCTATAGACCCATTTTGTTCCTATCACATTCTTATTTGAGGGTCTTGGAACTAATCACCAAGTTTTGTTCTTTTCTATTTGGCTTAGTTATTCTTCCATGAATTTTAGCTAATTCTCATCCTTTTTGGATTCAACATAACTCTTAGGCTACATTTCAAAATTAGAGTAAAACTTACTTACTCCTTGATCATTGCAGTGCTTCTCCTTATCTGAACTCCTTCATTATTATTAGTAATTATCTATTCTTAGGATGATATTTTTGAATAAATCTTGGAGGTTATTTTTAATTATTTTACTTAGCCTCTTCACTATCTCATTTTCTTCAAGATCTGGATCTTCATTACTAGTTTCCTTTTCAGGTTCAACATATTTTATTACTTCTTCTACCTTAACATTTATGCTCTCTACCATCTTGTGTAACCTCTTATTGTAACATACATAGGCTTTGCTTTGAGTGGAATAACCAAGAAATATCCCTTCATCATATCTTGATTCAAATCTTCTCAATTTGTCCTCCTTTCTTCTAATGTAGCATTTGCTTCCAAAAACCTTGAAGTAATTAATAGAGGTAGGCTTTCCATACCATATCTCATAGGGAGTTTTGTCACTATTTACCTTTAATTGAACTCTATCCAATATGTATACTATTTTTTGGATTGCTTCTCTCCAATATCCATCAGGTAACTTAGCCTCCTTTAGCATTGTTCTAGCCATTTCCTTGACTATTCTATTCTTTCTCTCAACAACTCCATTTTGCTATGGAGTCCTCATTCTAGAGTAGTGCCTTTTGATGCCTGTAGACATTAGAAAATTGCACACTTAGAATTTTTTATGATTAAATGCCTTAGGACCCCCTAAATGCCCCTTAAAAATCTTCAAACCTTAGCCAACCCATCTTAACCTAACCAAATAACTATTCTCCCATTCACATGGTACTTTTCAAAAGTACTATTCACTATCACTATTCAATGTGGGACCCACTATCACTATTCATGATGATATGGCATGTGACATGAAAAGTGACATGAAAGGTGATTTGGGAGGTGATATGGTGAGTTACATAGCTTATAAGTGAGGTGGCTTGATGTGAGACATCATACCCCACTTGAGACCCTTTCCCAAGGTGCATAATGACCTCATTTAAGCATCACAAGCCCCATTGAAATATGATGAATTTCCAATTAAGAGGCCATAATTAAACATGTATTTTGTCTTCACACATGAAATTGGCCTTAAAAATGGGATTCCCACCTCTTTAGTTATTTTAAAAAAACAAAGGGCACTATATCTACCCATTTTTGACTTTTTAACCCAAATGGGAGACCCATGAGCAAGATGGAAATCCTACCACCCTCATCTTTTGACTAATTCATGAACCCAGATGGAAAATGGTGTCACATTATATGGGTCATCTCTTTAAGTTCTTGGATGAGGACAATAAATGGTGGTGAAATTTCTTTTAGCCTTATTTAGGCCCATGTGCATGATTCCCATTCAAAATTCGACTCATGTGCATGGTGGGAGATACAACAACCCAAATAGGATACCCATGACCAAGGTGGGAATCCCACCACACTCATTTTTTTAATCATTCATGTACCCACATGTAAAATTATGCCACATTTTTTGGGGCATCTCTTTAAGTGCTTGGATGAAGACAAGAAATAGTCGTGAAAAGTCTTTTAGCCTCATTTGGACCCATGTGCATGATTCCCATTCAAACTTAGACTCATGTGAAAGGTGGGAGACACACCAAATCAAATGGGAGACCCATGATAAAGGTGGGAATATTACCACCCTCATATTTTTAATCATTCATGGATCACATGATAAATGGTGCCATACTTTTACTATTCTCTCTTTTGGCATGGTTCTTGATAATAAATGATATAAATACCCCTCCTCTCCTTCACCCAAGGTCAATTCGGAAATTAGTATTTTTTTATTAAAATATTGTTTTAGGTATGTAAATGAGGTAATAATTTTTGAGGTAATCCACATCTTAGAGGAAAAGGATTTAAATCAATGAAGATCTACCAAAATTAACCCAGGATTCCTTCATCACATCATCAATAACATCAACCACATCAACAACCCTCAATGTAACCTTATTTAGTTTTTTTTATTTAAATAATTTAATTAATTAATTAATTTTATTACCTTTACCTCTACCCCTTAATCAAATTTCCATCTTAATCCATTGACCTCCTTTACCACCTTTGCTATTGTAATTCCATTTACCTCCTTTGCAGTATTTGCACCTTTGCCACCTTCACCCTCTTTTCCCCCTCATGCTTTTGCTACCCTAGTTACTTGTTGTTTTATATTTTTCAACCATCCATACCTATAATTTTATTATCTCAATAAACCCAAACCAAACCATTATTTTTACTGTTATCAAATTACCAAACCCAAAACCACAACCTTGCTTTAACCAATTTTCAGCATTAGTATAATCAAACTAGTTGCTTCATTTTGGTTAACTTAGTAAAGAATCTAATTTTATCAATTAATTTTCTATAGTTTGATATATTTTATTTATTTTTTACATTAATTTAGGGAAAATATATATTTTTTATCATTTCCACTTAAATGTTTTAAAGAAGGTGGATTGACAACCTCCTAGAAAACTTTTGCTTCTAGGATCTAACTCATGTTAGGCAATCCACCCATCTACTTGTCTAAAAACCAAGTTTATTTTAGTGTTTTATTGTTTTTATGTAATACTCCAAAGCCAAAGAGTATCTATCCACAATCACTTAGATTCAATGTGTGCACATTTAATAGGTATTCTTTCACACCCTTCTTAACTAGTTTCTTCTTTTCATACTTAAGAAAAAAGTTAGACAGAAACATTTTGGCATGCCCAGTGGGACCCTTGAGTTTTCTTGGGTTATTATATGTTTTAATACATTTATAATTGAATCAATGAAATTTATTTAGTTTAATTCTTAGAAAATTAAGATTCTTTCTTTACAAAAAAAAAGAGAAAAAAATTTAGTTGCATTTCTAAAAAGAAAGAAAAGAGAATTCATCCTAGGATTAGAATTGAATTTTCATGTTGCATTTAGGTGAATTTTAGTTTTTCTTGTCTTCATTCAAATAAATCATTTTTTTTATTTGGTTAAAATTGAGTGCATCTATTGAGTACTTGCTTGATTTTAGCTCACCTAGTTTAATTAAAAGCATTATGAATTAATCATAGTTCACAAATGTTACACAAACCAAACCACTTGCACAAAAAAACATAAAAACACACTTGAAACAAGGTTCAACTAGGATTTCATCACCTAGAATATCATCTTACCCTTTCCTAGTTATCTTACTTTGATTAAATCATCGAGGGGACAACTAATTCAATTCTCTAGCTAAGTATAAACTTTGAAAACTAGTACATATTGGCTAAGCACCTACACTAGCTACAGGATTGTGATGTGAGGGGAGCAAGCCCCAAGTATCAGGAAACATACTTAGATAAATATAGAGTTCTATTGATTGCCTAAACATGACTTGAAACTAAACGTAGACTACCTTATTTAGGACCTATTAAAACCAATTTCTTCTTCACACTTTTTTAAGGCATAAGACAAAAGAGAGATTAAAAAGAATCCTAGGATTAAACACACTCTTAGTGAATGCATTATTTTCCTTGAGTATTTTTATTTCTCTTTGTTTAAGGTGTGAGAACATATCATCCTTTTCTTATCTTCTCATATGGATCTTACTCACCAATAGTAAAAAGACTTTGAGGAACAAAACCCACCACCAAATCAACCATCACAAAATTCCACCTCTTCATCCATGGAACACATTTCCTAACCCATAGACTCCCATCACTCTCTGATAGGTCCTACTCAGATAGTCCCAAGAGATGTGAATTTTTTCACTTTTATAAACAATAATCATGTAGGCTTACAACACTAACTAAGAACCATGTCTTACCAAATCCCAATTTTGACTCCACATATAGTTTATACCTCATGGGGAATACCTCCACTACCACAATAAATACTCAACATTTAGTTATACAAATTTTATCATCAACCAAAAACTCCCTCAAAACTAACCCACCAACCCAAACTACCACTGCCCTTATACCTTTTACTAATCACTCCCCCAAAATAGGAGTGCCTACCTCCAGTGTTACCCATATTCTTGTAGTTACATCTAATCTATAAAACACTACTCCACTTCCAATCCTAGTGGTGTCCATACCCTCAAAATTACCACCAATCAACAAAAGAGTCACCACCCTTCCATCAACCACTAACCCAACCACTACTTTGACTTAAAATTCAACATCTAGCTATCTTCATAACCCATAAAGGCATATGCCCTCTATCCAACCATTAACATACACATACCAATATATATCTTCCAGCCAACCTCCAAAGACCACATACCAATATATGGAGTAATCTCAACCATCTACTAGTTATTCACATATTTCCCAACCTCAAAAAAATATACCATATAATTATGCATCCTAATAACTTTAAGTAGACTTCATGAGTTTGATCATGGACAAGATGACTACCCTTGAGTCATCCAGCTCTGGAGCCCATAATCTCTTATCCAATGATCAAATTTTCAATGATCCTATTCACCCTTTGGTCCCCATTAGACCTTATCTGACCTAATGGGAACTTCTAAAATTTACCAAGTTTAATAGTAAAGAAGACCCTCAACAACATTTAAAAGCATTTAAGCATTCATGCTACTTGATTGACCATGATGATGTTCTTCTCCTTCATACCATTCCTATCTCATAATCTAGACCAAAATTGGATTGGTATAGTGCCATACCCAAACATTCCATCCTCTCTTTCACCCAATTAGCCTAAAACTTCTTGGATCACTTTTTGATCAATCTATCCAAGTAAGTTTTTATTATCGACCTCTACTCCATTTGGAAATTTGAAGATGAATCTATTATAATTTTTTTGGCTCATTAGAGGATCCTAATCAACCAAATTTCCTTTTTATTACCTTAACTTGAGATTATAGAGTTCTTCACCTAGGCATGTGCAAAACATATTTCATCTACATTACATGTCCAAAGCTTTTGGACCTGTGATGAAGCTTTTACCAGGGCTTAAAAACTATAAAACATAATCATTGATGAAGGAAGGTTAAAGTTGAAGATAAATAACTCAAATTACAAACCTAATGAGATATTTTATTCCATACCAAACAACCAAACCAATCCTAACACTAAAAACAAAGCAATTGCTAATGCCATTATCCTCAAAGTTGCACCACTACCATCTACCAACCAACACAACCTAAGAAACCTAACCTCTAACTCCTTTAATTATTCAAACCAAAACTAAAGAAACCAAACTTAGAATAATCATAAGCAATTAACTCCACTTGGGGAACCCTACCCTTCTATTTTGAAAAATTTACTAAAAGCCAATATCATCCAACTTCCACCAAGTAAACCACCCCAATAGTTTGATTATTTTCACCCCATACCAGGTTAGTATAATGGGAATGACCATTGCACCTTTAATCAAGTCATAATACATGATATAAATAGGTGAAACACCTTCAAATACCTTATCCAATCCCTCATTGACAAGTAGGAGATTATGTTGGAAAATCCCAATGCACCACTAAACTAGGTCCTTGACATATTCTGTAAGCCTTTTCCTAATCATGTTCCTTCTACCCCTTATCATTACAATAAACTAGAACCATTCCATGAGGCACATACTATTAATGTGGTTACTAATGAACCTATTTTTGAAGAAAACATCACCTCAACTACCTCTTTCCCTATCCCCCTAATAGAAGGGGAAAAACTACCTTCTATTCCTTTAGACACGAAAATAAAGGGAGCCACCATATCCACACATCCATTGGAGGATATCACACCTACCTCCCATATCATATAACCATCCACTCCCTCTTTGGAAGCTAGCTCACAAGAGAAGATAACTTCATCCACCTAACCTCTAATTTCAGAACCTTCTATCAAAAACCAAGATAAAGGTAAAGGAACCATTCCTTATCCTCCACCTAAGGGATTAACCATTAAAAATAAGACCTAATTAACCAAACCCATTTTAAAATAAATAACCAAAACAACTAAAGAGGTAAAACCATCAAAATTCCCAAAACCCCAAATTTTACCTCCTTCAAACTTGCCCTCCATTTTGGGTCTTCATCCCTCTACCTTGAGCACAAAACCCATTATTTTTACCAAAACCTTAGCACCTTTATTGGTCACACCTTCATACTTGCTTTATAAGACACCTCTCCTCACTACACCGATGATTCCTAAGTTACCTATCTTTCCATCCTCTACCTATAGCTCACCAACCATCTTGCCTAAACCAAAACCATAAAATCATACCACCTTACCTAAGACACCTATCACCAAACCCATGTCCAAACAACCTTCTACCTAAACACTTAAAGAAAAAATTGCTAAATATTTACCACCTTTAGCTGAGTCCTATTCAACCATTCTACAGAGGTTGTTACAAACCTCTTCCTTGACCTTACCACCCATAAAACCATTCAACCATTCACATCCTAAACTGTCATGGTTTAATGACAATTTGATTTGCCTATATCATAGGACACTTGGTCATGACATAGATAACTATAAATCTCTTCAAACTCTTATCCATCAACTTTATGATGAGGATGATTTGTTAATAGATAAACCTCCTATGTCACCCCTACTAGCCCAAATAACAACCATACCTACCCACTCCTCCACCTTCACCTAATAATAAAGGTGAGTTGGACAACTCCACTACCTCAATCTCTCCTATTATCTATTGAATCAATGTGGTCACAAGATCATAATAGAAGGATAAAGGGAAGGCTAAGGCATCCATTCTTTAGACTTATCCCTCTCCAAACTCCCAAGCTAATAATACCCAACCATATCCATCATCAAACAAACCCAAGTTGTCTATCTTAGGTGCCTCCCCATCTAACTCTCCATACCCTAACCCATATGAAATATCCATCCAAAAAGCTATCCTCAAGTAGATTCAATAAAATCTAAAAAAAAGATCTTATATGAGTTAGTCTCTACCTTTCCCCATCACCACCAAGAACTCATAGAATCCTTGCAATCCATTGAGGTCCAACCCAATGACCCTCAACCTCTAGCCACCTTTGTTGGTTCCCTTTAAACTTCCAACCTTGCCACTTTCAAAAATTAAGAAATACCTTCTATTCATTTAGAGGATCCTGATCCCCCCCTCTTCATTATGTCATACATTAATCAAACCTATACCAAAATGGTGATGATTGATGGAGGAGCCAACATCAATATTATCTCATCCCATGCCTATGACTAGCTGCACTTACCCATGAACATCATGTTTGAAAGCACAATATTCCTTCATTCTTTCAATGATACCTTGGCTACTACCTTGGGTTCAGTTGTCCTTCATATCTGTGTAGGGCCCCATACCATTCTTGAAATTTTTTATGTTGTAGAAGGAGAATTCCAATACAATATTTTACATGGGTGCCCTTAGATTCATGCCATGAGTTGTGTCCCTTCTACCTTACATCGATGTGTCAAATTTGACCATGAAGGGAAACTTGTGACTATCTAGAATGACCCTAGTCCTTTCACATCTTTCAATATGACATATCATCCTAATGATGTCCTTCTTCCTTCATCCACCTCATGACCATCTGATAACGACACAACCCCACCAACCAAAACCCATGACACTTCCACACCAAATGTTGATGAAGCTTAGAATAGATCATTTATCCCTTCTTATATTCCTATAGAGAAACCCATGGTAACTACATTGTAATTTTTTTACCTTAGGGAATATAGACTCTTAGCCCTAGATGCCTTTTCTACTCCCAAAAAATATGGGAATCTCAGACATGACCCTTCTTATGACCCTAACATTGGAACCATAATCCCCTTTGGGATCCCTAACCATAAAACAAATTTCATTTATGGGGGACTTGATTGGCCAATTCTAGCCCCTACCACTACTTCATCTATTCAACCATTTACCTCTAATTTTTCTTATCTTAGCAAACCAGAGTTCACTAAGTTGTATCTTCATAGATGTTCTTGGAAAGGATTTGGCCTTGGTCACTATGAACAAGGGCCTCATGAGTTACCCCATATCAATGCTTTTCAGCCTCATGAGTCATTTGGCCTTAGGCATGAATAACATAAAGAACCCACCAAATCACCCAAACCCATTACCACCATAGAGGAATATATCCCATCCTCACCAACCCAACAATTTCCCCTCTTAAATATCTTGACATCATCCCCCTTACTTGTTTTCTAGTCAATACCATTATTTTGGGCCCTCTCATCTACCAAAAGGGTGGCCAGACCAAATTCCTTCCACTCATACACCCTAAAATGGTAGAGAATATTTCTCTTACCATCAACACCATCCAACATCAAGATGATGATTCTATTCTTACCTACCTTGATGCGGGAGATTCTTATATCCACAAATCCATTCCTCATGAGGCATCAACGATGTCAAATAAATCCACCATAGATATCAATTTGGGCACTCTAGACAACCCCTACATTATTAAATTAGGCCAATCACTAAATACTGAGGAACTTCTCCTCTTTCCTCCAAGACTGTAGCATAACATTTGCTTGGTCTCACATTGATATGCCTAGGATTGACCCCACCATCGATACCTATAACATAGTCACTAATCATGATGCCAAGCTTGTTAAATAGGAACTTTGATGTATGCATCCTTACATGGACCTTATAATTGAAGAAGAGCTTTAGTGTCTCATATTTGTAAACTTCATTCAACCCATTGACTACCCCTAATGGGTCTTGAATATCATACCTATCACCAAAGTCACTAGGGGTCTATAGATTTGTGTGTAATTTTATGACCTTAATCTCACCTACCCAAAGGATGACTTTCTTCTACCCAGAATTGATTATCTTGTTGATCTTACAACCAAACACGAGATGTTATCTTTCATGGATAAGGTTTTAGGTTATAATTAGATCTTGATTACTCCTGAAGATCAACACAAAATTGCCTTTACCACCCCTTGGGGAACTTTTTGCTAAAGAGTCATGCCTTTTAGGTTAAAGAACACTAAGGGAACCTACCAATGTTCCATGAATTATATCTTCCATGATATCATCCATAAGATTGTAGAAGACTATGTGGATGACCTTCTCAATAAATCCAAACTCTAAAAAGATCACTTGACTATTCTTATGATCATATTTGAATGTCTCATCCATTATCATGTTTGCCTTAATCCAAAAAAATGCATTTTTGGGGTCCTTTTAGGGAACCTACCAATGTTCCATGAATTATATCTTCCATGATATCATCCATAAGATTGTAGAAGACTATGTGGATGACCTTCTCAATAAATCCAAACTCTAAAAAGATCACTTGACTATTCTTATGATCATATTTGAATGTCTCATCCATTATCATGTTTGCCTTAATCCAAAAAAATGCATTTTTGGGGTCCTTTTAGGGAACCTACCAATGTTCCATGAATTATATCTTCCATGATATCATCCATAAGATTGTAGAAGACTATGTGGATGACCTTCTCAATAAATCCAAACTCTAAAAAGATCACTTGACTATTCTTATGATCATATTTGAATGTCTCATCCATTATCATGTTTGCCTTAATCCAAAAAAATGCATTTTTGGGGTCCTTTTAGGGAACCTACCAATGTTCCATGAATTATATCTTCCATGATATCATCAATAAGATTGTAGAAGACTATGTGGATGACCTTCTCAATAAATCCAAACTCTAAAAAGATCACTTGACTATTCTTATGATCATATTTGAATGTCTCATCCATTATCATGTTTGCCTTAATCCAAAAAAATGCATTTTTGGGGTCCTTTTAGGAAATATTCTTGGCTTTATCATCTCTCTTCATGGAATCAAAGTAAACCCTACTAAAATTAGATCAATTTTGGACATGCCTCCTCCAACCAATCTTAAGAAACTTTGTAGCCTATAGGGAAAACTTCAATCCATTTGCCATTTCATTTCCAAAATTTTAAACTGGTGCCAACCTTTCCATCAGCTTATGAATAAGGATGTATCTTTTAAATGGAATATATATTGCCAAAATGCCTTTGATTCACTCAAATAGTACCTTTTATCACCACCTATCCTCACCTGTTTTACCTATATATCTCTACCACTGACCATTTCCTAGGGGTAATGTTGGCTCACCAAGATGAACAACACAAAGAGCAAGCCCTATACTACATTAGCCACATTCTTATATAATATAAAACTTGGTATAAACATATTGAGAAAATATGCTTAGCATTAACCTTTGTGGCCACCAAACTTTGCCACTACCTTCTTAACCATAAAACCTATGTCATAACTAATACCAACCCACTCGATATGTGCACTCTAAACCATACCAAAATTAGTGTATGGATAAGTGGTTCATGTTCCTAACTTAATTTAGCCTTGAATTACTCTAGAAAAATTCAATTAATGGGTAGGTCATTGTTGACCAATTAGTCGAAGCTCCTTTACTAAATAACTAACCACTTCCTCTTGCCTTTCTAGATGAGTCTATCATGACTATTTTTCAATAAGATGACATAACCTAACATATGATCATGTTCTTAAATGGCTCAAAGTGCTAACAAAGAGGGGATGCTATAGTTATTTGCATTCCTCTAGATGGTGAAACCCTTCTTCTTTCCTTCAAAATTGACTTTGAATGCACCAATAGTATGGCTGAATATGAATCCCTAGTGATAGGTCTTTAAACTTATCTAACCTTGAGAATTAAGATAATCCATGTCTTTGGTGATTTCCAACTTGTGGTCAACTAGGCCAATGGATCCTATCAATGTAAGAATGATGTCTTGAAAAAATGTAAACTTTTAGTTGATAAACTCTTGACATCATTCAAACATTACCTAGTCTAATCTGTTCCCTAATCTACCAATAAATTCATGGATACAATGGCCTACCTTACTTACTAGATCCCTTCTCAGCCTTCCAATTCTAAAATATTTGTCACCATTCATCATTTTACCACACCCTCTTGTAACCAATCTGACCTCCCTACCATTTATAACGTGGAGGAATCCCCATCCAACATTTGGTATGACCAAAATTTTAACTACCTCAACTTAGGCATCATTCCTCCCAACCTCTCTAGGAATGCCCATATAAAATTTGTTTAGAGTACATATCATTATACCATACTAATGGTAATCTTGTATAAATTTTGTTTTGATGGTCTTCATTGCCTATGCAACCATGAAGCTGCCCATGCCATCAAGGAAATACATGATGGGATATGTGGGGGACACTTTAGCGGTCTAGTAGTCACTAAATATATCCTTTTCCTTGACTATTATTGGCTCACCCTCAACCAAGACTATTTTTATTATGAAAAAAAGTGTGTTAAATGTCAATAACATCTTAATTTGAATCATGCAATAACCAACAAATTCCATGTATCTAGGGAATTTTGGCCTTTCTCTCAATGGGGGCTTGATCTCATTAGGGAAATTAACCCCCATTATTCATAGTGGCATAGCTCCATCATCACAACCATAAAATATTTCATCAAGTGGGTGGAAGTTATCTCTCTTATCTTAACCAAAGTGGAGAATATGTTTTACTTTATCAACCATCATATCATCTACCACTTTGATGTTCCCCATAAGATCATAACTGATAATGGTACATATTTCAAAAATAAGTATGTCTAAGGGCTATGTGATGAATTCTGGCATTGAGTTGAGTTTTTTCCCACCTTACCATCCATAAGAAAATAGAAAAGCAAAATCCTCTAACAAAATCCTTAACAAAATACTCACCAAAGCAGTTAGTGCTTTAGGTCAAGATTAGCACTTGCATATCCCATTTGATTTATTGGCCAATCATACTAGCATTTGAACCTTTATGAGTGATACCCTTTCTCTTTAGTCTTCCTAATAGAGGTAGTCTTTCCTCTTGAAGTCTAAATCCCCTCTCTTCACATATCTTTACAAGAACTCATTTTTTAGGAATATTTTTGTCATCATCATTTACCTTAACTTGAGCTACTTTATGAGCATCATTTAGCAACCCTCACCCACCTCTGTATCTATCAAGAGCATATCAAACATGCTCATAATAATCACCTCAAAAAATGAGACTTCAATATCAGAGACCTCATCCTAAAATAAAACCAACATGTAACCAACATGGAGAAGAGTAAATGAGGCAAGTTTGCTTTCAATTGGCTTGGACCCTACATTATTACCCATAAGTATGGATCAGGAGCTTATCATTTTTACTCTCTCGAAGTCTAACCAAAAATTGAGCCTCTCAATGCTTTGAATTTGCATCTATTTTTCTATTAAAGAAGCATTAAGCTCACTCTTTTTATATAATTTAAGCTCATCCCTTGATTACAAGATTTTAACCTTCACCCATCTTTCTCCTCTCCTTTTGAAGATAATTGATTAAAACATAGAACCATGTGATTAACCATCATAGTCATAGCCTAATCCTAAATGTGGGTATCACGGATTTACCTATAACATGGTTTTCATGGAAATTTTCATCTCTAATAGGATGGAATCCCATGGTCATTATCTCTCAAAAACCACACCTTTTCATATCATTAACCTTCTTGTGTTAAATTTTTCCTTCATAAAGGTAAACCTATGAGCCTAATTAGACTTGTCCATGTCTTAAAAAAAAATCATCCAAAAATAATTTAGATACCAAATTACTACTTGGGTCAATATCTTAATCATTTTAGACTATTCCCTCAAAAAACAACTACCCAAATTTTTTTATATACCAAATATAAGGTAGATTGCTCCCTTGAAGGACAACTATTAAGAGCATTAAATAAATCCAATAAGCTTAGACCACTCCCTTGAAGGATGGCTAAGTTAAGTTTTTCAAAAGCAGATCAATTTCTTGGACACTTCCCACATCGATCAAATTTCCATATAAAACAATAATGTTTCTATGCAAAATCGCTTTCTACATTCAAAGAAGAAATAGGAAACTAAAAGAAATGGTCAAGGCTAGAAGTACCTGATAAAGTTGTGCACACCGAAATCAGACATTGGAAGATTCTCTTCTTTGGCTGTGGAGGAATGACACCTGCGAAGAAAAGGCTAAAACATGGAAAAACGTTAGTCAAAGATATGGTGGGCTGTCAGGCGAACGCCCGATCCCGGAAGTATGAAGACTTCCTAGAAGGATATCAACCCACTTATAAAAAAGCAGAATATTGGATGAAAGTAGATAATAAAAGATAAAATGATAGAAATAAATGATAGAAAATAAAGTGCGTACCTGATATGCAGCACTATTCTGCACAGTCACCAGCGTCGGTCTCTGTGGTGCCGGCGTCGGTTAGGGAAGGTGCCGGCGTCGGTTAGGGAAGGTGCCGACGTCGGTTGAGGTAGTGACCGACGTCGGTAGGGGCAGGTTCTGGACGAGTTGCAGAAGCCCTGGGAGAGTTGGGATAGGGTCTTGACAGGGTCGGGACAAGGTTTAGACAGAGTCGGGACAGGGTCTGATAAGGTCAGGGCAGGGTTTGGACAGAGTCTGGGGGTTTTAGTCGAGTCTAGACAGAGTTATGGATGCGGATAGTGGGCAGGGATGTAAAGGAGAGATGTAGAACTTGGGTCTGTGGTTTGAAGATTTGGGATGACAGAAATAATGAACAAATAATAACCAAGAAGAAATAAAACAAACAGAGTAAATACTTACCTGCCAGAAGACGTGATGAAAGCCATAGTTAAAGTTGTCTGTGCAGTGCCGGATTGAAACGAATGCAGATTGATTGATGCCAGAGTTGGTTGATCGTGAGAGTGTTGATTGCCAGAGTCTGTGGATATCAGAGTTCGCAGGTTGATTTAATTATTGCTCAGTTTGATTGATTTTTTGCCTTTCAAATGGTTGGCGGAGGCTGATGAAGGCAAGGGACGGTTCGAGAGACGGTTCGACAACCGTTTCGGGAAACCGATCGAGAACCGAATGATAACTGATAACGGATAACGGCAAGGTGACCGACATCGGCAGGATTGCCGACGTCGGCCGATAAGTGACCGACGTCGGTGACATCGGCCGGGTAAAGACCGTCGTCGGCAGATGCACAATGGGGATAGAGTCTAGCTTTAGCTCTGTGCTCATTTTTACATGCTGCCAGGGTCAAGGTTGGTGGAACAAGTGATCGATAAGGGTTAAATAGGTGAAGAAGAATAAGATGGGGAATGACCAGGGGAGTCGACACGATTTCGGTGTCTACAAATAAATCAAAAGACCTATTATCATAACCAAATCTAAAGTTGTAATCAGCTCTCAAGTAAAAAAATAAGTTGGAAGCCACAATCAAATTTCACATGTAGACTTCCTATATTGATCATTCTACATCTAGCATATGACACGGACTTGTCTATTACCATTCCTATGCCACCTATAGAAGGGACAAACTAATTCACATGAGGTTATCATACATATCATCCATTACCTTTCACACCACCTATCACCCATCTTCCCTTTAGAATATCTATAAATTAGGGGATTTAGGGCTTACTTGACACCCTATGATCAAGAAACTTTTTTTTATCAAATCATGATTGCTCATGTGCATTATTTGAAGGACTTGTATTCATTAAGCTGATCCCACTTCACGTTTGTTTTTAGTCCATGTCAACAACAAAACAACATTCCCTATTCTTATCGTAATGTACTTGGTTGTTGTTTTCATCATGAATTTTACCATATAATGTTGCAACAAAAATAATCATTATTTTTACATTAAGTGAGATTACAACAACCATAACCATACCAATCATAACCATAATGATAACATTCATAAGTATCCACACAACCTTAATCATGATAACATTTGACCAATGCCATCCAACATGTTTTATACATGTCTACAAAAAATTGTGTAATATTTTATTTAGGGTGTGAGGATTCACATGGCATATACAAAGTTATTAGACTATCCACACTTTGCCTAAGGTCCCTACATACATTATTTTCCTACATAAGCACTAGGCTAATTTTTTGGTGACTCTAAATTTGTGTTCAACTATCCTTCTACTTAATTTCTCTATGAACTAACATCCATAACATTCCCTATCTCAATAGTTGATAAAAGGTGTACTTTGTTCTCCTATTTTACATTCATCCCCATAGAGCAATAATCATATTCCACTCTGGGTATTTCACCTTGCTTTCTTATTGTAGCCATTGCATCCCTCTGCTATGGTTGTTTTGCTTACATAGGTACCATTGGTTGTTACCTTAGTGCACATCCCCTTGGATAGTGAGGGTTCCCTCTATAGATAGGATGATAGTCATGTTATCCATCCCTACATCTTATGTAGTGAAATTATTTCCTTATTCATTGCCATAGAGGTAAGAGCTTAGGCTCAAGATTGGGCCATGGATGCATTTCCTCTTGTTGTTGATCTAATAGTACTTCTATTATCACCATTACATGTATTATTTGATATATCCACACATTCACCATATTGATCATTTTGGATCATGGGGGTTGATAATTATTTCCACCATAGTTCCCATTATTCACCATCTTCAACCTTATGTAGTTGTTTACACTCTATAACCTATAAAACTAAAAAACCCAATGATAGATACTCATCCTTATCACAATTCTTTCAATAGAATACCTGACCATTCTTCCTCACCTACATGATTCTCCATTCCAAAAATAGGGAAGGTCATATGATGTCATTGATTCCCTTGAACAATCTTCCCAATTAAAATGATCATGTTTACTTACCTTTTCGTATGGACATGTCACCCTCAATCTGATTGGTCATCTTGATAAAGCCATTATGTACCATCATGATATCTTTTTATTACCCTTATCATCTAATCTACATCTGATGTCTTTCCTTAATTTTTGATATTGTGGTCCTGGTGGTCATTTTCATCATTGTCACCTCTAGCTTAGTTGATGTAAATTGGCTTCCAATCATGGGTTGTTATAATGATCATGCCTTCGAAACTGCCACTATTGTTGGTAGTGGTAACTCCCAAATGCTTACCATTATAGAAGATCCCCCACCTAATCAAAATATATAACCAATATCTTAGACCATGTATCTCCCTGATACCATGGCCTCTTCTAAGTGGAACCCCAAGTCATTAGTTCCAAGGAACTGGGACATAAGATGTAGACATAACTACCTTTACCCCTATACCTCTTGGGTCATGCATGGTCCATCCTCTATCACTCACCATGATGACAATTTTATAGCTTGTAGAATCTACTTAGCCATCAAGAAAATTATTTGTAGGTTGTCACTTTGATACTACCCTTAAAACTTGGCTCATAATGATTATGACCTTTCACCTACATGGCTATGTAGTTCCTAATAGATACCCACCTCTTAAAAATTGACTAATAGTGATAGATTCTAGCACTATACTTATACCCTCACATAATTTTAGAAGGCGAAACATCCTTATAAAGGCACCTCTTCTTTGGATTGACTCCATTGAAGGTCATTTGTGGTGCTTAGCATTTTGTTCCCTTCTAATTTATCCTACCTTGCCCATTTGTGTCTCTCTTCCTACCAAATGTGGGATCATTATGGTAACTATTCACCAATCTACATCATGCACCTTCACCAAAACCCAAAACCTCTATTTTACAAAACCTTCTCCATCAGCCCAAACCAACCCATGTGGTCTATCAAATTGGCATAGCCAATTTGAGCACCATTTTCCAACACCATTTTAACTTCATTGGCCTGACGTCTATCGACTATGTAGGCACTACTTGACTTTTAAGGGTAGTTCAACCACTAACAACTAATTACCACCCCCTTTTCCTTCTCATTAACTTTCATTGCTAACAATTCCCTCTTGACTAGGGCATCTTATGTTAGGGAATCTTTGGATTCTTCCTATCATCCATGTATTTTAACATCATCTAATAATTTATCTTCATTTTTCCCCCATTACTAGGAGAAATACATTGGCTTGAGGTCTTTTTGGACTATGTAAGTAGCACTCATTTAATGAGGTCATCTTGGCCACATCCTTCAGTTTATTTTCCCTTCTCACCTAATATCTTTTCCTTTACCCCTCTACCTATCTCCTCACCACCTCCCTCCCTTCAACTTGTCAATCCCTTTTAACCACTTTTATAGCTTGTCAATCTCTTTTAACACAAGGATTAACAACCTTACTCATTGGACCCTATTATCTCCCATAAAGCCACCACCTACTCTATTTCATTGGCCTCTTTGACATCTTTCCTTGTGCATGCTTCATAGCTCACTTCCCCACCCACTTTTTGCATTTTTTGCCTCTCCATTTTTTACCAACCTTTCCCCCTATCTCCTTTGTCTTCTTTTGTCATCCTCATCATTTCCCCTTGTCCTTGTCAATTTGTCACACCTTTTTTATCACTCTCATTTCCTCACTAATTTCACATCATACTGTTCATCTTGTAAGCTTTCTATTTCTTCTATTGCTATACTTTTTCTTTATGTGTATCATCATTCTTTATCATTTCACCACTCTTCCCACCTTTTCCATTTTCCATTCTTTCTGTTTGCTTTATTTTCATCCTTTCATCCCTTTTTTTTTCTTTTTTTCCTACACAAATAGTTTCTACTTGAGTATTTATCCTTTGAGAAACCTTATATAATTGCCCCTTTTTTCTTATCAGTTCTTGTCTTTTGCCTTTCACATTCCCCTTTTCCTTTTTCCATCTCGGTACTCACTTGTCTTTTGCATCTGTGTGAGTATCCATGATTTATATCCCTATTTTAATTCTTCTTTTTTCTTTTTACCATCCTTGATATTCATCCTTTATCTTCATCTGATTCCCTTTCATTATTTACCACTATCCTCTCCCTTTTCTCCATTTCATTTCATTTTTCTTGTCTTGAGGACACTCCTTATTCTTCCTGACCTTTTTTTTTCCTCCTATATGTCCATGCCTAGCTCCTTCCTTCCTTTTTCACCTTCATCTTTATATGTGACTTCACTATTTTCTTCACCTATCTCTTCATCCATCTCTTGGTCTAACTTCACCTCATCCCTTGTTGGATCCCCTTTATTTTCTCCCATTGAACCTCCACCTCTTTAGAGTGTGATCACCAATTGTACCACTTCTATGTACATCTCCTTATCTACTTCCTCATGTCCTCTATGCCTTGATTTAATGCATGAAATATAGTTAGGTTCATTACTTCAAGTGTATCCCTTTCTTCCTTTAATGCCTTTTCATGTTGATCGTAGATCCTCATTTTTGTCCTTCTATAGCTACCCCTTTACCCTAACTATCACTATTTTCCCTTTTCAACCCTCTATCCATTTTGAGCTTATATGATCAAAACATATATCATGTTATGGCCATAAATTTATTCAATTAAATTTTGGTTTACTTTGAGATATATACCGATCCTATGACTCTATAACGTAACTAACCATGCCCATAAGCTCATAGGACCCACAAGTGAGCATGAACACCACCAGCTATTAGGATTTAGATTCCTTCCCCATATCCTCTATTCTTGCCTATTTTGAACCCCTTTTTTGGAGAATTTAGAATCAAAACTAAACCCACCTTCAAATGGAAGATTTGGGGTACCCATGTGTGACTGCTAGTTATACCCAATCATGCGACCTACTTCCCAACCAATAATTTTTTTTGATTCTCCCTACCTGACCTACATCTTCCTATGCACTATAACATATCTACTCTTTAATTTCAATTTCCCATTAACCTATTATAGGAGTCCCCTCTTCCACTAAACTATTTTCCTCCTTGGTCTCTTTTAGACCTATTTCTCCCACCTTCCTTTTCTACTCCCCAACCTATCTATCTTCATACATTCTTCTTTTATTTTCCCTCTCAGTTTTCTATTTATCAAATTTATTTTATTTTTTATTTCAAATTGATCACTCATTTAATTAGAAAAATTATTATTCACCTTGCTCCATATTCCAAAATCCCTTAAATTCCCTCAAAACTCAATGATTACTTATTTTGGGGCACCATTGAATCCAAAGTCAAGGGTTTAAATCTTTTCAGCTTCTCATTTACCTACTCTACTACTTTTCTTCCCTAAATCATTGAATAATACCCTTCCATATCCTATTAATGATATTATTATGGAGTGTGCATAATTTCAACTTATTTGGATGGTGATGAAAGAACCCATCAAGTCACCATGGCAATTCAAGTAGTGCCAGGGTTTCTAAATATTGGTAAAGCATATTTCTCCCTTTTTTCAACAAATGGTGGTAGGAATTTCACACTTGAACATAATTATCCATGGTTATAGATTCTTTTTTCATAGTTGAATAAATCATCTACTTGTCTCCTAGGTAATCTCATCCACCATTTCTACCAAACCAATCAACAAACTATTTGATATCCATCTTTTCCACCCTTTGGAGCTTCCCTTTCTCTAACAACCTTTAACCAAACCTAGCTGCATGACACATAAAATTGGGGAAACCAAGTTAACCAGTACTCCCCACATCAAAATAACTACATTAGGCCTAAATTTCATTTGGGACATTATGCCCATAGAACTATGTAGGTAACATCCACTTGCCTAGTTTATATGGAGTTCACTTGGCCACCCCATTCCAACCAACTAACCCACTTGCCCATGTCTACCTTGATGTTGGCCATTTTTAACCTAACCTCTTTTTATGTTTTACATTGACCTTACCTTGGTGATTTTGATTTCATTGACTATGATTACTATGTTGCATTTTTTACACCCCACCTCATGTGCAACTAGACCATTTGTATTGTTTTGTAGGGGCACTTCCTACCCTAGATTCTTGTGAACAAAACTAACCTTATCTAGATGACTCGATAGCCTTAATCTAATCAAATATGACTAAAATTATGGATTAGTTACCCTATCTTATATCCATTTAGAACCTGACCTTATTTCTATCAACATTGGCTACTTTAGTCTTTGCATAATCTTTACTATCATGCTTAGTCACCTTTTATGAACCCATTAACATTTCACATGCCTAGCTACTTTGTGGCACCACCTCATGCCTCCCCACCAAATTATTATCAAACCTTCACCTAATTCAGTCTTTCCTCATAAACTCTCTATTTGAGGGGGAACACCTCCTCCTAATCTTAGGGTACCTTGACCTTTGACCAAGAGATTTGTTTTTGTTTTGTATCTTATTAATTCAAAGTTGCATAACAAAAATAGGCAAAATATAGACACTAAAAAATTTCAAACTTATAATTTTTGATGACTAAATACCTCAAGACCCCCTAAACCTTATTAACCCTTAACCAACCCCTCTTAGCCTAACCAAATCACTATTATACTAGTCACATAGTACTATTTAAAAATACTATTCAAAAGTACTATTTACTATCAATTTCATTATGGGACCCACTACCACTATTCATGATGACATGGAAAGTGACATGAAACATGATTTGGGAGGTGATATGGTGAGTGAAATGGATTATAAGTGAGGTGGCTTGATGTGGGACATCATACCCCACTTGAGACCCTTTCCCAAGGTGCTTAATAACCTCATTTAAGCATCACAATGGTATCCCCTTGAAATATGGTGAATTTACCCTTAAGAGGCCATCATTCAACATGTATTTTATATTAACACATGAAAGTGGCCTTTGAAATGTGATTCCCACCTATTTAGTGCTTTGAGAAAAACAAAGGTAACTATATCCACCCATTTTTGACTTTTTAACCTAAATGGGAAACCCATGAGCAAGGTGGTAATCCCACTACCATCATATTTTGAATAATTTATGCACCCACCTGGAATATGGTTTCACATATTTTGGGGAATATCTTTAAGTTCTTGAATGAAGACAAAAAAGGGTGGTGAAAAGTCTTTTAGTCTCATTTAGGCATATGTGCATGATTCCCATTCAAAATTGGACTCATGTGCAAGGTGGGAGACACACCAACCTAAATGGAAGACCCATGATCAAGGTGGGAATCCCATCACCCTAATATTTTGACTCATTCATGCACCCACATGAAAAATGGCACCACATTTTTTGGGGCATCTCTTTAAATGCTTGGATGAAGACAAGAAAGGGTGGTGAAAAGTCTTTTAGCCTCATTTAGGCCTATGTGCATGATTCCCATTCAAAATTGGACTCATGTGTAAGGTGGGAGACACACCAAGTCAAATTAGAGACCCATGATAAAGGTATAAATTGTTAGGTTGTGGAGCTAAAAGCTTCACTCGGATGCAAACATAGAGGGTTCTTGAGTGTCACAGTCACCGACGTCGGCAGGCCAACACCGACATTGGGAAGAGGTCGATAGAAAGCAACTGACATCAGTAGGATTTGGCCAATGTTGGTCACCTCCAGTCAGATAGGGACCAATTTCAGTCGCCTGTGTGGTTCAAAATTGGTTGTTGACAAATAGTCAGTTAGTTGAATGGGTTGTTTGCATGTTAAAGACTGAGTCAAGTCTTGAGCCGCAAGTCTAATCATTGTATGCATGAGATATATATAATAGACTCATGGGCTTCATTTTAAAGTGTAGAACTAGAAGATTTCTTCCATTGGTAGAATCACAGGGGTTCTTCTAGGTATGTAAGATCAAGTTTGATTTGCAGGGTGTTGCAAGATCATGGTGGAGATCTACATGTGATAAGTAAGATCAGGTTGGTCTGCAGGGGTGTGTGTGTGTGAGGGTCAAAAAGAGATCTATGGGATAGAAAGATCCAAGGTGATAGCAACATATCAAGGAGCAAGATCATGGTGAGATCTACTTGGAGTACCAGTTCTTACTCAGTTGTATTGGCAGTATTGTATTGACTGGTTGAGGTGAACAACATCTCTGTGCTTGAGTTGTTTGTTGTGACTTGTATTGAGAGAATATTACTCTTGAGGGAAGATTACTGGGAGCCTTTGAGGTGTGGGAAGCCTCACAGAGGTGGAAGAAGAGTGTGATCTCTTTATTGTAATTTCCTTCTGTAATGAGTTGAATACAATTGTGTGTTGCCTCTCCTATTCTGTGTTGTTTCTTATTTCTAGTTACTTTTACTTTTGGTATAATTCTACATGTTTAGTTGCTTATACAAAGGTAATCATATGTGCTCTTAATTTTGACAAGTTGTGTCAGATCTTTGGGGAACCTAGGTCCTATCAAATGGTATCAGAGCCAGGTTGGAGGTTCTCAGAGTGAGGTTTACTAATAGGTGGTTCAGATCTATTCAGTATGTTTTGATTATAGGTTACTCTCAGGGGTTTTTGATTGAGTGGGAGTATAGCAATGGAAAAAGAAGGTAAGCTGAGAATGGAGAAATTTAGACACAAGTGTAGCACCACAAGTTGTATGGTGCGTGGTCTTCAAGATTGAGCTTGAATAGGGATACAAGCCAGGATACAGATTAGACAATGTACTGGTATAGGTACATGTGTAGCTATTTATCTCCAAGTGGGAGATTGTTAGGTTGTGGAGCTAAAAGCTTCACTTGGATGCAAACATGGAGGGTTACTGAGTGTCACAGTCACCGACATTGGTAGGCCAACACTGACATTAGGCAGAGGTCAATAAAAAGAAACTGACATTGGTAAGAGTCGGCTGACATCGGTTAGCTCCAGTCAGATAGGGATCAAAGTTGATCCCTTATGCGGTTTAGAATTGGTTGTTGATGAATAGTCAGTTAGTTGAATGGGTTGTTTGCATGTTAAATATTGAGTCAAGTCTTGAGCCTCAAGTCTAATCATTATATGCATGAGATCTATATAATAGATTCATGGGCTATATTGTAAAGTGTAGAACCAAAAGAGTTCTTCCATTGGTAGAATCACAGGGGTTCTTCCAAGTATGTAAGATTAGGTTTGATCTGCAGGGTGTTGCAAGATCATGGTGGAGATCTACATGTGATAAGTAAGATTAGGTTGGTCTGTAGGGGTGTGTGTGTGCGAGGGTCAAAAGGATATCTGTGGGGTAGCAAGATCCAAGGTGATAGTAACACATCAAGGAGCAAGATCATGGTGAGATCTAATTGGAGTACCGGTTCGTACTTGGTTGTATTGGTAGTATTGTACTGACTGGTTGAGGTGAGCAACATCTCTGTGCTTGAGTTTTTTGTTTTGACCTATATTGAGAGAAGATTACTCTTGAGGGATGATTATTGGAAGCCCTTGAGGTGTGGGAAGCCTCACAGAGGTGGAAGAAGAGTGTGATCTCTTTATTGTAATTTCCTTCTGTAATGAGTTGAATACAATTGTGTGTTGCCTCTCATATTCTATGTTGTTTCTTATTTCTAGTTACTTGTACTTTTGGTATAATTCTGCATGTTTAGTTGCTTATACAAAGGTAATCATATGTGCTCTTAATTCTAACAAGTTGTGTCAGAGTTTTGGGGAACCTAGGTCCTATCAGAAATCCCACCACCCTCATATTTTATGACTAAATATGCATTTGCCTAGTCTCTAAAGCATCGTGTTTTGTAACGTATATGTTTTAGGGTATTTAAGGTCCATGTTGGTTTCATTGGAATGGTTTCCATGTTTCATTTCATGATGCTTCCATACCTTTATCATTCATGTGGTTTTCACTGCCATTTTACTATATGTCAACCCTAGTTTCTATGATTCAACCCCCTAAACTACCCCACATTCACCCTCCTCTATACATCTACCCTTAATTCCAAGTCTAAACCATGTGAATACACCTAAACAACCCTAGTACCCATTGGAAGTCATAATATCATTAAAGGATAGGTCCATATAATTCATTTATCTGACTGAGTAAATAAATAATCACTTATAGCCATTCATTTGGCCAACTACAATAGAGTTTATAAAATATTGTGTGTGAACAACACATTGAAATAAGAGAGGGTGTAACCTAGAGAATAGATAGATTAAAGAGATAGAGGAGAATGTGAGAGAATTCATTGGGGATTTCAAAGGGATCTAAACATGCTAACCCCTTAAAATCATACTTAGATCCCTGTATATAGTCAAGTAGGCAAATGAGTGTAGATAACTCCCTTGGTGTGCATTGAGATATGTATATCTTATCTGGAGTAAGAATCAACATTAATTCATGAAAAGGACAAGGTTTAGATTAAGCATGAGGATAAATTTTATTATCATCACATCTAAATAGGGAAATCATAGTCAACACAAACTTGAAAACAAATAAGCCTAATTGATCATGAACAAGCCCAAGAAGTGGCCAAATCAATGATTAAAGATATTAAAGGTGAGTTGAGATTAAAATAAGTCCATAAAGTGCATATAAACCATTTCAATCTAATAGATGGGGCCTTAAAACTCAAAAGACCAACATGACCTAAACTTCATGTTAAAAACATCACCTATAACTAGCATAAAGTGTCATTCATAGTGATAGGGTGAAGAACAAGATAAAACAAAGGATTGAGGGTTAGATATTAGTCTACATATATGATGAGATGAATATATGTACTTGTGATATAGAAATGAAGCAAAAAAGGTCCTTGAGAATTCATAGAGATGAAGTTCACACCACCTAATAGTCTATACAAGTCCAATTAGACACCTATAGGCAGAACTTGATTATGAATTCAGTCATGGTTGGGTTTTTCTGTGAAACATTAGACTTGAATTTGATGTTGAATCTCATGAATGTGTGATATATTATTAAGAATTATAAATTTACTCAATAAGACTAATAAACACCATAAATGGTACCTATAACCAAGAGACTTGAAGGTTAGTAATAGAAGTCATGACAAGAAGTTTGGTGACATGGTTATGAAGACAAGAAGTTGTGAATTATAACTAGAGGTATGATCACTTTGTGAAGGATTCCTAGTATTTTCAATAAGCTAGTCTACCCCTAGAGATAGAAAAGTGCCTAAATGACCAAAAATAGTTATGTGTATGCAAGTTTGAGGATTATGCATAATATATTATTATTATAATAATGGGATATATAAATAATTAGGTCATACTTTTGTATCAAATATTTCAAGTGGAAATAGTCTTATAAGTAGTAAAGGGGGACTTTGAAGACCCAACTAGACCTAATTAGCCTAACTCAACAAAAACAACCTTACATCAAGTTGAAGATGTTTGTTGTGTAGTGATTTTTGGGATGGAAACTTATAAGTGGAGATTTATAATAGGGTTATAATACCAATAAAAACCCTCAATTGAGGAAAAAATCATTGAACCTAGATCTTAGGGTTTCCTAGTCCTACCTGCACACACAAACCTTGGGCCAAGGGATGAGTGCATAGAGGAGTAGGGTCAGGATTTTATCATTGAAGAGAGTTTAAATTTTTTTAAATATAGGATAATTAGGTGATATGATTATATTAGAGTAACTAAAATAGATACAGGTCACTTAGACCTCCAAAACATAGTTTAGGTCTCTTAGTGCTAAAGCCTGTCTTAGGCCTAGTAACCCCAACATCACCATGGAGGCACTCTCAAACACATATAATAAAATTATAATAATAAGGTATAATGGGATGTTATAGGTCATATAAAAGGTTTTTATAAGCAAGGAAGTGAATAAAAGGGTCAATTTGATCCTTAAAGGCTAGTTTGAAGCACACAGTCTAGATAGGTAGTTTGAGCCCCTTGTTCAAATGATTTTATCTCCCACCATAGAAGGGTTTAGGTAAAATTATATTAGTTGGGAATTAGGAACATAACACAATTTTAATCCATGGAAGATTTAGTGGGAATGAGGAGACCACATTTATGAACAAAGGTTAAGAATGTTAGCCTATCTAAACTGCCTACAAAGGAAGACAAGCCAAGTTCTCTATGTACTTATCTTGATTCTTATTTTGAATGGGATCTTGGGATTATTAGAGAAGTTATAGGGGTAAATGTACCTAAAATATATTTTAATATATTTTAATTTAGGGGTTTGTACTTGATGAATCATTTCTAAGAGTAATAGACACCCAAAACCTCCCTAAAACCCTAAGTAGACCCAATTTTAGAAATCTTGATGTTTGGGTATCTTATTTCCCTATAATGGCCTAAAAAACACCTAGAACATCAAGTAAACTCAGATGTAACTCCACCCATGGCATTGAGTTATATTAACACTATCATAAAGTGTTAAAATTTTGTACTTTTCTAAGGAAATGAGAAAAAAGGGTATATGATAGTATAAGGTATTTCCAGTCCTTGGAGAGGATGTTTTGGGACCTTATTCATATTATAAAGTCATGAAATGTCAAAGGATTTACCTATAAAGGCTTCTAAAACTCATCTCTAAAGTACCAATCTATGAAAAAGAAAGGTAGGGTGACATAGCTAGCTAGTTTGGCACAATTTTATATATTTATTTATCAAAAGGGCCTCATGTTATGATGTAATAAGTTGTTCAAAGTATGAATATCACTCATCAATATGTTATCAACATTTATTTTAGGTTTCATGGTAGCAAACATACAAGTAGTTAGGAGATTAGGCCTAATTGGCCTATTTGGCCTATTTGGTCATTAAGGGAGTTGAAGAGTGGCATGATAGGGAAACTAAAGTGGGTTATATAAAGCTACCATGACCTATAATTAATTCATTAAAGATGATCAAGACACTCCTCATGGCCATCATGAAGAAGAAATTAATTACCAAATAGGTCAACATGCATATTGAAGAAAAGGGTGCTCAACACCTTAAGGATGCTAATTGTACCTTAGTTACACTTTATAAGTATCATGATATGATTTATGAACTATTTTAGACATGGATATGCCTTGTTAGAAGTCAAATACATCCTCACCTTTATCTTAATTCCTAGAAACTCATTCAAGATCATTAATTTGGAGGCCAATATAGGGGAGAAGTTAGAAGAATTGCTTGTAACTACAAATAGAGTGGACCTTGGTCATTTATAACCCCTTTCTATGACCTCCACACCACATTACTCTATATTTATATCCTCTTTTATTATTTATTGAGAGATTTAGGATTTGTATTGGTATCCCTCAGAATGATATGAGAAAACTCTACCAGTGTTTGTACTTATGCACATACTTAGACTAATGAACAGAACATTGTAACTTCTTCATGATCAATACTTAGTGTATTCATGCTTGTTTTGATATGCATAGTGGTATAGTCTTTCCTTCATAGGTCCAAGTTTCACCTAAGTACTAACAATCTTTCATTTCAGGTCATCTATTGTGTCATGATGTTTATGGCTAAATCTTGAAGTGGATGTCTAATTGTAAGTGCCTTAAACCAAGCCTTATTCTCATTACCCTTTTATTTTAGTAACTCAAGCTGACCTCTAGGTGAAACACTATTATTTGGAATCCATTAAAGGTGTGTGTTAATTATATGAATTATCCACTAGTATGTTAAGAGTTTAAGTTGAGTGAGTGGATGAAAGTATTTCACTAAATTTTGTCTATTTTGAATTTAAAGGAAAACATAGAGAAAGATGGGGATAAGTGATTATAATGACCCCAAATTTGGTTTGTGCACTTTATCCAGAAGTTGCAAACACTTCTCTTTAGCTGGGGAGGACTACTTGTAGATAAGAAATCACTACCACATGGTGTTTTTTAGCAGATAAATGAGTGGGTTGCCAAGCTATGCCTTATTCTAGGAAGTGTGAAACTTTCCTAAAGATGATAGTCCACTTTTGAGAGGCAAAATAATAATAAATAACTAAAATAGAGATAAATAGATAGTAAAAGAGAGATAAGATTACCATTTTAAACAACTTGTTTATAGTAAAGAGTGAGAGGGTGTAGGTGAGGTATTTTGTTGGTGTTTTAAATTTTATCTGGGTAGGTTTTAAAGAGGTTAGGTAATTGACAATCACTGGCATTGGTAGGTGTGTGACCAATGTCGATTAAGCTACCAATATTGATAGTGAGGTGACTAATATCAATTAGGATGCTGATGTTAGTAAGGTAAATATTTATCCAAGAAGTTGTAGAGATATTCTCTAGGTCTAGGAAAAGGTTTGGATTAGGGTAGAGAGGTTGAGAGAGTTAGGACAAGGATTTTATGGCTTGGTTAAGTTTGGTTAGAGGTTTGGTATGCATGTAAGGGGGAAAAAGCAAGGAAACTTAATAACTCCCTCATGGGGGTACAATCAGAAGTGGGTAAAGTAGTGCATGGTAGATATAAATAAATAAAAGAATAAATATTTAAATGACTTATAGTATCAGTGATATACTTAGTTGTGGTGGTCACTAAATGATAAGTGCCAAGTTGATGGTTTTTGTCTGAGAGTCTAAACCTAAATGCTTGAATAGAGAGAACAAGTGGATATTATTGGTCCTCAAGAGCTTAGTTTCTAATGATGATTGACTTACATAGAGTAATTGTAAGCTTGGATGTCAAAAAATAGAATGTTGATATCCTGAATGAGAGTAAGAATATATTTTCTTAATTTTTGCTAACCTAAAATAGTGGTTAGAGTTTAGATTATATTGTTGATGTTAGCGATCCCACCGATGTTGGTAGGTATCCCATCCATGTTGACTGTATGTTGACTGATGTCAACAACCCTAGAATAGGTAAACCTTTATATTTTTGGCCTAATTTCTATTTTTTTGCATGCCAAGTGTGATACCTATTATAAAATAGTAAAAATAGGAGGTTAGGAAGGAAGTAGTTGTTTAGGAATTTAGTCTAGAAGTGGGAATAAGTCTTAGGTAGTTAGGATGAGGGGACCAGATCTTGAGGTGACTCATCATAGGAGAAATAGTCATAGGGTGAGGTGGATAGGTAAGGTGGTAATAGGGGTTTTTAATTAACTTAAGTATTTTAAATTAATTAGATATGTGAGGGGTAAATGTATGGGTTAGGGAGATTAATTATTCTTATAAAAATGTGCCTATGGGGGTTTCGATACAAGGAGTTATGCACATATAGGTGACATAATTTTGGTGTCTACATTTACCCCTTTTTGTCTTGTAATTTGTACTAACATGTTGCATGACAAAAATAGGAGTTAGATGCTCCAAGTATTGGATGAGGTATCCCCCCTCAAAATGAGAATCAATGGAGGAGAAACTAGAATCAGGTACCGATTTGATAGAAAAGGTAATTGGGTGATTGGTGGAAGATTGAGCATTGATGCATATAATAAGCTATAGTTGATAATGTTAAGAATAAGAAAGGTTAAGGATGACTTAGATAGAAATAACCAAATCACAACTTGTAAGTGATAGCTGATAGGTCAAATCAATCAAAATTATAGCTCTAATGTCAATGTGTCCTAGGTATCCGAAGTTGGAAGTGTCCCTAGGAAAGACAAAAGGGGTTGAAGGTGATAAGATGGACTTGGTTGCCATCCACAACACCTAAAATTTATGCATGTGCATAATATCCAATTATAGTCAAGACAAACATTATACTCTTAGTGTAAAAGGGTCAATGAGTGAGAAAATATTTTTGATCTCCAAACATAATCATTGAGGGTTGAAATTTGAGTTATCTTCAATGTCATTTTTTCATGGTTGGGGGAGATATATGTGATCTCTAGTTACCACAATGTATGGGTAAAGTTGTGAAAATTTGGGTGTTTTTGTGGTGGAAAACATGTTTTGAAAGGTGCTAATGTTGGTAACATGTGTTGATATCGATAAACAAAATTGTTGATATCAGCATAATTAGGGCAATGCTATCGATATCTATAAGTGTAAGCACTGATGTCAGTATATTAGGTTAAGATTGCTAATGTCAACCTAATTAGGGAAATGTTTTTGATATCGACAAGTATAAGCACCAATGTTAGTATATTAGCTCAAGATTACCAACATTGATGGCTAACCAAACCCAACAAAAGTGGGTTTGGTGGCTGACCAAACTCATTTTCAACTTGTTGATTAGAGAGAAGAAATAGGGAATTGAGAGTGACTTGAGATGGTATCACAAAGAGGAGACCCAATAGGAGGTGTAGGACCATAGGTGCCAGTAGTGCCATCTAGGAGGAGATGATGAGACAAGGTAAAAACCCAAACTTTCTTTGATTTTGTATTTACAAGTTTTAGTTTAAATTAGAGGTGAATGTGTAGAAGATAGGAATGGTATGGGGTATAAAATAGGTTATGGTAGGTGTAAGATAAGTTAAGGGTATTTGGGGTTAGTTTTATAAGGGAAATAAGTAGATTGGGTTTGGGTTATTCAGCCCCAGAGTTAAACTAATCACCAACATCAGTGAGATTGACTAACATCAGCTGATTGCCAATTGACATCAGCCAACATGGCACCAAGGTCAAGCAATGTTGACTGATTATGCATTGAGGTTAATAGTAAGCTACTAATCTAGGTTGATACATAGGTCGATAAAGTACCACTATCAACATTGATGTTGATGTCAGTTATTATTAAAAATTAAGAAAAAAAAGAATGGGTTAGTTTTTGATCTCTCATGGGAGTAGTCAACTAAGATAATGGTTGAGCTAGCCTCAAAATACCCCATGTAATATAAGTGAGACCTACATATCCCTATTTAGGGCCTTACACCAATGTAGTTCTCCCAAAACTTAGGAAAAAGATCTAAAAGGGTGGTTATAGGAAAAAAGGTAAAAAGATAGTTGAGAGGTCCAGGTTTTTTTTAAAAAGCTAGGTTATAGTGTTAAAAGTCAAGAATATAGGTAGTGAGGCTTAGAGTTAGAATAGGTAGGTAGGCCTAGGGTAGAGAGAAAGATAGAGGTAGTGAAGCCTAGGGTAATTAGGAAGGTGGGTTTATGGCTGAGCTAACCTCAGAAGACCCCATGTCAATTGAGTGTTGCCTATATAGCCCAGTTTAGGGCCTTAGACCAATGTATTTCTCCCAATGAGTAGGGAAAAAGGTGGTGAGGGAGTATATTAAAAGGGATGTGACCTGATTCATTTATATATGGATGTAGGTGAGGATGGAGCTTACACTGTGAGACCATCTACTGAGGTTATTCAGATAGATGAGGAGAGATATTACTCCTAATGAGTGGGACCATATGGTGGTCATCAGTTTAGGAGGAGTGTGATGATACTATCAAGTTACATGGGATGTGTTATTAATGATTGTATAGATTAAGAGGTGGGACTATACCACTGATACCTTCCATCTATTGATTGGAGAGTTGATCATGACATAAGAGGATGTTTATAAGATTCTATGACTACCAATCCAAGATGAGGATCTTTTCACATGCTCAAGAGAGGAGCATGATATACATATGTTCAACTTATATGGAGATCATGTTAGTGAGGTGACCTACCATTTTGCCAGCTTTTCATATGAGCCACTCTACATGGCTAATGAGGAGCAACATCATCTTAACATCTTGATGATTGCCAAGATCATAGTTTATGCCCTAACTAATATAGAAGAAGGGGGATTTTTATCACTTTTACTAGTGTACTTATGTAGATGATAGACTAGTAGACCATTTTTGCCTAGGGTTTAGTATTTTTGGCATAGTTATATAGAGAGATGTTGGGTTTGAGGCTATGTTAATGATACAGTTTGTGTGTCAACCATCTCTTGCACTATTGGGCATATGAGAACATCATGGTGACATGACCACTAGGGCTACATACCACTATTAGAGCTAGCTTCAGGGTTGGATTTAGATAGTAGAGAGATGAGAAGACATAGACATGAGTGAATGGCATTATGTGAGACATCACCTACTATAGGCACATGATCAAGGGCCTAAACCATATAGATATCATGTGGAGACTGTATCTAATGTATCTAGTCTTTAAAGGGTAAGAAGAGCAGTTGATTGGGTTATATAGCTCATCATGGGTCAGGGGGAGATGGGTTGGTGAGATAGAGATGGTACCCATGGCATGGGTCAAGAGATAGTTTGGGCTCTTATAGGATATTTTGCCTACCTTCCCTCAATATAGGAGGGATGACATAGAGGCACCATTTCCATTACCTAGGGAGATTGAGGGGATAAATGTAAAGGAGATTCCAATAGGGCTAGGTGTTGGGGACCTAGGGTGTATAACTACGTACATAACCTGGTAGGTAAGGTTGCATTTGGAAGTGGAGGTTAGGAGGCCACCAATAGACTTGCAGGGGCTAGTTAGCAAGAGAGATGTAAAACTATAGGTGAAAGATACAATAGTATAGGCTCAAGATGTAGTGGTGTAGTCTTGAGATATAGTCTAGGTAGGGGTTTTAGCCTTATAAGGGTAGGTGGTGACATTATAGGGGTAAATTGGGGATTTATAGGTTCATCTCATAGCACTATAAGGCTAGATGACTATTTTATAGAGTCAAATGATTGTAGTGATGGCAGAGAGAGATATTTTGAGAGTATCAATAGGTTATGCCACTCCTTCTCCTCCACCACCACCACAGGGACTAGTACAGGTAGGGCCATCATCAAGTGTCATGGGTCCTCCATAGACTATATCGATGGTGAGGTATTTGATAGCACTAGATTAGATTAACTACTATGAGATGGTGATTAGAGAGTTCTTATAGATATAATGATATTTAGAGTTTAGAGAGTAAGAGAGGTTGATGTCACATGTGATAGCTTCTAGCTCACATCAATGTAGGTAGATAGAGAGTGGTGATGATATTACATCCTCATGACCTCAGGGAGAGCCTCAAGGACTCTGAGCTTTATTTGTTTCCAGTTTTGTATTTATATATGTTATATGTATACTATCCTATGAGCCAAAGATGTGAGATGTAGATTTTGAGAAATTTTTATGATATTTTGATGATGTAGATGATAAATATGTAATTGATCACATATTTATATATGAGATGTTCATTTATTTCCATGTGTCTATTTGAGATGCATTGCTTATGTTTATGATGTTGATATGGATGATGTTCATGTATTGCTATGTTAATTTGGATGTTGACTATGTTATGTGATGTTAGACTAGCCTTCCCATTTATGTGATGGTATATGCATATTTGATTGGTTATCTACATCTTAGCATTTTTCCATATTTGTGATGGTGTATGCATAAAATAAATGGGTTATTTTAGGTTGATGTTTATGTCAAGTTAATGTTAGTATGACATTGTCTCTATATTATTTAAATAGAGATAATGACATGTGATGTGGATGGAAAAAATAAAAAGGTAGAATGCTCGTTCATTGGCAAAGACCATAATTTAGAACATAAATAGGCTCAGGAAAATGAGCCTATTTCATGCCTTATATCTTTGAACCATTATGTTTGTTAGAGAAGCATCATATTTACCTCATGTTAAGTGAGCTTCAAAGTCCCTCAAAAGAGTATGAGGGGAAAATAGGGAGAATGAGAGGAAATGTTTAGATAGCATAACCTACTAAGTAGAAATGATATGTCCCTTTTATGGGTGACCCGAGAGCTAGTATAGGCAAGTCCATGACTTAAAGTTTTTTTGTGTAATTTTATCAATACGAGAAGCCTATAATGGGATTTTGTATAGGTTAAGGTCATGCAAAGAGGTGAATATCCCCTTTTCATTTGTTTTTACCTTTGAGCACAAATCTTAGCTTAGCCATCCTTTAAGGGAGTGATCTAAGTATTTGTTTTAATTTAAAATATCTATCCTTCAAGGGAATAGTCTATTGATAATATAAGAGGGAAGTTACGTAGTTGTCCTTCAAGGAAGTAGTCTATGTTGAAAAACATGACCTAAGATTTTAATTTTTTTTCAAATATCCTTTTTTTTTAAAACTTTTAGTCATGGACAAGACTATAGAGGCTTAGGAGTTTTCCACTGCGAGGATAAAACCATACCACTGTGTAAGTTATCTAAGTGTATAAGAGTAAGGGTGAAGAGGAAAGGAAATGAATGTAACGGGGATGCTCAAGGGATGATCTCAAGTTAAACATGAAGTAAAATGACATTATTTTAACAAAATAATGGTCGTAGATGCAAGGCATTTAAAGGATCTGGTTCTGGCCTTCCTTTGAGAGAAGACAAGGGATAAGTTCCTGAACCATATTTGTGGGTTATGACATAAAGTCCAAGCCAATTAGGAGCAAATTTACCCTATTTTCTTTTCTCCATGTTCATCACATGTTGATTTTATTTTAAGATGAGATCTCCTATATTGAAACATAACTTTTTGAGGTTTTCATTATAAGCATGCTTGATACGCTCTTGATAGACTTGGAGGTGGTTGAGGGCTATGAGAAGATGTTCATAAAGTAATTCAAGTTGGGCCAAATGTTCTTGGAAAAAGTCATTGTTATTAAGTATGTCATGTAGGGAAATGTGAAGAGAAGGGATCTAGACCTCAAGAGGTAAAACAAACTCCATCCCATATACCAATGAAAAAGGTGTAGCAACCATAGGGGTTCAAATGCTAGTGAGGTAAGCCCATAAAGCAAAGGGAATGTGTGTGTGCCAATCCTTGCCCATATCATTGACTACCTTCATGAGAATTTTGGTCAAAGTTTTGTTAGAAGCTTCTGCTTGTTCATTAGCTTGGGGATAGTATGGTGATGAGAAGCTTAATTTTATTCCAAATACATCACAAAGACTTTGAACAATCTTATTTTTGAAAGACTTGCCATTATCTATTATAATCTTATGAGGTATACCAAAATGATAGATGATGTGGTGGTTAATGAATTCAACAATTTTGATAGATTTAGTAGAGATGAGAGGGACCACCTCAACCCACTTGGTGAAGTATTCAGTGGTAGTAATGATAAATAAATGATTGAGTGATGAATGAGGGTTAATATCTTTGATTAGATCTAAGCCCCATTTGGAAAAGGGGAAAAAATATTTGGAAACTTGCAATGCATGACTAGGAACGTAAAGAAGATTAGCATGTTGTTGACACTTGAAGCAATGATGAATGTAGTTAGCATAGTCCTGATGAAGTGTGGTCCAATAATATCCAAGTCAAAGAATATGTTTATCAACCATGTGACCATTGAAATCCTAACCAAAAATCCCATCATGGACTTCCTTAATAGTAAAGGAAGTCTCATTACTAGTTAAGCATCTAAGGAGAAGACCATCAAAACCTTGCTTGTAGAGAAGTCCCCCTAATATAGTGCAATGAGTGACACATTTTATAAAGGCCCTTTTCCCATTATTAGAAATATCAGGAGGGGTAATAAAGAAGGAAAGATAATTTGTGAGTTATTTTTAACATAAGTCTTATGGGTTGGTTGTTATCTTTCCTACAAAGAGGATGTTAGCTGAGACGTAGGAGGGTAATGTTAAGTGATACATGGTGACATAGATTCTCAAGGAGGAGGATGAAGAGGGTATGTGTGAAGCAAGTGAAGCCATCGTGTCAGCAAACTTATTTTTAGATCAAGGAATATTTTGTAAGAGATGAGAGTCAAATGATCCTAAGTGTGTATCTACAAGATGTTTATACCACTACAAAATTTTATTTTTACATAGGTAGGAACCATTAATTTGGTTAACCACTAGCTGAGAATCATAAAAAAGGGTTATGGATTTGATACTTAAGAAGAGTGCTACTTGAAGCCCTAGAATCAAAGCCTCATATTCAACCATATTTTTAGTGCACTCAAAATCTAGTTTAAATTACAAAAGCACAAGCTCACCATCCAGAGGGATAAGTATGACATCAACACCCCCACCATGTTGGCATTTAGATCCATTAAAGAACATCATCATTTGATAGGAAATGTCATCAATGGAGAGTGTTGCAATAGATTCATTAGGGAATTCAAGATTTAAAGGTTGATGTCAGGTAAAGGGGAAACAACTAACTAGTTTGTGATTGTTTGCACTATAATTGATTTTTGTTGAATGAACTCTAAGTCAAATTAAGCAAGAAGCATGAGATATTAAGCTACACATTAGTTGTGATAAGGTTTGAAATTAATGTATTTGAGAGGATCAGTATGGGTGACCACATAGGTTTTGTGATCTAGGAAATAATGTTGAAGCTTAGAGGCAAAAAATACCAATGTAAGGAAAAGTTGTTTAGTGTGGGTATATCGAGTCTCATAAGCAATAAGTGTGCGGCTTATGTAATAAACCACCTACTCTCAATGTTGGTCATCTTGATGTGCAATCATAACACCTAGAGAATGGTCTATTACAGAGATGTAAAGGTAAAAAGGTTGATTTTCCTTATGTAGAATAAGAGTCAGTGGGTAAAGGAGACATTGTTTAAGTGCATTGAAGTCTTCCTAGCAGTTTGTATTCCATTGGAAGGAGACATCATTTTTGAGGAGATGATGAAAGGGTTGGTAGCAATCTAACAACTAGGAAATGAAGCATTGAATTGACTAAAGTTTTCCTTATAGGCTATGGAGTTGTTTGATATTAATAGGTGGAGGTATCTCTAGAATTGCTCTAACCTTAGTAGGATCAACTTTGATACCATAGAGAGAAATGATAAAACCTAAGAGTTTATTGAAAATAACACCAAAGACACATTTCTTTGGGTTTAGTCAAATGTTATATTGTAAATATGAGTGAATATGGTTTTGAGAATTGTTAAGTGTTTTTGGTGAAGTTTAGACTTACTAAGTAAGTCATCCATGTAATCTTCCATAATTTTGTGTAGGAGATCATGGAAAATGTAGGTCATAGCACGTTGGTAAGTTACACCAACATTTTTTAGGCCAAAAGGCATGACCTAATAACAGAAAGTTCCCCATGGGGTAATAAAGGTGGTCTTGTGTTGATCCTTAAGAGCAACCAAGATCTGATTATATTCAAAGAATCTATCCATAAGTGATAGCATCTCATGGTTGGCTATTAGATCAATAAGTTGGATGATACTAGGTAATGGAAAATCATCTTTTGGATAAGCAAGGTTTAAATCATGATAGTTAGTACAAATATGGATTCTTCTAGTCACTTTCATGATAGGAATGATATTAGAAATCCATTATGGGGAGTCAATATATTGGATAAATTTAATAGAGAGGAGGTGTTGGAGCTCCTTGTTGACAAGGAGAGTGATATGAGGATGCACTTTACAAAGTTTATTCTCAACAGGTTTAGCTCTCAATTGGTGATAATTTTATGGGTGATGATAGAGGGGTGAATACCAGGCATGTCATTATAAGACCAAGTGAAGGCTTTGCTATGATCATTAAGAAATGTGGCATAATCAACTTGCTTAGAGGAATCTAAAGATTGGCCAATATTGAGGATGCAATGGTTATCATGAGAGGGCAAGTTGATGTCAATGTTTGATTCATTTAACATAGCTTGGGTTTTATATGGGAGTGATTTTTGGATATAAGAATCACCTTCACCCATGTAAGTGATAATTGTGTCATCATACTAACATTGGATAGTGTTGATAGTGGGAGAATCCTTATCAATTATTTTAAGATGAATGAGAGGAAGGGACATTATATCCTTACCTTGATGATAGGTGAGAGGCCCAAAATGGATGGCATTTATTGAAAAAAAAATTAGGAGGTATAGATACATCTAATTCTATGGGTGATGGCAGAGAAGAAGGTGGAGAAGGAGAGACTCATTATTTGATAATTGGCTCATAGGAGGTTTTGGTGAGTTTTTTGTTTCATCATATCCCACACCATACCTATTTTTGGCATTTTCAATGGTGTTTCTAGTATGATATTCAATAGGCATGTGGACACCTTGTTCCTAATGACCCAAACCAAATCCTTTCTAGGCACACCTATATAGGTAGGTGTGAGTGAATCTAGGGTTACTCAAAAAAGAGAAGTCATAGGTGAATGGTTGTGGTGAAGAAGATGGGTTGTTATAGTGAGATCTTGATCAATTCCTCCATATATGAAATTGGTTTGAAGATTAGGGGGGGCATAAGGGATGACCATAAGGGATGATGGTGACATAGGAGTATGTTTACAGGATTTTATGACTAAGGCTTCTTGGTAGTTTATATGGTCTTGAGAGCGATGTTTAAGTGATGGCAGAGAAGAAGGTGGAGAACAATGTTTACAAGATTTTGTGACTAAGGCTTCCATCACCCACTGAGCATGCCAAAAAAGTTTCACTAAATTTTGTCTATTTTGAATTTAAAGGAAAATAGAGAGAAGAATGGGGATAAGTGAATAGAATGAACCTAAATTTAGTTTGCACACCATATCCAGACATTGTGAGCACTCTTATTTGGCTAGGGATGACTAATTTTAGGTAAGAAATCACTACCACAAGATGTTTATTAGTAGATAAATGAGTGGGGTGCCAAACTACGCGCTTGTTCTAAGAAGTGTGAAACTTTCCTAGAGATGATAGTCTACTTTTAAGAGGTAAAATAATAATAAATAATTGAAATAGAGATAAATAGAGAGTAAAAGAGAGATAAGATTACCATTTTAAACAACCTATTCATAGAAGAGAGAAAGACCAATGTAGCTATCCTAAGGAGTAGGGAAAAAGGTGGTGAGGGAATATATTAAAAGGGATGTGACCTGATTCATTTGTGTATGGATACAGGTGAGGTGGAGCTTACACTATGAGACCATCTACTAAGGTTATTGACATGGATGAGGAGAGATATTACTCTTGATGAGTGGGATCATATAGCGGCCATTAGTTTGGGAGGAGTATGATGATACTGTCAAGTTACATGGGATGTGTCATTGATGATTACACTGATTAAGAGGTGGGACTATACCACCAACAACTTTAATCTATCAATCAAAGAGTTGATGGTCCCATCGAGCATGCCAAAAATGTTTCACTAAATTTTGTCTATTTTGAATTTAAAGGAAAATAAAGAGAAGGATGGGGATAAGTGATTAGAATGAACCTAGATTTGGTTTGCACACTGTATCCAGATGTTGTGAGTACTCTTCTTTGGCTGGGGAGGACTACCTGTAGATAAGAAAGCACTACCATAAGATGTTTGTTAGCAGATAAATGAGTGGGTTGCTAAGCTATGTGCTTGTTCTAGGAAGTGTGAAACTTCCCTAGAGATGATAGTCTACTTTTTAGAGTAAAAATAATAATAAATAGCTGAAATAAAGATAAATAGAGAGTAAAAGAGAGATAAGATTATTGTTTTAAACAACCTATTTATAGCAGAGAGTGATAGGGTATAGGTGAGGTATTTTATTGGTGTTTTAGAAGATGTTTAGGTAGGTTTTGAAGAGGTCTGAAAATTGACAGTCATCGACATTGGTAGGTGTATGACTGATGTTGGTTAAGCTATCGTAATCAATAGTGAAATGATCGATGTTGGTTAGGATGCCGACATCATCAAGGGCAATAATTATCTAGGAAGTTATAGAGAGCTTTTCTAGGTCTAGAAAATGGTTTGGATCAAGGTAGAGAGGTTGAGAGAGTTAGGATAAGGAGTTTATGGCTTGGTTAAGTTCGGTCAGAGGTTTGGTATGCTTGTAAGGGAAAACAAGCAAGGAAGCTTTGTAACTCCCTCATGAGGGTATGGTCAGAAGTGTGTAAAGCAGTGTAGGGTAGATATAAAGAAATAAAAGAATAAATATTTAAATGACATATAGTATCAGTGATATACTTAGCTATGGTGGTTGTTGAATGAGAAGTGCTAGGTTGATGGTTTCTATTTGAGAGTCCAAACTTAAATGTCTGAATAGAGAGAACAAGTGGATGTTGTTGGTCCTCAATAGCTCAGTTTTTGATGGTGATTGACTTACACAAAGTGATTGTAAGCCTAGGTCAAAAAATAGAATGCTAAGAGCCTGAATGAGAGTAAGAATCATTTTTTTAATTTATACTAACCTAAACTATTAGTTGGAGTTTGGCTTATATTTTTTATGTCAGTTATCCAATTAATGTCAGTAGGTATCCCACTGACATCAGCCATGGGTTGACTGACATCGATGGGCCTAAAATAGGTAAACCTTTCTATTTTTGGCCTATTTTCTATTTTTGTGTGTGCCAAGTGTGATACCTATTATAAAATGATAAAAATAGGAGGTTAAGAAGGAATCGATTGTTTATGAATTTAGTTTAGAAGTGGGAATAAGCCTTAGTTAGTTAGGATGAGGGGAATAGGTCTTGAGGTGACTCATCAGAGGAAAATTAGTCATAGGGTGAGGTGGCTAGGTAAGGTGGCAATATGGGTTTTTAATTAACTTAATTAATTATTTTAAATTAATTGAATGTGTGAGAGGTAAAAAGTATGGGTTAGGGAGATTAATTTTTATTATAAAAATGGGCCTAGGGGTGTTTGACACATGGAGTTATGCACATGTGTATGACATAATTTTGGTGTCTACATTTGCCCTTTTTTATATTTTAATTTGTATTGAAATGTTACAAGACAAAAATAGGAGTTAGATTCTCCAAGTATTGGATGAGGTATTCCCCCTCAAAATGTAAATTGATAAAGGAGAAACTAGAATTAGGTACCGGTTTGATAGAAATGGTAATTGGGTGTCTAGTGGAGAATTGAGCATCACTACATACAATGAGCTATAGTTGACAAAGTTAATAATAGGAAAGGTTAAGGAGTAATTGGATAGAAATAAACAAAGCATAGCTTGTAAGTGATAGCTTACAGGTCAAATCAATGAAAGTTATTGCTTCAATGGTTAATGTGTCCCAGGTATCTGAGGTTGAAAGTGCCGCTAAGAAACACAAAAGGGGTTGAAGGTGATAAGATGGACTTGGTTTCCATCCAAAATACTTAAAATTCATGTGTGTACATAATAGCCAATTATAATTAGGACAAGTAATGTGCTCCTAGTGTAAAAGGGTCAATGAGTAAGGAAATATTTATGATCTCCAAGCACAATCATCAAGAGTGAATATTTGAGTTATCTTTAGTGTCATTTTGTCATGGTTGGGGGAGATATATGTGATCTCTAGTTACCTTAATGCATGGGTAAAGTTATGCAAAGTTGGGTGTTTTTGTGGTAGAAAACATGTTTTGAAAGGTGATGATGTCTGTAACATGTACTAATATTGATAGGCAAAATTACTAATTTTAGCATAATTAGGGCAACATTACCAATATCAATAAGTGTAAGCACCAATGTCAATATATTAGGTCAAGATTATCAATGTCGGTGGCTAACCAAACTCAATAAAAGGGGGTTTGGTGGCTGACCAAACTCATTTACAACTTGTTTATTGGAGAGAAGAAATAGGATATTGAGAGTGATTTGAGATGGTAGCACAAGGAGGGGATGCAATAGGAAGTGTAAGACCAAACATAAAAGTAGTGCTAGGTAGGAGGAGATGACGAGATGAGGTAAAAGCCCAAACTTTCCTTGATTTTATATTTACAAATTTTAGTTTAAATGAGAGGTGAATGTGTAGAAAATAGGATTGGGGGGTAGAAAATAGGTTAGGGTAAGTGTAGGAGAAGTTAGGGGATTTAGAGGTAGTTTTCTAGG
The DNA here is from genome assembly GCA_037957365.1 of Torreya grandis. Taxonomy (NCBI): domain Eukaryota; kingdom Viridiplantae; phylum Streptophyta; class Pinopsida; order Cupressales; family Taxaceae; genus Torreya; species Torreya grandis. Next base: position 791,516 of record JARHVA010000529.1, read on the forward strand.
GGAAATGGGTAGATTGGGTTTGGGTCATTCAACCCCAAGGCTAAACCAATCACTGACATCAGTGAGATTTATCGACATTAACTGATTATTAAACATCAGTTGACATGGCACTAATATCAATCGACTAGGCATCAAGGTTAATAGTGTGCTATTGATGTCGACTAATGCATAGGCTAATAAATCACTGATGTCAGCATTAATGATGACATCAGTTACTATTAAAAAGTAACAAACAAGAGAAAGGGTGAGTTTGTGATCTCTCATGGGAGTAGTCAACTAACCTAATGGATGAGCTAGCCTCATAAGACCCCATGTCATCTAAGTGCTACTTACATAACCCAGTTTAGGGCCTCAAGCTAATGTAGTTCTCCCAAAACTTAGAAAAAATATCTAAAAGGGTGGTTGTAGGAAAAAAGGTAAAAAGATAGCAGAGAGGTCTAGGTTTGTTTTAAAATCTTGGTTATAGCATTAAGAGTTAAGAATATAGGTAGTGAGGCCTAGAGTTGGAATAGGTAGGTAGGTATAGGGTAGAGAGAGAGATAGAGGTAGTGAAGCCTAAGGTAATTAGGAATGTGGGTTTATGTTGGAGATAACCTCAGAAGACCTCATGTTGACTAAGTGTTGCCTACATAGCCTAGTTTAGGGTCTCAGACCAATGTAGTTTTTCCAAGGAGTATGGAAAAAGGTGGTGAGGGAGTATATTAAAAGGGATTTGACCTAATTTTTTTGTATATAGATGCAAGAGAGGATAGAGCTCACACTACAAGACTATCTAACAAGGTTATTAACATGGATGAGGAGAGATGTTTTTCCTGACGAGTGGGATCATATGGTGGCTATCGATTTGGGAGGAGTGAGATGATAATATTGAGTTACATGGGATGTGTCACTAATGATCATGCTAATTAAGAGGTGGAACTATACCACCAACACCTTCCATCTATTGACTGGAGAGTTGACAATGACATAAGATGATGTTTATAGGATTTTGTGGCTAAGGCTTCCTTGTAGTTTGTATGGTCTTAAGAACGATGTTTAAGTGATGAAAGAGAAGAAGGTGAAGGATGGGGATAATGAAGGTGGAGAAGGATGTTTATAGGATTATATGAATAAGGCTTCCATCACCCTTCGGGTGTACTATAAATATTTCACTAAATGTTGTCTATTTTGAATTTAAAGGAAAATAGGGAGAAGGATGCGGATAAGTGATTAGAATGAACCCAAATTTGGTTTGAACATCATATCCAGACATTATAAGCACTCTTCTTTGGCTGGGGAGGACTACCTATAGATAAGAAATCACTACCACAAGATTTTTTTTAGCAAATAAATGAGTGGGCTTCCAAGCTATGCACTTGTTATAGGAAGTGTGAAACTTCCCTAGAGATGACAGTCCACTTTTGAGAGTCAAAATAATAATAAATAACTAAAATAGAGATAAATAGAGATTAAAATAGAGATAAGATTATCATTTTAAACAAATTTTTCATAGTAGAGAGTGATAGTGTGTAGGTGAGGTATTTTGTTAGTGTTTTGGAAGTTGTCTATGTAGGTTTTGAAGAGGTTAGGCAATTGATAGTCGCGGACATCGGTAGGTGTGTGATTGATGTCAGTTAAGCTACCAAGATTGGTATTGAGGTGACTGATGTTGATTAGGATGCCAACGTCAGTAAGGGAAATAATTATCTAGGAAGTTGTAGATAGATTTTCTAAGTCTAAGAAATGGTTTAGATCAGGGCAGCGAGGTTGAGAGAATTAGGACAATGAGTTTATGGCTTGGTTAAGTTTGATCAAAGGTTTGGTATGCATGTAAAAGGAAATAAGAAAAGAAGCTTTATAACTCCCTCATGGGGGTATGATCAAAAGTGGGTAAAGTAGTGTAGGCTAGATATAAAGAGATAAAAGAATAAATATTTAAATGACCTATAGTATCAGTGATATACTTAGCTATGGTGGTCATTGAATGATAAGTGACAAGTTGATGGTTTCTATTTGAGAGTCTGAATCTAAATGCCTAAATAGAGAGAACAAGCATATGTTTTTGGTCCTCAAGAGTTTATTTGTTGATGGTGATTGACCTATGTAGAGTGATTGTAAGCCTGTATGTCAAAAAATAGAATGCCAAGAGATTCAAAGAGAGTAAGAATTGATTTTCTTAATTTTTATTGACCTAAACTAGTGGTTTGAATTCAGATTATATTATCAACATCAATGATCTCGCTGATGTTGATAGGTATCCCATCGACGTTGGCCATGGGTTGACCAATGTCGATGGCCCTAGAATAGGTAAACCTTTCTATTTTTGCCCTATTTTTTGTTTTTGTGCATGCCAAGTGTGATACCCATTATAAAATGGTAAAAATATGAGGTTAAGAAAGAAGTATTTATTTAAGAATTTAGTTTAGAAGTTGGAATAAGTCTTAGGTAGTTAGGATAAGGGGACCAGGTCTTGAGGTGAATCATTAGAGGAGAATTAGTCACAGGGTGAGGTGGCCAGGTAAGGTGGAAATAGGGGTTTTTTATTAACTTAATTAATTATTTTAAATTAATTAAATGTGTGAGGGGTAAAAGTATGGGTTAGAAAGATTAATTGTTATTATAAAAATGGACCTAGTGGGGTTTTGACATAGGGAGTTACACACATGTGTGTGACATAATTTTGGTGTCTACATTTGCCCCAATCCTAGTTGAGAGTTGACAGTGACATAGGAGGATGATTAAATGTGTTTAAGACTTTTTGGCAGTTTGTATGGTCTTGAGGTGACTCATTTGTATGTTTCACTCCTAGAATGAAAGGAGTGGTCCCACTAGGCATACCATAAATGTTTCACTAAATTATATCTATTTTTAATTTAAATAAAAATGGAGAGAAGGATTGGGATAAGTGATTAAAATGATCCTAGATTTGGTTTGCATGTCGTATCTAGATGTTGTGAGCACTCCTCTTTGGCTGGGGAGGATTACTTGTAGATAAGAAAGCACTACCACAAGATGTTTGTTAGTAGATAAATGAGTGGGTTGCTAAGCTACGTGATTTTTCTAGGAAGTGTGAAACTTCCCTAGAGATGATAGTCTAATTTTGAGAGGAAAAATAATAATAAATAAATAAAATAGATATAAATAAAGAGTAAAATAGAGATAAGATTACCTTTTTAAATAACTTGTTCATAGTAAAGAGTGATAGGGTGTAGGTGAGATATTTTTTTGGTGTTTTGGAAGTTGTCAGGGTAGGTTTTGAAGAGGTTAGGTAATTGATAGTCACCAACATCATTAGGTGTGTGATCGATGTTGATTAAGCTACTGAGATCGATAGTGAGGTAACCGATGTCAATTAGGATGTTAACATTGGTAATGGAAATAATTATTTAAGAAGTTGCAGAGAGCTTTTTTGGGTCTAAGAAATGGTTTTGATCAAGGCATAGAGGTTGAGAGAGTTAGGACAAAGAGTTTATGGCTTGGTTAAGTCTGGTTAGAGGTTTGGTATGCATATAAGGGGAAAAAAGTAAGGAAGCTTTGTAACTCCCTCATGGGGGTACAATCAGAAGTGGGTAAAGTAGTGCAGGGTAGATATAAAGAAATAAAAGAATAAATATTTAAATGACCTACAATATCAATGATATACTTAGTTGTGGTGGTCACTAAACAATAAATGCCGAGTTAATGGTTTCTATCTAAGAGTTCAAACTTGAATGCTTGAACAAAGAGAACAAGAAGATGTTGTTAGTCCTCAAGAGCTTAGTTGTTGATGGTGATTGACTAATGTAGAGTGATTGTAAGCTTGGATGTAAAAAAATAGAATGTCAAGATCCTGAATGAGATTAAGAATTAATTTTCTTAATTTATGCTTATTTGGGCCAAAGATGAGAAAAAACTACAATAGTGTCTTCTTCAACCGAGACAGGAGAAGAGACTTGATCTAACATGGGTGGAGGGGAGGTAGGAAAAGTAGGTTCCTCAAGAGGATAAATCATAGGTATTATGGCTCCCTCAACATATGGGTAAGGAATGGGTAAAATATTATCCTCCATAGGAAAAAGAAGAGGTAAGAGTGGTGAAATTGGAGTAGGTAAAATAGGTATCTCATCTATTATGAGAGTAGATGAGATAGACTTTTCTAGGTGCAAAAGAAAAGTGGGTGGGGTATCACTCTCTATAGGTGGAGGAGTGGTAGGGGAAGAAGGTTCCTTAAGAGGGTATAATATAGGAATGATTTTTCCTTCAACATGTGGTTGAGGAAATGGTAGGGTGTGGTCTTTCAGTGGTAACATGATAGGTAATATTGGTACAAATAGAATTGGGATTACATGATCCTCAGGTGGAAAAAGGAGTGGCAAAGGAGGCTCTTCCTCTTGAGGGAGCGAAACGGGTGAAATAGTCTCTTCTACTTGAGGAGGAAGAATGGGAAAAATATGTGCCACTAAATGTAGAAGAGGAGCCAATGAAATAGGTGTCTCCTATTAAGGCGTCAATTGAATTAAAGATAAAGGAAAGACCATAAAAACTGTATGGATATTATGATTTCCTGAGTTAGTTATAGATTGGAAAATATTTTGATTTGGTGAATGGTTGGGAAAAGGGTGCTTGAACACATCCATACTTTGATTGGGAGGTGGATTATGGTTATCCAAGATGATCTCACCTCTATCAAGCATATCTTGAACAATATTATTGAGTGTCTTGAAATTATTAGAGTTGTGACCTTTAACTCAATGGTAATCACAAAACTCATCTTCCTTATACCAGGTTAGGATAGGATGGGAAGGGTCAAATTTTATAGGAGGTTTAATCTGAGGAAGGGTTATGACACAAGTACCCATGCCATGTTGGAATTTAGATCCATCAAAGAACATCATCATTTGATAGGAAACATCATTGATGGAGAGTGTTACAATAGATTCATCAGGGAATTCAAGATTTGAAGGTTAATTGTCAGGTAAAGGGGAAGTAGCTAATTGGTCCATGATTGTTTGCCCTTTAATTGATTTTTTATAAATAAAAACTAAGTCAAATTTAGCAAGATGCATGAGCCATTGGACTATACGTTGGTTTTGATAAGTTTGGAATGCATGTATTTGAGAGGATCAGTATGGGTGACCACATAGGTTTTGTGATTTAGGAGATAATGTTAAATCTTAGAGGCATAAAATACCAATGCAAGGCAAAGTTTTTTAGTGTGGGTATATTGAGTCTCATAATCAATAAGTGTGTGGCTTATGTAATAAACCACCTGCTCTAGATGTTGGTCATCTTGATGTGTAATCATAACAGCTAGAGAATGGTCTATTACAGAGATGTAAAGGTAAAAACACTAATTTTACTTAGGTGGAATAAGAATCAGTGGGTAAAGGAGGTATTGTTTAAGTGTATCAAAGGCTTCCTAGTAGTTTGTATGGTCTTGAGAAATGTTTCACTAAATTTTGTCTATTTTGAATTTATAGGAAAATAGAGAGAAGGATGGGGATAGGTGATTAAAATGAACCCAAATTTGGTTTGTACACCATATCTCTACATTGTGATCACTCCTCTTTGGCTAGGTAGGACTACCTACAAATAAGAAATCACTACCATAAGATGTTTGTTAGTAGATAAATGAGTGGGATACTAAGCTACGTGCTTGTTCTAAGCAGTGTGAAACTTCCCTAGAGATGACAATCTATTTTTGAGAGGCAAAATAATAATAAATAATTGAAATAGAGATAAATAGAGAGTAAAAGAGAGATAAGATTACCATTTTAAATAACCTATTCATAGTAGAGAGTGATAGGGTGTAGGTGAGGTATTTTTTTTGTTTTTTGGAAGCTGTCTGGGTAGGTTTTGAAGAGTTTAGGAAATTGACAGTCATCGACGTTGGTAGGTGTGTGACCGATGTTAGTTAGGATGTTGACATTGGTAAGGGAAATAATTATTAAAGAAGTTGTAGAGAGATTTTTTGGGTCTGAGAAATGGTTTGGATTAGGGTAGAGAGGTTGAGAGAGTTAGGATAAGGAGTTTATGGCTTGGTTAAGTTCAGTCAAACATTTGGTATGCATGTAAGGGGAAACAAGCAAGGAAGCTTTATAACTCCCTCACGACGGTATGGTCAGAAGTGGGTAAAGTAGTGAAGGGTAGATATAAAGAAATAAAAGAATAAATATTTAAATGCCCTATAGTATCAATGATATACTTAGTTGTGCTGGTCATTGAACAATAATTGCCAGGTTGATGGTTTCTATTTGAGAGTTTGAACCTGAATGCCTGAATAGAGAGAAAAAGTGGATGTTTTTGGTCCTCAAGATCTCAGTTGATGATGGTTATTGACTTACATAGAGTGATTATAAGCTTAGATGTCAAAAAAAAAATGTTGAGAGCCTAAACAATAGTAAGAATCAATTTTCTTAATTTCTACTAACTTGAACTAGTGGTTGGAGTTTGGCTTATATTGCTGACATTGGTAATCCCACCGATGTAGGTAGGTATCCCACTAACGTCAGTCATGGGTTGACCAACGTTGATGGCCCTAAAATAGGTAAACCTTTCTAATTTTGGCTTATTTTATATTTTTATGCATGCCAAGTTTGATACCCATTATAAAATGGTAAAAATAGGAGGTTAGGAAGGAAGTAGTTGTTTAGGAATTTAGTTTGTAAGTGGAAATAAGTCTTAGGTAGTTAAGATGAGGGGACTAGGTCTTGAGGTGACTCTAGAGGAGAATTAGTCATAGGGTGAGGTGGCTAGGTAAGGTGGCTATATGGGTTTTTAATTAACTTAATTTATTATTTTAAATTAATTAAATGTGTGAGGGGTAAAGGTATAGGTTAGGGAGATTAATTGTTATTATAAAAATGGGCCTAGGGGGGTTTTGACACAAAGAGTTATGCATGTGTGTGACATGTAATTTTGGTGTCTACATTTCCCCCTTTTGTATTATAATTTGAACCAACATATTACAAGACAAAAATAGAATTTAGATGCTTCAATTATTGGATGAGGTATCCCCCCTCAAAATGGGAATTAATGGAGGAGAAACTAGAATCAGGTACTGATTTGATAGAAAAGGTAATTAGGTGATTGGTGGAGAATTGAGCATCACTATGTATAATAAGCTATAGTTAATAATGTTAAGAATAGGTAAGGTTAAGGAGGACTTAGATAGAAATAACCAAAGTACAAATTGGTAGTGAAAGCTAACATTTCAAATCAATCAAAGTTTTAGCTCCAATGGTCAATGTGTCCTAGGTATCCGAGGTTGGAAGTGCCCCTAGGAAACACAAAAGGGGTTGAAGGTGACATGATAGACTTGGTTGTCATCCATAACACCTAATATTCACGTATGTGCATAATAACCAATTATATTTAGGACAATAAATGTACTCCTAGTGTAAAAGGTTTAGTGACTAAGGAAATATTCATGATATCCAAGTACAATCATCGAGGGTGAAGATTTGAGTTATCTTCAATGTCATTTTATCATAGTTGGGGGAGATATATGTGATCTCTATTTTCCCCAATGTATGGGTAAAGTTATGCAAAGTTGGGTGTTTTTATGATAGAAAACATGCTTTGAAATGTGTTGACGTTGGTAATATATATCGATATCAATAGGAAAAATTGCTGATGTTGGCATAATTAGGGAAACATTACCAATATCAACAAGTGTAAGCACTAACATTGGTATATTAGGTCAAGATTGATGACGTTGATGACTAACCAAACTTGACAAAAGGGGGTTTGGTGGCTGACCAAACTCATTTGCAACTTATTGATTAGAGAGAAAAATAGGGTGTTGAGATCAATTTGAGATGGTAGCACAAGGAGGGGACCCAACAAGTGGTGCAAGACCATAGGTGCCAGCAATTCCAACCAAGAGGAGACAATGAGATGAGGTAAAATCCCAAAATTTCTTTGATTTTATATTTTAAATTTTTAGTTTAAATGAGAGGTGAATGTGTAGAAAATAGGTTAAGGTAGGTGTAGGAGAAGTAAGGGGATTTAGGGGTAGTTTTTTAGGGGAAATGGGTAGATTAGGTTTGGGTCATTTATCCCCAAGGCTAGACCAATCATCAACATCAGTAAGATTAATTGACATCAATCAATTATCAACCAATGTTAGCTGACATAGTACCAAGTTTGATCGATATCGACTGATCAAGCACTAAGGTCAACAATATACTATTGATGTCAGTGAATGCATAAGCTAATAAATCACTAATGTTGACATTGATACAAACTACTAGGAAGCCTTAGTCATAAAATCTTGTAAACATCTTAGTTGAGATTTGATGGTGATGTCTACATCTGCCCCAAAAAAAAATTTAGAAGGTATAAATACCTTCGATTCTATGGGTGATGGCAGAAAAGGTGGAAAAGGAGAGACTAGTTCTTCGATAATTGGTTCATGGGATGTTTTGGTGAGTTTTTTTAATTCATCATAGCCCACACCATGCCTCTTTTTGGCATTTTCAATGGTGTCACTAGTAGGATATTCAATAGGCATGTGGACAACTTGTTCGTAATGACCCAAACCAAATCCTTTATAGGCACACCTATATAGGTAGGTGTGAGTGAAAATAGGGTTAATCAAAAAAGAGAAGTCACAAGTGAATAGTTGTGGCAAAGAAGATGGGTTGCTGACAACATAAGATTGATCAATTCCCCCATATATGAAATTGGTTTGAGTATTAGGGGGCTATAAGGGATGAGCATCCCAATACGGGGGTCATAATTTGGGTACTTGTGGAGGCTTCCATATTCTTGTAGAGTATAAAACACGTTGAGTGTTAGAAAATGATATTCACCAAGTGACAAATAGGTCTCCTCCATGGGATCTTTGTCATGAATTTGTGTTTTCCGTATCTATGTAACCATAGGAGTGGAGCTTGAGGAAGCTTCAAAAGCATCATGCAAAGAAGATGATGTTTTTAATGGGATGAGAACATCATTTGGACTATAATTAATATTACATGTTTTAAATGGAGGTGGGTCAGTAGGTATAACATGTACTTGTCCATCATGCTCAAACTTGACATAGTGGTACAAAGTCAAGGGTACACATGCCATAACATGTATCCAAGCTCATCCAAGAAATATGTTATATTAGAACTCTCCTTTTATAACATAGAAGATCTCAAGAATTATACAGAGACCTACATGAATATGTAAGACAATAGTACCCATCATAGTAACTATAGTGTCATTAAATGAATAGAGTACCACATCAGTTTGAGACATGCAATTATTTGTAGGCATGGATGGAAATAATATTAATAATAGATTCCTCATTGATCATAACTCTCTTGATATGAGTTTGATTAATATATGTGGTAATGAAAAGGGCATAATCTTGATCTTCAAGATGTTGAAGTGGAATTTCTGAATTACTAAAAGAAATTAGGGACATAGAATCAAGGGAGGCAACCAAAGATGAAAGAGGTTGGGGATCATCTTATTTTACCTCAATTACTTGCAAATCACTAGTCAAAGCTTGATGTTGTTGTGATGAGATTTAGATTAACTCATATAAAGACATCTTCATAGGAGTTTGGTGAAGTTGTTTCACCATTGAGCTTTGAATAACATCTGAAGATGTTGTTTTAGGAACACTCAAGATGGAAATTCTAGGGTTAGTAGGGGGAGTGTCTTTGGTGAAGGGATGGGTCCAAGGTGTAGTGGCCTTTTCCTTAGCTTTATCCTTTTGACTTTATGACTGTGTGGCCACATTAACTATGTTGATTTGAAAATTTGGAAAAGAAGGTGGTAAAGGGGTTACAACAACATATTTGGATTTGAATTTTGGTGGAATGGTAGGAGTCACTATAGATACCAAAGGTGGAATAAAATGAAGGTTAATGGTAGTGTCATCAAAAAGGGTGTCAACATCAAAGTGTTGCTAAATAACTATGGTGAGGGCTTTACAATTCTTAGTATCATGTTTAGGTGAATGATGATATAAACAAACTTATGTATCATCAAACCAAGATGGCTTCATTCTAAGAGGACTATAAGGCTTAATGGGAGGAAGATTTATTATTAAAGTTTTCAATAAATGATGTAAAAAAAATCTTTGGGAGCCTACAAGTGGGATTTCATTTATTGTAATAATAGGAATGGATGCCTTCTTTTGTTTTGATGTTGGAAAGGTAATTTTATGTGGTGCCTTATTTAGATACAGTAGAATTACATGTTTTTGTTGGGATAAATAACCAGAAGCACACAATTGATTACTAAGCAACTTAATATGCGGAAATAACCAGAATACACAAGTAACTAGAATTCAAAAATAACACATGATATGAGAGACAATACACAACTTGTATTAAAACTCTTGCAGAAAAGAATACAATAAAGAAGATGCCACTTCTTCTCCACCACCTCTTCAGAGGCTTCCCACACCTCAAGTGAACAGTAATTCTCTCCTCAAAGCTCTCTCTCTTAGGTCCCAACACCCAACTCAAACATAGAGTTGGTGTTCACCTTATACCCGTGCTCCACGCACACCACAAGTGCTCCACACACTCCATAAGTACACACACGTAATTCAAGTAGATCTCCCCTGAACCTGCAATAACCTGCACCTCAATAGACCTTACTTATGGAAGGAACTCCCTTGCCTTCCTCTTTGATCTATCTGAGTACACACCTATACTCCAAGTAGATCCTGCCTGATTCTGCTCCTTGTTGTGTTGCTATCCTATCTGATCTTGCACACTTGAAAATCAACCTAGTTTTGCACACCTGTGAACCTTGACCTTGCACACACATACACCTACATATCAATGATCTTACTTACCATGTAGATCTCCTATAGAAGCCATGCACACCTGATGACTAAGATCATACATCCATGAAGAATCCTGTTGACTCTCCAAAACCAGCACCCACCTTGGTACTGTGGCACTAGGAGGAACACACCATAGCTCACCTCACACACAGAAGGAGCTTATAATATTTCTCTCTTACTCCCTAGCACACATTTCCAATACAACCATGAGTCTATTATATAGATCTCATTCAAACAATAATTAGACATCTAATTACAATAATTAGATCCGTAGCTATGAGTCTAAAATTGGCTCTCATAATGCAAACACTTGGTTCGTTAGCTAACTGCCTGTAACATCCATAGTCTAAATCACACAGGTGATCGACGTTGGTCCCTATCTACCTGGGGGGTGCCAATGCCAGCTGATCTCTGACCGATGTCGATTGCTTCCTATCTCCTACCTATCGTCGTTGGTTGGCCTGACCGACACTGGGGTCTGTGACACTCTGCAACTCCTCTGCAACCTCTTCCATGTCTACATCAGTGAAGCTTTTAGCTCCACAACCTAAAAATCTCCCACTTGGAGATAAATAGCTGCACTATACCTGTACCTATACCCCATCTAATCTATTTCCTAGTTTGTATCCCTCTTCAAGCTCAATCCTGAAGACAACCCACCACACAACCTGTGATGTACCTCCTGTCATCCGAGTACCCTACCACATTCGCATCTACAAATCCATGTAGTGAAGTCTTGACCTTAAATAGCATGAATCCCTACTGCTGGTCCTTCTCAAATACCTGAGAACTCACTTCTCAGAATTGGCTCCTAACTCTCTGACAGCTCCCACTGCTTGGGAAAACTCAGGCCTATACTAGACCTCATGTGATTTCGGACACTTAACTATCCAGCCCTTAGTGTGCTCTAATTTTGCATCCTGAACCTCACCAACACCTAATTCACATCAGCTCCCACTGGAGACAAAATCAACCTGTGATCTCCCATGTCCCCCATGCCAAAGAATTTCACTGCTCCAAATTCTTCATAGCAAACCACTAAACTAATCTTATCCTTAGCTCAGCAAAACCCTGTATGTACAAACCTGCTAGCAAACATACCATCCACATACAACAACAAAATGATGTTGCAATCATCATCCACCTGGTAAGACAAACCACAGTAGTTACCCTGACATTGACTGAAGCTATGCTTCATCCTCCACCTGTCAAAACCTATACCACTGTCCTGCAGCTTCCTCAAGACCATATGTCTTGGTCTTCTGTCTCATGTGTCTGTTCTCTCTATTCTTCAACTAAGGTATCCATTCATCTCTATGCTTTCATCCCACTGGCAACCCTACCAAATCTCTACTTGGTTCTGTAATCTCTCCATGCCATGCTCCCACTATTTCCTAGATCCTTCCTACTCTACAATCAGCAACAAGTATAAAGAAGAGGAACAACAAATTTGAGGCTTACTTACGTCTTCAATCCTCTGTATGGGTGTTTGAGACTCATTGATAGCGTGTTGTCCACCCAAAATCCATTACAGTGACCGAACTCGGCCACCACACATTCTGCATCCAACCGACGTCAGTTCCTGTGCCTGTCCTGACTACCAACTCTGCCGACGTCAGTGTCCACATTCTACCGACATCGGTCCCGTGACCGATGTCAGTCTTACCTACTTCCGACATCAATTTTCCTGCCGATGCTGGTACCTGTGTTTCCTATGAGTGATGACTCTTTATCTGCGAGCTCTTTTGAATCAATCCCCATGTCCAAACTGCCCTGCTCAGAAGTATCCAGCCCCATCCACTGGTCTCTATCTGCCATCTCCTCCAAGTACACCAAGGCTTTCCAGTTCTTAAGCCTATCAAATATATCTATCTTCCACTTAGGAACATGCATCTCCTTCCTGCTCATGTGACCAAGCCTACGAAGCCACGTCTCCACAACAAAAGAAGAGTCAGTAATATAAACAAGTAGATAAAGAGTACCTATTTTCTTACCACCAGCTAATTTAAGTGCATCTACTATGATAGCTCTCGTGCATCTCTCATCACCCAACCTTTCTAAATAAATTATCCATATCTCCAAACTTGGGGCCTGCATGACCTCCTTCAACACCCATGTGTTGGCTGCCTGCGATTTCATCTTCACTTCCCCTTTGCCAATTCTTTGGCAAGGCTCACCAGCTCCTCTCCCTGGGGCTACATGGAAAGAGGCAACTAAATTTGTTATCCAAGATTCAACTTTATCCAAGAAACCTCCCAAAGCATCCTGTGCAACAACACCTGCAACATCTACGTCTTTAGTTCCTTCATGTTGATCTGCTACCAACCAACAATATTCTTTTACATGCTCTTTCTTTCCATATGACCGTTGGTGACCATCTGTGCTTTTCAACTCCTCCATTCTTATCTTACTTTGATCTGCCATTGCTCTACTCCCACTCGATCAGAAACCCCTGAGAGTGACCTGTAACCAAACACAAAACCTGCTCCCTGCAACCTTAGCTCTGATACCACGTGTTGGGATAAATAACTGGAAGCACACAATTGATTACTAAGCAACTTAATATGTAGAAATAAATAGAATACACAAGTAACTAGAATTCAAAAATAACACATGATATGAGAGACAATACACAACTTGTATTAAAACTCTTGCAGAAAAGAATATAATAAAGAAGATGCCACTTCTTCTCCACCACCTCTTCAGAGGCTTCCCACACCTCAAGTGAACAATAATTCTCTCCTCAAATCTCTCTCTCTTAGGTCCCAACACCCAACTCAAACATAGAGTTGGTGTTCACCTTATACCTGTGCTCCACGCACACCACAAGTGCTCCACACACTCCACAAGTACAAACACGTACTTCAAGTAGATCTCCCCTGAACTTGCAACAACCTGCACCTCAATAGACCTTACTTATGGAAGGAACTCCCTTGCCTTCCTCTTTTCTCTATCTGAGTACACACCTATACTCCAAGTAGATCTTGCCTAATTTTGCTCCCTATTGTGTTGTTGTCCTATCTGATCTTGCACACCTGCAAATCAACCTGGTTCTGCACACCTGTGAACCTTGACCTTGCACACACATACACCTGCATATCAATGATCTTACTTACCATGTAGATCTCCTATAGAATCCATGCACACCTGATGACTAAGATCATACACCCATGAAGAATCCTGCTGACTCTCCAAAACCAGCACCCACCTTGGTATTGTGGCACTAGGAGGAACACACCATAGCTCACCTCACACACAGAAGGAGCTTATAATATTTCTCTCTTACTCCCTAGCACACGTTTCCAATACAACCATGATTCTATTATATAGATCTCATCCAAACAATAATTAGACATCTAATTACAATAATTAGATCCATAGCTATGAGTCTAAAATTGGCTCTCATCATGCAAACACTTGGTTCGTTAGCTAACTACCCATAACATCTGTAGTCTGAACCACACAGGTGACCGACATCGGTCCCTGTCTACCTGGGGGTGCTGACACCAGCTGATCTCTGACCAACGTCAGTTGCTTCTTGTCTCCTACCTGCCGTCGTCGGTTGGCCTGACCGATGCCGGTGTCTGTGACACTCTGCAACTCCTCTGCAACCTCCTCCATGTCTACATCAGTGAAGCTTTTAGCTCCACAACCTAACAGTTTTACTGTCACTTTCTTTGTGTCGAATGTGAGAGGTCTACTAGATGGCAAAGACAAGAGTGGGGGTAGATTCACCTTTTATTTGTCTTGGTTAGATGATATTCCAACTAAAGTAGAAGGATGCAGCCCCAAAATGGATAGTAAGGTTGAGCGTTAAAGAAGAGATTGGTGAGGTCTAGAAGGCTTGACATTATTTTATGTTTTAAGGTAATAAACTTCAACTTGTGGTTGAAGAGTCAAATCTAATTTCACCTATGGATGAATTAAATTGGAAATGGGGTGTACACCTAAAGGCCTGATCTACTCTAATGTAACAAATTATTGTGAGGATGAGGCTTTTGACATAGACAGCTGAACTTCTAGTGCTTTTGGTGAAGAAACTCTAGCTTTGTCAAAGACCTTAGGGTAAACTATAGTAAGGGGACTGGTGATAAATGTTGACATTCACTGTGTTGGATATGGAGTCTTAATCTATTCCTAAAATGCCACATGGTCAAGCTTCATGGAATCAAGAAATTTTAGACTTTTCACCAAACATGAGAAGGGTTTTGATAATGTTGATTTAGGCCTTACAGTTGCATCTTTAGAGAGCTACAATGTTTGGGAAAGAGGAAAATTATTATTTTTTGCTACTTCAAGCCAAAGATGAGAAAGAACCACAATGGTGTCTTTTTTGACTGAGATGGGAGAAGAGACTTGATCTACCATGGGTGGAGGGGAGGTAGGCAAAGTAGGTTCCTCATGAGGGTAAAACATAGGTATTATAGATCCCTCAATATGTGGGAAAGGTGTGGGTAAAGTATGATCCTCCATAGGTAAAAGAAAAGGTAAGAGTGGTGCAATTAGAGTAGGAAAAATAGGTCTCTCATCTATTATGGGAGTAGATGAGATAGACTTTTCTAGGTGCAAAGGTGAAGTGGGTGGGGTATCACTCTCTATAGGTAGAGGAGCGATAGGGGAAGAAGGTTCCTCAAAAGGGTATAATATAGGAATGATATTTCCTTCAACATGTGGTTGAGGAAATAGTAGGGTGTGGTCTTCAAGCAGTAAGAGGATAGGTAATATTGGTGCAAATAGAATTAGGATTATAGGCTCCTCAGGTGGCAAAAGGAGTTGTAAAAGAGGCTCTTCCTCTCAAGGGAGTGGAATGGGTAAAATAGGTGCCACTAAATGTGGAAGAGGAGTCTATGAAATAGATGTCTCCTATTGAGGGGTTAATTAAACTGAAGATGAATGAAAGACTATATTAACTATATAGATATTATGATCTCCTGAGTTAGTTATGGATTAAAAAATATTTTAATTTGGTGAATGGTTGGGAAAAGGGTGTTTAAACAAATCCATACTTTGATTGGGAGGTACATTAGAATTATCCAAGATGAGCTCACCTCTATCAAGCATATCTTGAACAATATTCTTGAGTATCTTACAATTATTAGAGTTGTGACCTTTAACTCGATGGTAACCATACAACTCATCTTCCTTATACTAGGTTGGGATAAGATGGGAAGGGTCAAAATGTATAGGAGGTTTAATCTAAGGAAGGGTTATGACACCTTACTACAATATATTCTCCAAAATGGATGTATATGATTCCCCAATGCGAGTATATTGTCTTTGTTCATACCATTATTGGAATTACTTGGTCAAATTTTGAGAAGTGGAAGTATTCAATTAGTTTGTGGTTATGGAAGAGGCTAACTTAATGACCACTAAATTAGTAGAGCCTTTAGCCTTTTGGTTAGAGGGAAAATTTTTATAAGAGGAGTCATTTATCTTAGTATTGGGATTCTTACTATGTAACTTGACTGTGCCTTCATCAATAACATGAACCTCAAGTTTTTGTAACATTGTAAAAGCTTCATCAAATGTGTAGAAAGTTTGTACCTAGAGTGTGGATGAGATGTGCTTAGCACATGCCCTTGAGAAAAGCTCAATAAGCTTAGGTTGAGGTAAGGAGAAGGAGAGTTGATTGACCAAGCTTCTCCAGTGAGTGACAAAATTAGCAATAGACTTGTCATCAAATTGTCTGATAGAATAAAGGTTTTTTATGGAAACCTTCTTACAAATGTTAATATATAAATGGTCTAAGAATATTAGTGTAAGTTGGGTAAACAATAAAATAGAGTTCTGAGGTATAGAGTTATACCAATCCAAGGCAACACCTAAAAGAGACATAGGGAAAGTGTGAATTAGTAATGCATCATCATGTCCTATTAAATAACAAGCATGTCTAAATGCTTACAAGTGTTATTGTGGGTCCTCCTTACTCTAAAAATAAGTAAATTTAGTGAGTTCCCATTGACCTGGATAAGGGTGAATAGGCACAGAAGGGTGTATTGGTTCATTGCATATCTGATCATAAGATAGTACATTCTTTGAACTAGAAATGAATGTCTCTAAATTAGACATTTTATCCATTAGCATCTTAATGAGGTTTGGAGGGGGATTAGTTTGGGGGATTCCTCTTAAGTTATAGGGAATCTAATAAGAAGTAGAGTGAATGTATGACATAGCTTTCTAAGGTTGTGTCGAGGCAACATAAGGATAATGGGTCATAGATTGAGGTGTGGGAAGAAAAGGAACTTGTCCTATTGGGTTGGTAACTATGCCTTGGTTAGTTTTTGTTACTATAGATTGAATTATTGGCATGGTTAGGCTAGATGAAGGGTGAATTGTAAATTGAGTAATTATAGGCATGAGGGTAGTTGGAATAGGCACCACTAAATTTTGGAATGGGGTGTGACTTAGCTAAACTGATTATGGTTGTGAAAGTAGGGAAGTTACTCTAGTGTTTAGGTGGGATTAGGTAGTTGGAGATGATATTTTTTGGACACTATTTATATTTGGGTTACTTGTTGAAGTGGTGGTTTAGGTAACAATGAGGAACACAATGGAGGAAATTGAAAATGAGGTTGTCTCCATCAAAGAGGTTGGCATACCATAGATTGGGTCACCCATAAAATTATGGGTTCAGATCATAGCAAGGTAATGTTGAAGGGATGCCACATTATGATCAAGAAATATAGAAAAATCTTGATCTCCCTTAGGTACAATGGTAATTTGGATAGGATTAGGAGTATTCTCAGTATCTGAAGTATGCTCCAAGATAGAATCAAATGTAAGAGGGGAATGTCAAAGTGGTTTATAGCTTGCATAATCGGCAAGAATATTTTCTTGAGCTCATGTTAATACCATGCAAGAGGTGGTATAAATAGTATTAATACTTTTTATTTGAAATAGAATAAATAAAAACTAGGTTTGAGTGCAAGAAAATGGGTTGTTTTAGCTTGTTTTTTTGAGTAAATAGAACTATGCAATCACAAACATCAATAGGGATGACTGATATCGGTAGGAAAATTTCATCAACATTGATGGAATAATCGATGTCGATAGGTAAAGTCTATTGATACTGGTAATGATAACTGATGTCAGTGATTGTAAAATATTAAGAAATGAAATATCTAATGTTTTAAGAAATTAGAAGCTACAAATAGGTGAAATTATGGATGTAAGGGGTTTATGTAAGAGAGAATAACACTCAAAAAACCTAATATAATAGGCTATACAAACTAAGCTTTCAAAAAAGTATTGATTTTGTGGATCAACATAAAAGCATCCTTACTAACTCAAAAATATAGAAGATAATTGAAAATGAGAAAAAGAACATGCAACTAGAAACTATTAAGTGCTAGAGATTAATTTTAGTCTTGTGTTGGCTTATGCCTTAATCAAATAGTGAGAAGAGAATTTGGTTATCAAAGGTACTAGAAAGCAATATAAAGCTAGTTTCAGATTTTTTTGGTACTTAAGAGGGAATCTATGTCAGACTAGGTACATGGCTTGTTATAAGAGCTTGCTCTCTACTCTTCACAAACCTGGAGCCAAGCTAGGCTGCTTAGCCAAAATATACCTTTTTTATAGAGATTATATTCCACTAGAGAATGGAGTGGGTTCTCCCCTTAGTGGTGAAATCCAAGTAGGATAGCTGGGTAAGGTAAGGTGATCCACCAGGTGATGAAATCTTGATGGGCCTTTTTTGAGGTGAGTTTTGATGCTTGTTTATGTGAATGTGATTTTGTTGTGTAACATAGGTGTACTATGATTTATTCAAAATGCTTGTAATTACCTAGGTGAGTTAATATGCAACAAGTAAACTATGAAATACAATAAATTTTAAACCCAAATCTAAGATGTTGAGATTGGAATTAAAATAAAGAGGAAATAAGAATAAAATATGAATTTCACTATCTTAATGTGGATGCCAGAGGAAGAAAAGAAGATATTTTCTTTTGTTTGTAAAATAAAATGACAAATTGATTTTAGAGGCAAGGAGAAAAGAAAGATAATTTTAATTTTATTACCTTTTAAATAGAGAAATAAAATATTAATTTTTTTATTTTTAAGAGAAAAGAGAAGGAAGGAAGTGAAATAAATTAAATTTCACTATAATGCACCTATATGAATTTTATCGCATCAGTAGACGGGCTCCTTAACAGTGGAATTGACAGATCTTTAGTAGAAACCTGCGATAGGAGGCAGGGGCCGAATGGCTACGGCTTTGACGGCTGGATTTTTGCACGAGCAGTTGGGAGCGATATGGCCAGGCTTACGGCAAATATAGCAAATGGGTTTGTGAGACGGAGGTCTGGGAGTGCGGTGTTTCTTCAAGAAACGGTGAGGAGGTGCATAAGAGTGTTTCTTAGGGAAGGAGCGACGCTTGTAGGATAATTTCTAGCGACGCTGCTTCTGGTGACGTCGTGGTTGTACATAAGGACGGCAGCCATAAGGGGCTGTTTCTGGGAAAATGGGAGCAATAGAGGCAGCTTGGTGCTTGCTGAGTTTTTGCATAGATTTAGTCTCAGAGACTAACATCATAATATTCTGCTGCGTAAAATCAATGACATAAGATAAAGCAAGATCTTCAATAGCAAGACCTTTAAGATCGATGTAAGACAACACATGATCTATAAGGTTATATGGCATAGCATGCAAAAATTTAAGTTTGACTTCAGTAGATGCAGAAGATTTACATTCATAAGCAAGCTTACGGAATTGCTTAGCAAAAGCCTCAAACTGTTTGAGATCACACAGTTCCATTTTCATCAACCACTTCTTGGAATCGAGCTGTCGGTTCCCGACAGGAGGAGCAAACTCATCGATTAGTAATCTGTACAAAGCATTCAAAGAATCTGGCTGGTTATGAACACGAGCATGTTGTTCTGCTTCAGGGATAGAATCCCACCAGAGGTTAGTGATGCCCCATAAATATTTAACAGCAAAACTGGTAGTACTGGGTTGATCTAGATGAGACTGGACAGCAAGGACACGCATGGTATTACACCAGGTAGCTATTTCATTCATTGGGTCCAAAAGATCATCTATATTGAGGTACCAGGGCTGTAGATGTATATGGGTACGCTGCATCAGTGAATGACTAGGTGACTTAGGTGACTTTTTTATAGTTTTGAAAGAAGGGCCAAAAGATACTGAACAGAGAGGTCTGGATGACGATTCAGCTTTCTGGTCTTCCTTCGATAGCCAACTAAGACTATCCTCTAGGTTATCAAGTTTAGAATCTAGAGAATCAACTTTCTTTTGTATGTTAGTAACAGTATCTCTAATATACAACACATCTCTACACAAATCGTCAAAATTCTCAGAGAAATGAGAATTGAATCTTGAGAGATAATTTCGCTGTTTGAACTCATTTGATGGATTATCATAAGCGGCTGAACAAAACTGTACAACTCCAGCAGCTTGTCTGTAAACACCTTTAGGCAGCGGCCATCGTCCACCTCTGTAGAGTGTGACTGTGTCTTCTGTGAAAAAATCAAGACTGTCTTCTCTGGGAAGACTCATTAGTGTATGCAGTAAATCTTTGCCAAAATTGACTTCTTCATCCTTGATAAGAATATGGCATGTTTTGACTGATCTACGGGATGAGGACGTAGATGGTCGAGAAGGAGAAAGGCGAGATTGCATGGACAAGGATCTAGGCAATATATTGACAGATCTGCCATCACTATGGTGAACTATGGCTTGGCCTTTGAGCTTGGGGGAAACATGTTTCAGCCAATCGAGTTTCCATTCAGGTGGAACTTCGATAGTTTCTATATGTCCTTTTTGCAATTGGACAGTACCATTTAATCTTGTGGCGTAAGGCAGATTTCTAGGATCTTGGGGTGGTTTGTATTGGTCATGCTATACAAGATAGAAATATTGATTGAAGCATATTGGAATTCACCAAACATGTCTAGACCATACAAAGAGGAAAACAAACCCCAACAGTCTAATGATCCATGCTTTACTTCTTTGCAACCTTTATCACGGACTGCGACTGAAAGGTTAGGACAAAACTCAAAACATATCATATCATCATTTAGTCGTCCAAGGCTAGATAATTGACAGGAATGTTGAAAACTGACTTGGCGATGATCACACAATGCTAGATATAATACTGGTTTAATATTTGCAGGAATCAATGGTCTAATAGAAATCCTAATCAAACCAAAATGGACAAACTTTACATCACTATGCGATCTGATATACGCAATTTCTTGCTCAGGCAATAGCGGGAGTAGATTTGTCTGAAAAGTCTTTTTGGGCTTATAATAGAGGGTAAGCTCAAGAGATTTAATCCTAGGCTTGACAAATGACATATAAGTAGAGGTATAAAGAAACTTGGACTTGACTAGTTCTGATTGCTTATACACACTAGAAGCCTTAAGAGCCGGTGGCTTGAACATACTGGTTTCTTTTTTTAAGGTCTGTTTCTGTGACTTCAATGTCAGGATAGTCTGAGATCTGTTATGGAATGAATGGGGGTAACTCATACATTCCTTCAAGTTCAGATTCATTAACAAGTTCTACGGTAGCTGTGGAAGGTACTTTTCCAAATTCCATTGTGGGGAGATTTGGGTTCTGGAATGCGAGAAATTTCTGGTCAGGGAAAAAGGTATGCAGAGATAAAAGCGGCCTATGACAATATGGGTGAACGGCCTGAGACTCGATGCAATAACTTCCCAAAGAAATTTACAGAGTAGAGAACTCAAAAGATCTGGTCCACGAAATAGGAAAATAATCACAACTTACAGTATAAACTTGAAATATGGCTCTGATACCAATCTTTTTATCGCGTCAGTAGACGGGCTCCTTAACAGTGGAATTGACAGATCTTTAGTAGAAACCTGTGATAGGAGGCAGGGGCCGAATGGCTACGGCTTTGACGACTGGATTTTTGCACGAGCAGTTGGGAGCAATATGGCCAGGCTTACGGCAAATGTAGCAAACGGGTTTGTGAGACGGAGGTCTGGGAGTGCGGCGTTTCTTCAAGAAACGGTGAGGAGGTGCATAAGAGTGTTTCTTAGGGAAGGAGCGACGCTTGTAGGATAATTGCCGATGACGCTGCTTTTGGTGACATCGTGGTTGTACATAAGGACGGCAGCCATAAGGGGCTGTTTCTGGGAAAATGGGAGCAATAGAGGCAGCTTGGTGCTTGCTGAGTTTCTACATAGATTTAGTCTCAGAGACTAACATCATAATATTCTGCTACGTAAAATCAATGACATCAGATAAAGCAAGATCTTCAATAGCAAGACCTTTAAGATCGATGTAAGACAACACATGATCTATAAGGTTATATGGCATAGCATGCAGAAATTTAAGTTTGACTTCAGTAGATGCAGAAGATTTACATTCATAAGCAAGCTTACGGAATTGCTTAGCAAAAGCCTCAAACTGTTTGAGATCACACAGTTCCATTTTCATCAACCACTTCTTGGACTCGAGCTGTCGGTTCCCGACAGGAGGAGCAAACTCATCGATTAGTAATCTGTACAAAGCATTCAAAGAATCTAGCTGGTTATGAACATGAGCATGTTGTTCTGCTTCAGGGATAGAATCCCACCAGAGGTTAGTGATGCCCCATAAATATTTAACAGCAAAACTGGTAGTACCGGGTTGATCTAGATGAGACTGGACAGCAAGGACACGCATGGTATTACACCAGGTAGCTATTTCATTCATTGGGTCCAAAAGATCATCTATATTGAGGTACCAGGGCTGTAGATGTATATGGGTACGCTGCATCAGTGAATGACTAGGTGACTTAGGTGACTTTTTTATAGTTTTGAAAGAAGGGCCAAAAGATACTGAACAGAGAGGTCTGGATGACGATTCAGCTTTCTGGTCTTCCTTCGATAGCCAACTAAGACTATCCTCTAGGTTATCAAGTTTAGAATCTAGAGAATCAACTTTCTTTTGTATGTTAGTTACAGTATCTCTAATATACAACACATCTCTACACAAATCGTCAAAATTCTCAGAGAAATGAGAATTGAATCTTGAGAGATAATTTCGCTGTTTGAACTCATTTGATGGATTATCATAAGCGGCTGAACAAAACTGTACAACTCCAGCAGCTTGTCTGTAAACACCTTTAGGCGGCGGCCATCGTCCACCTCTGTAGAGTGTGACTGTGTCTTTTGTGAAAAAATCAAGACTATCTTCTCTGGGAAGACTCATTAGTGTATGCAGTAAATCTTTGCCAAAATTGACTTCTTCATCCTTGATAAGAATATGGCATGTTTTGACTGATCTACGAGATGAGGACGTAGATGGTCAAGAAGGAGAAAGGCGAGATTGCATGGACAAGGATCTAGGCAATATATTGACAGATCTGCCATCACTATGGTGAACTATGGCTTGGCCTTTGAGCTTGGGGGAAACATGTTTCAGCCAATCGAGTTTCCATTCAGGTGGAACTTTGATAGTTTCTATATGTCCTTTTTGCAATTGGACAGTACCATTTAATCTTGTGGCGTAAGGCAGATTTCTAGGATCTTGGGGTGGTTTGTATTGGTCATGCTATACAAGATAGAAATATTGATTGAAGCATATTGGAATTCACCAAACATGTCTAGACCATACAAAGAGGAAAACAAACCCCAACAGTCTAATGATCCATGCTTTACTTCTTTGCAACCTTTATCTCGGACTGCGACTGAAAGGTTAGGACAAAACTCAAAACATATCATATCATCATTTAGTCGTCCAAGGCTAGATAATTGACAGGAATGCTGAAAACTGACTTGGCGATGATCACACAATGCTAGATATAATACTGGTTTAATATTTGCAGGAATCAATGGTCTAATAGAAATCCTAATCAAACCAAAATGGACAAACTTTACATCACTATGCGATCTGATATACGCAATTTCTTGCTCAGGCAATAGCGGGAGTAGATTTGTCTGAAAAGTCTTTTTGGGCTTATAACAGAGGGTAAGCTCAAGAGATTTAATCCTAGGCTTGACAAATGACATATAAGTAGAGGTATAAAGAAACTTGGACTTGACTAGTTCTGATTGCTTATACACACTAGAAGCCTTAAGAGCCGGTGGCTTGAACATACTGGTTTCTTTTTTTAAGGTCTATTTCTGTGACTTCAATGTCAGGACAGTCTGAGATCTGTTATGGAATGAATGGGGGTAACTCATACATTCCTTCAAGTTCAGATTCATTAACAAGTTCTACGGTAGCTGTGGAAGGTACTTTTCCAAATTCCATTGTGGGGAGATTTGGGTTCTGGAATGCGAGAAATTTCTGGTCAGGGAAAAAGGTATGCAGAGATAAAAGCGGCCTATGACAATATGGGTGAACGGCCTGAGACTCGATGCAATAACTTCCCAAAGAAATTTACAGAGTAGAGAACTCAAAAGATCTGGTCCATGAAATAGGAAAATAATCACAACTTACAGTATAAACTCGAAATATGGCTCTGATACCAATCTTTTTATCGCGTCAGTAGACGGGCTCCTTAACAGTGGAATTGACAGATCTTTAGTAGAAACCTGTGATAAGAGGCAGGGGCCGAATGGCTACGGCTTTGACGGCTGGATTTTTGCACGAGCAGTTGGGAGCAATATGGCCAGGCTTACGGCAAATGTAGCAAATGGGTTTGTGAGACGGAGGTCTGGGAGTGCGGCGTTTCTTCAAGAAACGGTGAGGAGGTGCATAAGAGTGTTTCTTAGGGAAGGAGCGACGCTTGTAGGATAATTGCCGATGACGCTGCTTCTGGTGACATCGTGGTTGTACATAAGGATGGCAGCCATAAGGGGCTGTTTCTGGGAAAATGGGAGCAATAGAGGCAGCTTGGTGCTTGCTGAGTTTCTGCATAGATTTAGTCTCAGAGACTAACATCATAATATTCTGCTACGTAAAATCAATGACATCAGATAAAGCAAGATCTTCAATAGCAAGACCTTTAAGATCGATGTAAGACAACACATGATCTATAAGGTTATATGGCATAGCATGCAGAAATTTAAGTTTGACTTCAGTAGATGCAGAAGATTTACATTCATAAGCAAGCTTACGGAATTGCTTAGCAAAAGCATCAAACTGTTTGAGATCACACAGTTCCATTTTCATCAACCACTTCTTGGACTCGAGCTGTCGGTTCCCGACAGGAGGAGCAAACTCATCGATTAGTAATCTGTACAAAGCATTCAAAGAATCTAGCTGGTTATGAACACGAGCATGTTGTTCTGCTTCAGGGATAGAATCCCACCAGAGGTTAGTGATGCCCCATAAATATTTAACAGCAAAACTGGTAGTACCGGGTTGATCTAGATGAGACTGGACAGCAAGGACACGCATGGTATTACACCAGGTAGCTATTTCATTCATTGGGTCCAAAAGATCATCTATATTGAGGTACCAGGGCTGTAGATGTATATGGGTACGTTGCATCAGTGAATGACTAGGTGACTTAGGTGACTTTTTTATAGTTTTGAAAGAAGGGCCAAAAGATACTGAACAGAGAGGTCTGGATGATGATTCAGCTTTCTGGTCTTCCTTCGATAGCCAACTAAGACTATCCTCTAGGTTATCAAGTTTAGAATCTAGAGAATCAACTTTCTTTTGTATGTTAGTTACAGTATCTCTAATATACAACACATCTCTACACAAATCGTCAAAATTCTCAGAGAAATGAGAATTGAATCTTGAGAGATAATTTCGCTGTTTGAACTCATTTGATGGATTATCATAAGCGGCTGAACAAAACTGTACAACTCCAGCAGCTTTTCTGTAAACACCTTTAGGCTGCGGCCATCGTCCACCTCTGTAGAGTGTGACTGTGTCTTCTGTGAAAAAATCAAGACTATCTTCTCTGGGAAGAATCATTAGTGTATGCAGTAAATCTTTGCCAAAATTGACTTCTTCATCCTGGATAAGAATATGGCATGTTTTGACTGATCTACGGGATGAGGACGTAGATGGTCAAGAAGGAGAAAGGCGAGATTGCATGGACAAGGATCTAGGCAATATATTGACAGATCTGCCATCACTATGGTGAACTGTGGCTTGGCCTTTGAGCTTGGGGGAAACATGTTTCAGCCAATCGAGTTTCCATTCAGGTGGAACTTCGATAGTTTCTATATGTCCTTTTTGCAATTGGACAGTACCATTTAATCTTGTGGCGTAAGGCAGATTTCTAGGATCTTGGGGTGGTTTGTATTGGTCATGCTATACAAGATAGAAATATTGATTGAAGCATATTGGAATTCACCAAACATGTCTAGACCATACAAAGAGGAAAACAAACCCCAACAGTCTAATGATCCATGCTTTACTTCTTTGCAACCTTTATCGCGGACTGTGACTGAAAGGTTAGGACAAAACTCAAAACATATCATATCATCATTTAGTCGTCCAAGGCTAGATAATTGACAGGAATGCTGAAAACTGACTTGGCGACGATCACACAATGCTAGATATAATACTGGTTTAATATTTGCAGGAATCAACGGTCTAATAGAAATCCTAATCAAACCAAAATGGACAAACTTTACATCACTATGCGATCTGATATACGCAATTTCTTGCTCAGGCAATAGCGGGAGTAGATTTGTCTGAAAAGTCTTTTTGGGCTTATAACAGAGGGTAAGCTCAAGAGATTTAATCCTAGGCTTGACAAATGACATATAAGTAGAGGTATAAAGAAACTTGGACTTGACTAGTTCTGATTGCTTATACACACTAGAAGCCTTAAGATCCGGTGGCTTGAACATACTGGTTTCTTTTTCAAGGTCTGTTTCTGTGACTTCAATGTCAAGACAGTCTGAGATCTGTTCTGGAATGAACGGGGGTAACTCATACATTCCTTCAAGTTTAGATTCATTAACAAGTTCTACGGTAGCTATGGAAGGTAATTTTCCAAATTCCATTGTGGGGAGATTTGGGTTCTGGAATGTGAGAAATTTCTGGTCAGGGAAAAAGGTATGCAGAGATAAAAGCGGCCTATGACAATATGGGTGAACGGCCTGAGACTCGATGCAATAACTTCCCAAAGAAATTTACAGAGTAGAGAACTCAAAAGATCTGGTCCACGAAATAGGAAAATAATCACAACTTACAGTATAAACTTGAAATATGGCTCTGATACCAATCTTTTTATCGCGTCAGTAGACGGGCTCCTTAACAGTGGAATTGACAGATCTTTAGTAGAAACCTGCGATAGGAGGCAGGGGCCGAATGGCTACGGCTTCAAAATATTTAAAACAAGAAATGTACCCAAGGAAAACTCTAGGGTCCCACCAGGCATGCCAAAAATATTTCACTAAATTTTGTCTATTTTTAATTTAAAGGAAAACAAAGAGAAGGATGGGGATAAGTTCTTAACCCAGATTTGGTTTGCGCACCATATCTAGACATTGTGTACACTCCTCTTTGGCTGGGGAGGACTACCTATAGACAAGAAAGCACTACCATAAGATGTTTGTTAGTAGATAAATGAATGGGATGCCAAGCTACATTCTTGTTCTAGGAAGTGTGAAACTTCCCTAGAGATGACAGTCCACTTTTGAGAGTCAAAATAATAATAAATAAATGAAATAGAGATAAATAGAGAGTAAAATAGAGATAAGATTACCATTTTAAACACTTGTTCATAGAAGAGAGTGACAGGGTGCAAGTGAGGTATTTTTTTGTTTTGGAAGTTTTCTAGGTAGGTTTTGAAGAGGTTAGGCAATTAACAGTCACTGATTTTGGTAGGTATGTGACCGATGTTAGTTAAGCTACTGAGATTGGTAGTGAGGTGATCAATGTCAATTAGGATGCCAATGTCAGTAAGGGAAATAATTATCTAAGAAGTTGAAGAGAGATTTTTTGGGTCTAGGAAATGGTTTGGATCAGGGTAGAGAGGTTGAGAGAGTTAGGACAAGGTGTTTATGGCTTGGTTAATTTTAGTCAAAGGTTTGGTATGAATGTAAGGGGAAATAAGAAAATAAGATTTGTGACTCCCTCACATGAATATGATTAGAAGTGGGTAAAGCAGTGTAGGGTAGATATAAAGAAATAAAAGAATAAATATTTAAACGACCTATAGTATTAGTGATATACTTAGCTATGATGGTCATTGAATGATAAGTGCTAGGTTGATGGTTTCTATCTAAGATTTCGAACCTGAGTACAAACCTAAATGCTTGAATAAAGAGAACAAGAAGATGTTATTGGTCCTCAAGAGCTCAGTTGCTAATGGTGATTGACTTACGCAGAGTGATTATAAGCCTAGATGTCAAAAAATAGAATGTCAAGAGCCTAAACAAGAGTAAGAAAAAAAATTCTTAATTTTTGTTGACCTAAAATAGTGGTTAGAGTTTGGCTTATATTGTCAATGTCAGCAATCCCACTAATGTTGATAGGTATCCTACCAATGTCGACTATGGGTTGATCAATGTCAATGGACATAAAATAGGTAAACCTTTATATTTTTGACTTATTTTTTGTTTTTGTGTGTGCCAAGTGTGATACCTATCATAAAATGATAAAAATAAGAGCTTAGGAAGGAAGTAGTTTTTTAGAAATTTAGTTTGGAAGTGGGATTAAGTCTTAGGTAGTTAGGATGAGGGGACTAGGTCCTGAGGTGACTCAACAGAGGAGAATTCGTCATAGGATGAGGTGGCCAAGTAAGGTGGAAATAGGGGTTTTTAATTAAATTAATTAAGTATTTTAAATTAATTAAATGTGTGAGGGGTAAAAGTATGGGTTAGGGAGATTAATTATTATTATAAAAATGGGCCTAGGGGGTTTTGACACATGGATTGATGCACGTGTGTGTGACATAATTTTGGTTTCTATAGAAAGATCATTTTAGGTGCATCACCACCCTTTAGTGTAGGTTTTATTCATGCAACTCATTTACCCTTTTCATCCTAATATATTTAGGTCCTAAAAGAAAAGTCAAGTTGACAAATCAGGGGAGAATGCCATATAAAACTAGAGGTTTGGCCTAGACAATAGGTAACCCACAACCTATAGGTCACTCTAATGTTAATCTAGGTTTGAGGTGGATGTGAACAATATTTGTCGAAAAGGATGCAACCTAGGTAGCTAAAAGTTATGGCATGCCTAGTGAGACTAGATTTCAACTTCCTTGAATCTTGCCTTGGTAGACTTAAAGGACATACAGAAGTTAAGTACATTTAGAAACAACATCTAAAGTCATCACAAATAATTTCAAACACCACATTAGTAAATTTGTATTCAAGAGTCATAATTGAGTTCATGGCAAGCCATCACTCCAATGGTATGAAAGGTTATTACTCATAGTTCCACTAATATTCATGTGGTTAATGATGAATCATAGATGTATATGATGTAGAATTATGTTTTTCACTATGTATGCTCTAAAATATAGTCACCTCATTAGTTACACTAAGTTTTCTAATTTAACCTATAACTACATTTCTTAGCTAGTTTAACTAATACTCCATTGTCCCATATCCCATTTCCTACATCTTAAAAACCTTATTATATTTTATAACTAATTAATATCTTAATTAATACCCTAACAAAACCTATTTACCTACTAACCTATCCCTTAATCCACTTACTAATTTAAAAATACAAAATATTCTACCTACCCATCTATCACCCTATTCTTAGTTATTCTTAAACCCTTAAACCCTAATAGGAGATTTCTAGAATTGGAAGATTTTATAAATTTCCTCCATTTTATCTCTCTTTCTCTAGAATTTTCTATTCTATATATTTGTATGGAATTAAAAATTCCATGTAAAATACCTATCCATTGATTTCAATGGCTCAAAATTAAATTTGAGCCATTGATT
The DNA here is from genome assembly GCA_037957365.1 of Torreya grandis. NCBI lineage: Eukaryota > Viridiplantae > Streptophyta > Pinopsida > Cupressales > Taxaceae > Torreya > Torreya grandis. The sequence goes on from JARHVA010000529.1 coordinate 821,069, forward strand.
TCTCCCTCCACTTCCTATATAACCAAGTTTACTTCCTCCATGAAACCATATTAGAAACTTAAAACCAATTTGAAATCTTGAAATCAAATTTTCATATTTCCATATTAGCACTATTATCATTCTCCTTGTATCCATCCATAGCCACTATCAAGCCAAAACTATCCATTGGAAGCCATTATCAACTAGCAAGCAAACAATCGAACAATCATCAATTTTGCATCAAGGATCCATTTGACAATCTTGGAGAGGAACCATAAAGAGGTAAAATTATGGTAAGATCATTCCCAACATTTTGATTATCTCTTTTATCCCCTCTTATTGGTGTGTTTATATTTTAGGTTTTTATTACTAAAATAGTAATAAGTGTTTAATCTAAAATTCAGGCTACATTTTGTTGACCATGGTAGGACTGTTACTCCCAATTTAATAATTTTTCTTGTTATAAGTGTTTTTATTAGCTTTAAAGATCAACTAGTGGAATAAAAAGAGATATATTTTTGACAATTTACACACATAGGTGGAAATTGTAGTTTTACACTAGTTTTTGTGACTTTGCAGTCACAATTTATCATGAGATTGTGATTTTACACTAACTGTCAATTTTAACCACTAATATTTTCAAGTTTTTGAAGGAGTTTATCTTTGTTCAAAATTTCTAATTTTCAAGTAGTAATTTTGCCTCATAAATAGTGATATTACATATTCAAGTCATGATTTTGTATCTAACAACTAATGGTTTCCTGACAAGTGTTAGTTTTTAAGCAAAATTGTAACTTCAAAAGTCATGGTTTCCCTATAAATTATGGTTTTGCATTGCTAACTCAGGGTATTGTAGTCTTACTAGTGATTTTTCAATTTTGTAATTTTGAATTTAATTTTTTCTATTGGTTTGTCAATTTTAGATCCATAAAGTAGTTCTAGATAAAATTTGATTTAAAAGCACTCTCTTTTCTCAGATTGTTCATAATTTTGAAAAATAACTTAATACCTATTTATATAACTTTGATATATCATAATTAGTTTTTAAATAGTCATAATAATCTATAAACAAACATTTCTAGGCATCTAGGCAACTTATAATAACATGTATAAGCATTTGTTTGGGTCAAAAAGTCAAAATTTTGAGGTTTTGTACTTTATCACAAAACTACTAATCTTAATTTTTGCTAGTAGTGATTTTACCATCTTAGTCATGATTTTACACTAATAGTCATAGTTTTATAGTTTAGCCGTCATGATTAACTATCTATTACAAAATTACAACTCAAAAATTGTGATATTGTATTGGTAGTTACGATATTACAGTTTGAAGTTATGATTTTTCACTTAGTTTGCATTTAAATTTATCCATTTTTAGTGTATTTTTAGAGTCATTTTGGGTGGATTTTGAGTAATTCTATACCCCCTTGAGGGCACAAGGGGTGTTTTTCCTTGACCCCACTAAATATGTCATCCCTAGATCCCTACATTATAGTCCACTCACCCAAATAAGTTATAGGACCAAATCATAATTTTTTTAGGGTGTTTTTCTTAAGGCCTATTGGACTAACATCTTGCTTCTTGCTGGGGTGAACCTAGAGGCTATTTTGTTTTATTTAAAACCTTATTTTTTAGGTTATTATTTTGGTTTAACATTATGTCTTACATGTTCCCCTCAAGATTATTAGTCAAACTACTAATCACTGTCTTGTAGGTTGCATCTATAAAAAGTGCCACTTGAAACTACTAGCTGTTTGCTTGCACAATGCCTGTCAAAGACTCATTTTTAAATTTCAATTTTTTTTTATAAATTTTATCTTGTATATATCTATTTTATAATTTTTTCTTTTATATTTTTTCCTCTTTTAAATATATCACACTTAATCTTAATCAGTTAATCAATCTCTTTATCTCCTTGTTTGTCATCTTCTTGTATATATCTATTTTATAATTTTTTCTTTTATATTTTTTCCTCTTGTAAATATATCACACTTAATTCTTAATTAGTTCATCAATCTCTTTATCTCCTTGTTTATCATCTAAGGGTTATGATGGTGTATGCTCTCCTCCTTGTGTCCTTATAGAGTTTATTGGAGGATCAAAAACCACATATAAAACCTCCTCTTATTTTTATTTTATAAGGATCAGTGATGTGGATTTCACCACCATGCACTAGACCAAACTTCATGTTTTGGTAGAGTATAAAATCAAGAGAGTTTTCATTAGGTGCCTAAGAAAAATTCCCCATAAAGGGTTCCATGGAGTGAGGGTAAGTTAAGATTCAATATGTAGGGTGGTTATATATCATCCTATATGGACTTGGGCCCCACTGTACCTTCACATATATTAGGGATACACCTAAACACCCTTGTGTAAACCTAACATAGGACCCTTCAACCATAACATACATTTCATTATAGGGGGTAGGAAAAACCCCTAAGAAGCCATTAAGTGAAAAAGAGGTCAAAATGGTTCAATTGATTTCGTAATGGGTCACTAGCCTATAGCCTCACTTAATAAGCCTTCATATGGTATGGTGTTGGGTGTAAAGGATGAAACCTAGGTAGCTAAAAGTTATGGCATGCCTAGTGAGACTAGATTTCAACTTCCTTGAATCTTGCCTTGGTAGACTTAAAGGACATATAGAAGTTAAGTATATTTAGCAAAAAAATCTACAGTCATCACAAATAATTTCAAACACCACATTAGTAAATTTGTAGTCAAGAGTCATAATTAAGTTCATGGAAAGCCATCACTCCAATGGTATGAAAGGTTATTACTCATTTTATCTCTCTTTCTCTAGAATTTTCTATTCTAGATATTTGTATGGAATTAAAAATTCAATGGAAAATCCCTATCCATTGATTTCAATGGCTCAAAATTAAATTTGAGCCATTGATTTCTCCCTCCACTTCCTATATAACCAAGTTCACTCCCTCCACTTCCTATATTGGGGATACACCTAGACACCCTTGTGTAAACCTAACATAAGACCCTTCAACCATAACATACATTTCATTGTAGGGGGCAGGAAAAACCCCTAGGAAGCCATTAAGTGAAAAAGAGGTCAAAATGGTCCAATTGATTTATTAATGGGTCACTAGCCTATAGCCTCACTTAATAAGCCTTCATATGGTATGGTGTTGTGTGTAAAGGATGTAACCTAGGTAGCTAAAAGTTATGGCATGCCTGGTGAGACTAGATTTCAACTTCCTTGAATCTTGCCTTGGTAGACTTAATGGACATATAGAAGTTAAGTACATTTAACAACAACATCTACAGTCATCACAAATAATTTCAAACATGACATTAGTACATTTGTAGTCAAGAGTCATAATTAAGTTCATGGCAAGCCATCACTCCAATGGTATGAAAGGTTATTACTCATTTTATCTCTCTTTCTCTAGAATTTTCTATTATAGATATTTGTATGTAATTAAAAATTCCATGGAAAATCCCTATCCATTGATTTCAATGGCTCAAAATTAAATTTGAGCCATTGATTTCTCCCTCCACTTCCTATATAACCAAGTTCACTCCCTCCATGAAACCTAGTTATATATCATCCTATATGGACTTGGGCCCCACTTTACCTTCACCTATATTGGGGATACACATAGACACCCTTGTGTAAACCTAACATAGGACCCTTCAACCATAACATGAATATTAGTGGAACTATAAGTAATAACCTTTCATACCATTGGAGTGATGGCTTGCCATGAACTTAATTATGACTCTTGACTAGAAATGTACTAATGTGGTGATTGAAATTATTTGTGATGACTATAGATGTTGTTGCTAAATGTACTTAACTTCTATATGTTCTTTAAGTCTACCAAGGCAAGATTCAAGGAAGTTGAAATCTAGTCTCACCAGGCATGCCATAAATTTTAGCTACCTAGGTTACATCCTTTACACCCAAGACCATACCATATGAAGTCTTATTAAGTGAGGCTATATGCTAGTGACCCATTATGAAATCAATTGAACCATTTTGACCTCTTTTTCACTTAATGGCTTCTTAGGGGTTTTCCCTATCCCCTACAATGAAATGTATGTTATAAAATGTATCTGACAAACCTTATTATATTCAATAAATAATTAATATCTTCATTAATACCCTAACAGAACCTATTTACCTAATAACCTATCCCCTAATCCACTTACCAATTTAAGAATAAAAAATATTCTACCTACCCATCTACCACCCTATTCTTAGCTATTCCTAAACCCTTAAACCCTAATAGGAGATTTCTAGAATTGGAGGATTTTATAAATTTCCTCCATTTTATCTCTCTTTCTCTAGAATATTTTATTCTATATATTTGAATGAAAGGTTATTACTCATAGTTCCACTAATATTCATGTTATGGTTGAAGGGTCCTATGTTAGGTTTACACAAGGGTGTCTAGGTGTATCCCCAATATAGGTGAAGGTACAGTGGGGCCCAAGTCCATATAGGATGATATATAACCAAGTTTCATGGAGGGAGTGAACTTGGTTATATAGGAAGTGGAGGGATAAATCAATGGCTCAAATTTAATTTTGAGCCATTGAAATCAATGGATAGGGATTTTCCATGGAATTTTTAATTCCATACAAATATCTAGAATAGAAAATTCTAGAGAAAGAGAGATAAAATGAGTAATAACCTTTCATACCATTAGAGTGACGGCTTTCCATAAACTTAATTATGACTCTTGACTACAAATGTACTAATGGTTCAATTTATTAGCTTATTAATTATCATTGTGGGTGTTGTTTGAGTGTTGTGATAAACCTGTATTGTTTGCAAACTGAGTCAAACATACCTCATTTTGTGTATGTCACCTTAGATACCCCTAGGTTAATATCCATTTTTATCTCATCATTATAAAACCACACTCATCTCATATCATCCACATTGTAATCTTTCATCTAACTTACTCTAGACCTTATAGTCTATATTCCCCAACTATATCTTAAACTAAATTCACCCTATATCATCTACCCATATTGTATTTTCCACACATCTCACATTTTCTATTTCCTATCTTATACTTAATCTAATATCTATCCTCCATCTATTACTCATATTACATCCTCACCACCCTTCATATCTAATAATATCCATTGTATATTCTTATCCTAGGTAACTTCTAATATCCCTCTTGTCCATCTAATATCATCCACCATATATTCCACCCACCTAATATACATCATATAGCCTCTATTCCTATTCATATAATACCTTCCTATTTCTCATCCATCTCATACCCTCCCATCACCTTTTAATATTATATTTAATCTTGGAATCAAGTTCTAGTGGTCACCCATCTTTTTGAACCTTATTACCACTTTCTACATCCCTAGACTAGGTATTATCAACATATATAGTCTTATTAAGATTCTAATCTATAACCCATCACTCATCCCTATCAATTTATTTCTTCACCTATCACCCATAAAATTATCCATTTAATAATGGACAAGGTATTTGATCCCATTAATATCTTTTATCCTTTCTATATTGGACTCTTACAAGGTTTTATCTTTTAGTAATTGTCAGTTATCCCATTGCTTTCTAAAAATCATCACAACACTCTCTTTGACCACTAGTAGATTTGGTTTCTATATTGATTTAGTATTCAAACACTTACACATCACCTATCTCTTTCAAAATGGTTATCCAAACCCATGCCTAACTCAGGATAGGAAAAGTTTCCAACCAAGATAATGATCCATTGGGGAACCTAGTTGATCTAACTCAGGATCATGATGATACACATAATGATATGCATACTCCTAGAGAGGAAGGTGATTGATTTAGTCCCCTCCATAATGATTAGGTTAGGAATAATTGACTAGTACCTCTATGAAAACCATGATCATGTTTTATCCCTTACCATTAAAATAAGGGGGCACATTATCCTCAAATTTTGATTGTAGCCTTCTACAACACATAGTTTGTCCCCCCACTCATCCTAGTACACCACATCAAAATATACACATCCATCAAGTAAATAAATAAGAGAAAGGTGTAGACCAAGAATTTATAGAATAAGAATTCCTTGCACCTCTTTGAAATAATCATATTGAGTCTAACAGGAGGAAAACTATATTAGAGGATCAACTAGACTACCTTACACAACAAATAAACCTTTTTATTCACTCCCAAAATCAATGTCCATCATCCACCCATCATAATGACAAACTCTAATTCATTTTGTAGATATTTAATTACCTTATAACATGTTGCTAGGTCATCCATGAATGCATGAGATGCAAGCTATTCCATCTACCCTACATCAATACCTTAAATTCCCCTACTCTGGTATGGAAGTCACCATCCCTGGAGAAATTAATCACTTTTATAGTTATCAAATGGATCAATCCTCATCATCATATCATTTTCCTAACATAAATAATTCCATTCTTAGTCCAATAATTGCCAAGTATATATTGCTTGATCAACATGTGCCTACATTAGATTCACTATTTGAGGTTGCTTGCTTAAAAATCACATCCATGGGTTGTAGAGAATATGAATATAAAACCTTCTATGTAGGTGACTTACCACTCTCCCCACATAGTTATAGGTCCCTAACCATGTGAAAGGTCAGTCCTGTCAAGTATCAATATGGACCAATGACCTTCTCTAGCATGGGTCTATTATTATAATAATATGTTGATGACTCAGATGACTCATGGATGATTCTAGAAGAAGATGCCCTAATATCTCCTAGAAATTGATACCCTCATATCAATAAAATGTTATAAAACATGAATTATCAAGGGAAAGGACTAGGGAGACTTTAACAAGGCAATCTTGAAACTTTATTTGTTTAAGAGTGTCCATAATATCTTGGTCTAGGGTACAAACTATTTGATGATGACTTAAATAAAATTATTTTTGATACTGATTTAGTCCCTCAAAAGTCTCTCTCTAATGAAGAAATCAAAATAGGTTTTATTTATAGTCACTTCAAGGATATTTCTACTATAAACCTCTTCCCTGACACCACCATTTCCATCAACATATCCCTCCACTATCCCTCATTCATAAACTAGGATCAAAATAAGGAGCCATCTTTTGATACATTTCAAAATGATGAAGCAATTTTAGAATTTTTGGGAGTTTGAGATTATATGCCTTTTAGAGACCATAAAAAGGGAATTTTGATTAATCTCTATAAATTGACTTATTTTTGGGAATAACAACATCCCCTTGACCAAATCAAAGAAGAAAAATTTGAAAAATAAGAGCCACTTCAAAGTCTAGAATAATTTATGCATAATTTAGTAACATCATAAGAATATATGGAAATAGACATGAAACTTCTAGATGGTTTCACTTTAGATATCCCTGATCTATCATTACCCCCTTATCTCTAAGATTAATCACTCTATCTCATTGAGGAGTTGGTTGAAGTTAATATTGAGAATAAATAAAATCCCAAATTTGTTAAATTGTGGGAAACTCTAACACTTGAGGAGTGCCAAATTCTTATTAAGATGCTTAAGGAATTCATAGATGTTTTTGCATGGTGTTATTCTAACATGCCTAGGCTTGAACCGTCATTAGTAGTACATCATTTTTTGGTGTACCCTAATGTTAAACCAATTAATCAAAAATTACAAAAAATGTATCCTAAAGTGGCCTTGTTAGTTATTGAGTTAAAAAAATTCTTGGAAGCTAGATTCATTCGACTAATTGACTATTTTGATTGAATATCTATATTGTTTATGTGGCTAAGCCACAAGGAGGAATTTAGATTTGCATAGAATTTTGAGACATTAATAAGGCATGTCCAAAATATGAATTCCCTCTTCTAAATATTGACATGATCATGGACTCAACAACAGGTTATGAAATGTTATTTCTCATGTATGGCCTTTTAGGCTAAAATCAAATCAAAATTGTGCCTAAAGATCAACACAAAATAGCCTTCATCACTCTATGTGGGACATTTTGATATTATATCATGCCCTTTAGCTTTAAAAATGTTGGTGAAAATTATAAATGAGCCATGATAATTATTTTCCATGACATGATGCATGATATAGTTAAAGATTATGTAGATGTTATTATCAGGAAATCAAAGCTCAGGTCAGAACATCATGTAGTCTTAAGAAGAATATTTGAGTAGTTGTGTGTGTAAAAAGTTAGATTAAATCCCAAGAAATGTGTATTTGGTGTTACCTTAGGGAAATTATTATGATTCATAGTTTCTAGGAGGGGTATAAAAGTGGACCTAGCCAAAGGAAAAGAAATTATGAAAATGCCTCACCCTCATGATCTGAAGAAACTTAGAAGTCTTTAGGGAAAGTTACAAGACATCAAGTCATTTATCTCTTATCTTATAGATAGATGCCACCCCTTTACTCATATTTTAAATAAGGGGACCACTTTAAACTAGAAATTTGAGTGCCAATAGGCTTTCAATAATAACAAAGAATATTTAACAAACCTACTTGTGTTGTCTCCTCTTGTCTTGAGAAGGCCCTTACTCTTGTATATTTTATCAACTCCTTATGCAATAGATGCCCTCTTGGAACAACATAATGATTAAGTAAAGGAAAAATATATATATTATCTCAGTCACACTCTAATTTCTTATGACCTAAAATATACTCCAATTGAAAAAGCTTGCTTAGCCATAGTCTTTGACTAACATAAACTTTCGCATTATATGCTTAAAAATCAAGTCCAACTCATTTCCAAGGTTGATCCTATTAAATATTTATTATCAAAATCTACCCTCATGGGATGAATAGCCAAGTGGATCATTTTACTTAGTTAATTTGATATTTAATATGTTAATCAAAAGGCTATTAAAAGAAAATTCATAATGGATCAACTAGTTGAAGTACCTCTTGAAGTGACTGAGCTTCTTATCATAACCTTACCAGATGAGTCTATAATGAATACTTCAAAATCTAGTGGCTGGAAGTTATATTTTGATGGCCCATTTACTACACATAGATCAAGGGTAGATATCATCCTTATCACCCCAAAAAGTGACCTTATTCCCAAATATTTTCACCTTAGCTTCCCATGTACCAATAATGTCTTAGAATATAAGGCCTTAATAACTAGCCTTCAACTAGCCATTCAATGGAATATCCATCATCTACAAGTATTTGGTGATTCATAGCTTATAATCAAGTGGGTTAATGATGAGTTATATACAAAGGATGAAAAATTAATCCCTTATAAGCAATCATTATATCAATTAAATCAAAGTTTTTAAACTATCACATTTTCACAAGTACCAAGAAGGAGTAATAAAGAAACTGACTCCATGGCCACCATTGTTCTCTTATTGATCACCCTGAAGATGTCTTAGAAAGGAATTTTCTAATAGAACATCTAATCCTCCCAACTCATCAATCCATGGGTCCTTTACAAATTTATGCAATCATTGATAATAGCCTTCCTTGGTACTATGATATCTATAGGTACCTCCATGATAACATCTTACCACCTAACCTTAATCACCACCAATGAAAATCCTTCATCCAATACACTTACCATTACACAATCCTTAACAACATTCTTTATCATAAAGACTAAGATGAGACTTTGTTAAGATGATTGACCTAGGAAGAGGACTCTCTTATGATCAATAAAGTCCATGATTGTATTTGTGGTGACCACATCAATAGAATGGCCCTGGCCAAGAAATTGCTCTATACTAGATATTATTGGCGTATACATGCAAAAGTTTATAGTTCATCAAAATCATGGTAATCTTATGCACTCACCCACATAAGAATTATATCCCATCATGAGTTCATGGCCATTCTCTATTTTGGGAATTGATTTGATTGACAAGATAAATCCACATCATTAGATGGTCACAAGTTTATCATTACGACAATAGAGTATTTCACTAAATGAGTAGAAAAAATGTCACTTACCTATACCACAAGCCTTCAAATTTCTAAATTCATCCTCAATTAGATCATTTTCCATTTTTTCATTCCTACCAACATCATCTTTGATAATGATAAATCATTCAAAAATTAAGAATTTGAGGCCTTGTGTCAATGGTATCAAATAAAGTAGCACTTTTATTCTCCATACTACTCCCAAGGGAATGAACAAGCTGAAGTAACAAACAAGACCCTTATCAAAATTATCAAGAAGATAGTTAATTAGGTAGGTAGGAATTATGTTGGCTAGATCTTATGTAGGCTATCAAAAGTACCTAGAAGTCATGAAATTAAATCCCTTTCATTTAATGGTGAAGCTCCCTTGTTTTTATGTCTATTTACTTCTAATTATTCATAGCTCTAAGTTATTCATAGATTATACAAATTATGTGCAAGTTGTCTTATTTTGGGGTATTAATTTAATCATAGAGTTCATGAGCCATAACAAGGTGATTTTGTAACAAATAAGCAACTATTTCATAGAATGTGTAAAGAAATTTTAGGACATATAGAATGAAAAGACTAGGATATGTGAGAAGAAAGAAGTTATACTTCACAATAAGTAGTTTTATAGAGCTTATTGAATCTGTACTAATAAATAAACATTAAAGAGATGATAATCCTTTTAGCAAATGATTAATAAACATTGAAATTCATATTCAAATTTAAATATAACATAAAGTTTACCATTTTAATCTTCACAAATCCACCAAATGATCCGCTTAGATGCAAATTTCCATAGAAATTAACTTCCTTATTATTCACTTTGAACCAATTCAATAGAAAAGAAAAACTCAAAAATCTAAACACAATGTTTTATATTGCTTAAACTCTCTTACTTCAGTTACAATTGCCATCCCCTTGGCATGTAGTCTTACACTTATATTTATACAATTTCAAAATTAAAAATCAAATAGGAGAAAACTCCTTGAATTTCCATGTGTTGTGCTAAAAACTAGGAACCATTGAGAGGAATCCTCCTAGAATTTTTCCTCTATGGTATGCAATGGTTGATGACATGTAACACTTGTCGATTTTACTATTTGAATTAAAAAAATCTCTTTACATGCAACATAAATCTTTATTAAGTATTTTGCTTTTAAAAAATGAGTTCAAGTAATGGTGTTTAACCAAGTTACTTGAGTCTTACATTTTACAAAGTAATATACCTTGACAAGTAGCTTCACTAAATGACTTTACTAAAGTAATTACTTATAACAAAGTTACTTCAAACATATTACTTGAAGAAAATAGAATAAAAAGGGAAGAAGAAGAAAGAAGAATTCTTTAAAAAGATGAGCAATAACAATCATTCTAAGTTTTGGACTTTAGATGTGAACTTTTCTTTGTATTTGATATGCTAGGACATCATGAATGGTATTGCCTTGTTATTTGATTTGGAAAGTGATTTTCTTTTGGTTTCATATCTCAGTAATTCTATTTCTAGCTTCCTACAATAAGATTTCACCCTCTCAAGTCTTGGTTCAAGCCTCTTTATTTATTATTGACTCTTGATTAAATCTTTTATATATTTTTCTATGAAAGGAGATGTGACATTTTCAATTAATTACTTGAATTATTGATATAATTGTTTATATGTGCTTAGAGTTTTCTTAGACCAAATGTTAGTGAGACCCAAGATGCAATCTTCCAGATCCACTTTTTCATTGTGAGTATTTTCTTCTAAGGTTTTCATCTCTTTAAGCAGTAAATAAAGTAAAACAAGAGGAATACCTCATATGTTTTTGCATGCATGTTCTTGGGGCAATGCTAAAAGAGATGAAGACTTTAGAAAAATATGCTCATAATGAAAAAGTGGATTTGTAAGATTACATCTTTGGTCTCATTAACATTTGGTCTGAGAAAAATCCAAGGACATATGAATAATTATATCAACAATTCAAGTAATTAATTGAAAATTTCACAACTCCTTTCATAGAAAAATATATAAAGGATTTAATCAAGAGTCAACAAGAAATCAAGAGACTTGAACCAAGACTTAAGAGAGTGAAAGCTTATTACATGAAGATAGAAAGAGAATTATTGAGATAAAAAATTGAAAGGCAATCAATTTCCAAATAAGATGATGCATCAATATAGTTCATGATGTCATAACACATCAAATATAGATAAAAATGCAGATCTAAAGTCCATGACTTCGAATGATTGTTATTAATCCTCTTCTTGAAGATTTCTACTTTCTTCTTCTCTTTTTCTTCTATTCTATTCAAGTAATATGTTTGAAGTAACCTTTTTATAATTAATTAATTAAGTAAAGTCATTTAGTGAAGTCACTTGTTAAGGTATATTACTTTTTAAAATGTAAGATTCAAGTAACTTGGCTAAATACCACTTTAAGTCATTTTGTAAAATCAAAATAATTAAACAAGCTTTGTGTTGTATGCAAAGAGATTATTTTTTATTCAAATAGTAAAACTAACAAGTGATACATGTCATCAGCCATTGCATGCCATAGAGGATAAATTCTAGGAGGATGCCTCTGAATGGTTTCCAATTTTTAGCATAGCACATGGAAATTCAAGGAGTTATCTCCTATTTAATTTTGACTTTTGAAATTGTATAAATATAAGTGCAGGCCTATGTTCCAAGGGGATGGTAATTTTTGGAAAGAAATTGTAACTAAAGCAAGAGAGTTTAAGCAATCTAAAATTTCATGTTTAGATTTTTGAGTTTTTATTTTGTATGAAACTGGTTCAAAGTGAATAAGAAGGAAGCTGATTTTTGTGGAACTTTACATCTAAGGGGATCATTTGGTGGATTTGTGAAGATTAAAATGGTAAACTTTGTGTTATCTTTAAATAAGAAAATGAATTTTACTCTTTCTTAATTAATTTATAAAAGGATTATCATCTCTTGAATGTTTGTTTGCTAGTAAATATTCAATAAACTCTATAAAATTACTTATTATGAAGTACAACTTATTTATTCTCACATATCCTAGTATTTTTGTTCTCTATGTCATAAAATTTATTTACACGTTCTTTGAAACAACTAACTACTTGCTAAAAAATCACCTTATTATGGTTCATGAACTCTATGATTAAAGTAATAACCGCTAAATAAGATAAATTGCACATAATTTGTATAATCTGTGAATAATGTAGAGATATTAATAATTAGAAGTAAATAGACATAAACACACGAGACTTCACCATTAATTGAAGTGGATTTAATCCCATGACTACCTAGGCCTTTTAATAGCCTACATAAGATCTATCCAACAAATTGGCACCTATAATTTTATCAAACTCTTTAGTTTTATCAAACATGTGTCCAAACACCTACTGGGGCCACTCTGTATGCCTTGGTATATGGGATAAAAGTGATATTGCCTATAGAAATAGATATCCCCTCCATACAAATCTCATTAAGGGGCATCATCACTGATCATAATTGTTGACAAGAAATAATACAATCATTGGAGCTTCTAGATGAGAAACATCAAAAGGCTCTTGATCATCTACGAGTATATCAAAATAGACTAAAATCCCAACTTCATAAGAAGATATAGTATAAAGAATTTGAGGTTGGTGATCTAGTCCTGAAAGAGAATTAAAAAATAATAATGCTAACAGGGATAAAAAGGGAAAATTTAAAGCTAATTATCTAGGTCCATATATCGTAGTTGTCAAATTTGGATCTGGAGCCTATAAATTAGCTACATTGGATGGTGAGGAACTTGATGATCCAATGAATATAATGCATTTAAATCATGTTTACACTTGAAAGGCTCCACCTCCTCCATCTATGGGTCCCCACTCTTGGGGCCACATCCTATTCCATTCTATCTTCCTCTTTCCATTCCACTTCATACTTTAGTTCTTGACCTTGTTCTTAATAGTGGGAGTCCATTATAGGTTCTTATATAGCTACAAGAGATATGTGTTTTTCAAAAATAGATGAAATCATTGATTATTAAGTAATGGGTATGTTTATTGGGGAAGACCTTGAGATTATCTTATCCATACCTATCAAATATATGTTCTCAAGACCTATCACATGCTTATTACC
>JARHVA010000529.1:840000-1000000 GCA_037957365.1 Torreya grandis
AAGAGAGAAGATACATTCAAAGAATCCAAACAAATAAAATAAAAAGTATTTGTAGCTATATCTAAGGAGACTAATGAATAAGAAGCCAAATTTGTCAAAAAATTAAGAAGAGGATCTAGAAAGTACAAAGGTAAGTTACCTTTTAAATTTTTTAACTATGGTAAGGTAGGACATTTTGCTGCTAAATGCCCTTATAATAAAAAGGATAATTATGAGCAAGAAGAGGATAGTAAAAATATGAAACCCCACTACTTCAAGAATAATAACTTATTTAAAAATAATAAGGGATTATATATAAAAGAAGATAGTGATTCATTGGATGAATGTGATAGTTTAGATGATTATCATGATTGTACCTTTGTGGCTGAGGAAATGAATCCATATTCATGACATTATAATCAAATTTTATGGATCAAGAAATATAAGAAGTTGAAGACTTAGATGAAGAAGAGGAAGGAGAAATGGATCTAGAGGGTGAATTAATTTGTGATCTAAATGAAATTGAAAAGCTGTGAAAAGAGAACTTAAAGTAGAAGAAGTAGGCACAAAAAAAGATTGAAAAAGTATCTAATAGTCTTGAAAATTTTGATTAGATGGTAGTTATCATAAAGACAAAATTTAAAGGGGATAAAATAATAGAATATGTAGTCAAATTTGAACTACAATCTAAATTTGATGAATTCTTGAAGTTAGAAGAAGAGATACTAGCTTTGAGGAAAGAACTTGAAAACTTTAAAGAACAAATAGACAATAGACTAAAGTTGATTGGAGGTTCATAAATTCTTGATGAGTTAATCAAATCTTAAAATCCATCAAAATAAAGAATTGTTCTTGGTTTTGGAAAATGAAAAAGTCCCATAACTAGTATATCTACAAATTTATATGACAACTTCAAAGCATAAAGAGAATCAGGAACAAAGAATGAAAAAGCTTGCAATAATGTATCTAGAGATAGAAGGAAAGACACAAACAAACTTGATGTGAAGAAAGATGAAGAAGAAAATAAGCCTATAAAAAAGAAGAAGAAAAATGAGTCAATCTCTACAAACTCAAGTATGATGTTGCACACAAAGGTAGTTGATGTAGATGGTTACATAAGGGTGAGAAACTTGAAGAAGCTAGAATTAAGAAAACCTCTTCATCATGCACATAGAAATGCTATGACTAGGTATTCCTCATTTTTATATGGTTATTGTTATACATGTAATCAATAAGTTCATAGGGATAGCTAATGTAGGGTTATACCTAAAAGGAGAATAAAATTTGTAAGCAAAAATTCATTTTTATCCTTGTTAGATATAAATGTAATATGCTATAATTTCAATAATTTTGGTCACATAACTAAACAATGTATAATAAGCTCTATAAGACCAAAAATACAAAGTGAAAAGAAAATTTTGCCTCCTAATGTGGACAAAGGTTCACAAGTCTCTAAAAAAGGGAAAATTAAGCCAAATAAGAAACCCAAGGAAGTGTAAAAACTGAAAGATTAAAAAGTTTCACAATCTATGATAGTTCAAACTATACTCCATGTCAAGGAACATAATTTGTGGGTAATAGATAGTGGTTACTCAAAACACATGACTGGTGACAATAGCAAGTTCATCAAACTAAGTAAATATAAGTAAGGATCTATCATCTTGGGAGACAATACTATAGTAAAGATCTATGGTAAAGGAACCTTGAATATAAATGGAAAATTGCCTACACATGATGTCATTTATTTTAAAGGATTGAAACACAATGTGTCAACCAAATTTGTGACAATGGATATAAGGTCACATTTAATGTAGAAGGTTGCAAGATAAGGAGATCTAAAAGACTATTTTTAGAAGGGAAAAGAATTGAAAGCAATATCTATAGTATTAGTGAATTTAATGGTAATAACTACTTGATAGGAAAGATTTATGAGAGTTAGTTATGGCATAGAAGAATAGGTCATGTCAATTTTCATAACCTAGTTAAGGTTAAGTCAAATAAATGTGTTAGACATATGCTTAAGATAACCAAACCTCCAGACACTACTTGTAAGGAATGTCACCAAAGTAAGCAAACAATGGTCATATTTCAAAGAAAGGAATATGTAACTACAAATCCTTTATATTTATTTCATAATAATATTTGTAGTCTTACTAAGATAAGAGGATCCAAAAGAGAAAGATAATTCATGCTGCTAGTAGATGATTACTCAAGCATGACATGGGTAACCATTTTGAAGGAAAAGTCTCAATCATTTGAAAGATTTAAGATCTTTAGGGCCATGGTAGATAATGAAATTAGATGAAAAATAAAATGATTAAGATTAGATAGAGGTGGATAATTCACCTCAAATGAGTTCATATAGTAATATGAGAAGCATGGAATCAAAAGGCATTACTCTATAGAAAGTACTCCATAGTAGAATGGAGTTGTTGAAAGAAAGAACAAAATAATCAAAGAGACAGACAAAAAAATGCTAAAAGAGGCCAAGTTACCTGATGGATATTAGAGAGAAGTAGTATAAACAATAGTATATATCTTGGATAGAGTTTAATTGAGGGTAAACAGTGATAAAAACCCCCTATGAACTATGATATGGAAAACCTACCTTTGTTAAATATTTTAGAGTGTTTGAAAGTAAATGATACATCAAGAAAAATGAAGACAAATTGGGAAGTTTTTAATCAAGATGTGATGAAGGAATATTTCTTGGTTATTACACCAAATCAAAGCCTACATATGTTACAAAAAAAGGATATAGAAGATTGTATAAAATATCAATGTCAAGGCTGATGAAGGATTGAAACATGTTAAACTAGCAAGATACATATATGAAGAAGAATCATAATCTGAAGAGGAAGTAGCTAATGAAGAACCCAAGGAAGTAAATGAAAATACACCTACTAGATTTGTTCAAAAGGATCATACTATATAGCATATCATTGGAAATAAAAATGAAGGAGTTCAGACAAGGAGAAGAGTTGCAATGAACAAGGAGAAAGTTAGTTTTGCTCTAATATCTGAAATTGAACTTAAGAGATATGTTAAAGCTAGCAAGGATGAGAATTAGATAAAATCCATGGAATAAGAACTAAACCAATTTTAAAATAACAAAACTTGTAAATTAGTTCCAAGACCTTCAAATAATAATGTAATAGGTACAAAGTGGGTCTTTAGAAACAAACTCAATGAGGATGAAATTGTTATAAGGAATAAGGCCAAATGGTGTGAAAAGGATATGCACAATTTAAAGGCATATATTTCAAGAAAAAAATTTATCCAATTTCTAGATTGGAATCCATAAGAATGCTTCTAGCATTCTTTGTTTATAAGAAATTCAAATTCTATCAAAAGGACGTTAAGTCTGCTTTCTTGAATGGGAACCTAGAAGAGGAAGTCTACATAGAACAACCTGGAGGTTTTTAACTATTAAAATAAGATTATGTTTGCAGACTTAAGAAATCTTTGTATGGTATAAAATAGGCACCTAGATCATGGTATTCAGTATTAGATCAATACTTTCAAAAATAAGGATTCAATAAAGGTTGTGTAGATATCAATATATACTTTAAATTTGAAGGTGAGCATATTTTTATTGTTGTTGTATATGTATTGTTGACCAAATTTGACCCCAAGTAAAATTTGGGCCAAGCCCTACTATTTTTAACTTTTAAGAAGATTCCCATGTGTATTATAGGGTGTTATGTTTGTCTATTGTCTTGTTCATCCTTTCCCTAGTCCTTGTTGAAGTCCACCCTCTTTGTTCTAGGATAGTAAACTAAAGTCATAGGTTGGTCAACCTTGGTAAAAGGTATTAAAAGGGTAAAATTGTGTTTAAAATATCCTAAGGTGGTCCTTGACATGTTTTAATATGTTTACAAGTCATAAATTGGTCATAAGTTGTGTCTCATGTGGAAAAAAGGGCCTTTTGGTCATATTTTAACTCATTTAATGACTTGTATGGATTTTAGAAATAAAAATTGACACAAAGGTGATTTTAAATGTGGATAATGTCAGGAATAGTTATTTTTTAGTTATAAATCATTTATGATTAATAAATGGTAGTTTTCCCTCAAAAAGTGGAGCTTTTAGGCACTTGTATAGACTTCCCAAGTCCATCATCAACCCAAAATGTGGGAAAAGTAACTATCCACCTCCCATAATCAATTTAAATTATTTTTTTTCAATAATAATGTTAAAAGTTTCATCTGTAACTTATTTTCCTCCATTTTTACTAGGCAAGCAAAGGAGTAACTTCATGCACTTGGTATGGGTCGTACAGGTGTAATTGGGAGGAGTGATTTTGGGGGTGGATATTAATATAAGTGCACTTAATTTTAATATAAATTACTTGAGATTTGGTTCATCCTCATTTATGAACTATCAGTTTGATCCCATGTAACTTTTTATGCATGTTTAACCATGAAGGGGTCATTGTTTGAGATTGTCTTAAAGTTTATTATTTTGGATTGATGTGTTTGTGAGTTTAAAGTGTCTCCACATTATTTTAAATATTTTTACATTCTTATTCTTACTTTGGAGATTTAAATTGTTTGAGAAAGCCTCTTTTAGGCTTGTAAAATGTCTAATTTGCATTCACAATCATCTCAATTGCTTTGAAAATGTTTCTTTCACATTGGAAAAAGTGTTTTGGTATTGTCTTTGAGATTATCCTAGTTTATTTTGGGATTTAAAGTGTTTAAAATTGTTCTTGAGGTGTTTTGAGAGTATTCTTTGCATGATTCTTGTCATTTCATGACTTCCTTGCATAGCATAATCAAAGACTCCACCTACAAGAGTATGTTGACATCACAAGTGAAATGTAGAGGGTTTGAAATGGTCCTTAATCTCTTGGGACTACTAATGTGCATTGAAATGTTGGATGGATGCATATAAGTGCTACAAACTTGGAGAATGGTATCAGATTTACCTGTATAGAGGGGATGATCATCTACAACTGATGCCATAGGTATGCCTTTTGAAGGTATTCTAATAGATTGGTCAATCTAATTTAAGAAGTCCTTGTTATGGGAAGGCCTAGGCAAAGCTCTTGATGATGATAGTTTGATAAAGTATAGTATCAAAACATCAAATGTAAGGTTGGATTGTGTTTAGGCCCTTTTGCTCTAAAAATACCAAATAGAGGCCTAAGGGGTTTTTGAAGTCCTCTCAAAGTGCACCTATAAAAGGATTTGAATCTTAGAATTGGGCTGAGGTATATTATGTATACCATAAAAATATTTCCTAAAGTTTGAAGGATAAATTAATAATGGAAGGTGGTCATTTAGACACTTAAATATGGCTAGAAAATCACTAAAATAGGGTAGTATTGTCTACAGGGCATTGATCAAAAAGTTAACCTTGCATCCTATTTAGGTGTCTTAGGATATGTTATAAAATTGTAATGATACCAATAGTTAAAATCATGCTTTAAAGTTAAAAATACCATGAGAGAAGGTGAATTCAATCTCTTAACCCTAATGCAGACTCCTCCGTCCATACACAGGACTGTGAGGAGCCACCTACAGGTAGATAGGTCAAGAATTATGAAACAAGCGTGATCATAAATGAGGTAAAGGAAAGTTTCATGGTTTGTGAGAAATAAAATACATTAATTCCATCAATTCCATCATGAAAATTTTTATCTTTACCTATAAGACACATATAGGCCTAAAATGAATGGAAAATAACCTCCTATAACTAAGCAAATAGTGGAATGAGGATAAAGGCATTTGGAGGAGTCTTAAAGAAATTTAGGGCTGAAAGAGGTGGAAATGTCAAAGATAGTAACTTTAAAGATATAAATAAGTTTATAAATTATAAATAAATACCAATCTTATGTCATTTCGATCCTAAAACAACCTATAGGCAGGGTAATAAGACTGTCTCAGTCCAAGAGGACAATGAGTAATTGAAAGGGATAAAAGTGTCAAGAAGGATAGGTTTGGATAATGTTTCAAATTCGAATAATGAGGTGAGTTAAAATATGTTATAAAATAAATTTAAACCATCAATATAACCTCCAAATAAATATGTCTAAAATAAAGATCCCATGTTCACTGTCATAGTTAGATAGGGTCTTAAGCAAGAGAAAAACATATGAGAGTTTGATGTCCAAAGAGGGAAGGATAAGTTTAAAATAGTATAAGGTGGAATAACCATGCTTTAATTAATTATATGACATTAAAAATACATACTCAAGCCACCTAAGTTCCTTTTTATCATAAGCAAAATGGACTCTATCCGTACAGGTAAGGCTAGAAAGCCTCATTTCAAGAGGTGAATATGATATTCCATTAAGGATAGAGGTTTTTAGTGGATCCATATTTCAAAAAATAACTAAATGAATTATATTATCATTTATTAACACATTATATTCATTAAATAGGTTTGGAAAGAGAATTCATGAGGAGGTTTGAACAAGAGCATGCAAAAATAAGGTTTTTACCTTTTTTTTAAGAAATTGGGATGGTTAGACCCCCTAAACATGGAATTGGAAAAAAAAATTTGGTAAAATTGATCATTATTACCATATTTATATTATAAAATATTAAATTTTCCCAAAAAAATAGGCTTAATACTCTCTATTTTATCTCAAAGTAGGGGCAGTCCCTTCATGCATAAGAGTGACTATTTTGGGGAAAAGTGATGAATTGATGATCTAAAGGATAAAAATAAAAAATAAAGGTTTTATAAGCTGGATTAATCATATAGGATTCTAATAAACCTTTTTATAAATCTTGAGAACAAACAAGACACCCTACACAACAAAGGTTACAATCAAGTGTGAATGCAAGCCTTAGGGCTAGAAGCCAATTTAGAGGTCATATGCATTTTAAACATAATATATGCTTTAAATGTGATCAATAAATGTTTATAGAGGTATTTTTGGTGTGTTAAAACCATCACATTTCAAAGATAATAATTGGAGGGTCAAGAAGAGCTCAAATATGTAGGTAGACCTATTAGCAAGGTCTAAGCCTAAAAATAAATGGGGGTTAATTTCCATTTCAATATTTTGGAAATATATTATAATGGTTGAATAAATTTTTTATGGTGTATAAATATATTTTTAAACCCTTTTTTTTAATAAAATATTTAGGAAGCCATTTTTGGCTTAGGAAGCATTCAAAACCCACCAGGAGGCAAAAAATGAGCTCGAATGTCAACTTCAAGTGCTTAGAACTTCCACCAAGATTTACATGGGTATTTGAGGTGTTTGGATAAGTTGAGGAGGGTCTCATAAAATAAATTTTTGATATTATTCTTTAGGTTCAGCATCAGAACTTCATGAACCATCCTTAAGAGGGATAGAAACCTTCTAACCCTCTTAAGAAGCCTATAGTGACCTATTTGGATAAATTGAGTTGGTAAGGAACCAAGATAAAAGAATAAGGCTATGGGTATAAAATTAAAGTTGTATAAGACATTCTTAGGTTTTTTAAAATGTGCTTTGATTTTATTGATTCCATATGGATAGGGTACAAAGGTAGTTTTTAGTACAAAATTGGTGTTTCTTATAGGTTATTAAAGGAATTAAGTGATGAAAATCAATTTGATATAAATATTGAGACCTAAATCACCACCTAAATTAATTTTAGAAACTCATAAATTATCCTAAGTGCCTCTACTATCTCTCTCTTTTTACCCTATCTAAACTAACATCTACAATGACATAGTGGATAGAGTAGAAACTCAAGTTTGGTGGTTTTTTATGATGTTTCTAATGAATCCAAGCA
Source organism: Torreya grandis (assembly GCA_037957365.1). Lineage (NCBI taxonomy): Eukaryota > Viridiplantae > Streptophyta > Pinopsida > Cupressales > Taxaceae > Torreya > Torreya grandis. The sequence goes on from JARHVA010000529.1 coordinate 847,719, forward strand.
TATTAAGTGCCTATACAGGTGTCATAACACCTATTTTATGGATAAGTTGAGAAATATTAAAATATTTCTAGTGTCAATTGTCAAGACAAGCCTAATGGATGGTGATTATGTTTGCAAGGTGATGATGAGCTTATGTAATAGATTTTCATGATGAAAGAAACTCCCGATGTAGGTGGAATCATTTTTGTAACTCCCTCTCCTCATAATTCATGTTACACTTATCTCTAATATTCCTTGGAGTGATCAATAGGATCCCATGATGAAGCTAATTTTCCAAAGGAGAATGATTGAAGAGTTTCAACACCACATGTGAGGAAGGAGCTTAGTTTGGGATGGACACATGTTTACACCAGTTTCATAACTCCTTTTCCACCCCATTCACATTAATTTTAACTAATTTTCACCTTTGCACACTTGTATTTATTCCTCTTCAACTTATATCTTCTCTCTCTTCTTCCAAGTTCTATAAATACAAGCAATTTTGGCTTTGCAAGGGGGATTCCAACTCTTGGTATGGTCAAGCCCTACCAAAATTGTACCTTGATTTGTACTTAAGCTAATGAGAAGTAAGCTAGTTATACTCTAAGTCCATTTTCACTATGTTTTGAAGTGATCCATATGAAATTCAAGCATAGATTGAGTTCATCTTGTTTCATGCAATCCTTAAATGTGTTGTTGTAAATGACTTCTCTCATAACAAGTTTCATGAAGTGTATGCTACTAAAATAGACTCTTGAATTGTGTCTGAGTTTGGTAGTGTCATATCTGAACTTCCCTTAACTTTCCTTCATTTGTTGAGTTGTTATTTTACTTCATGAGAAACACTAATGGTTATCTTAGTTCATTATGTAAATCCAAAGTGTATGAATGGAAACAAATCTCGGTGTATCACCTCCTAGTTTAGGTTTTATTTATGTATCTTTCTCTCCATTTTCACCCATAATAGGCAATTTTAGAAGCATAATCACATCAAGTCATATCTAGGGAGCTAACCCTCATAATCTATAGATTCATCTCTCTTATAATTTCACCCACAACTTGAGATATGATTCCATGTTGCATCAAATTATAGGAGTTTCATAGAGTGTCCTAGGGTGAAAATTTTGATGACAACATGTAGATGATATGATTTTTAGTGGCAACAACAATAGTATATGCAAATAATTTGATACTTAAATGCAAAATGATTTTGAGATGTCTATGCTTGGATAAATTTATTTCTTCCTTGGTCTAAAAATAACACAAACTAATGAAGGTATATTTATATCTCAAACCAAGTATGCTAAAGATATGATCAAGAATTTTGGAATGAAAGACAACAAACTAGGTAGGTGATCATATGATAACTAGATTCAAGTTGCATAAAGAGGATGAGTCCCTTGATGTAAATAAGACTATTCATAGATCAATGATAGGTAGCTTGTTATACCTAACTTCATCAAAACTAGAAATCATGCAAGCATTATGCATGGTTACAATATTTCAAGATGCTCCCAAAGAATCACATGTTAATAAAGTGAAAATGATTTTTAGATATATAAAGAGTACAGTAGACTATGGCCTATGGTATCTTAAATAGGAATATTTCAATTTCACAACATATATAAATGTTGATTGTGTAGGAAGTGTAGATAGTAGAAGAAACACTAGTGGTGGTGCATTTTTCCTTGGAAACAAACTTGTTTCATGGTTGAGAAAAAATCAATAGTAAGTTGCTCGTTATATAATAGAAGCATAGTATGTTATAGAAATGACATGTTACACTCAAGTCTTATGGATGAATAAAACACTCAAATGCATCAAGATATAGTACAAATCACCTAACTCTATTCTTTGTGACAATTCAAGTACTATAAATATATAAAAATAATCTAGTGATACATTCCATAACAAAGCACATATCAATCAAGTATCACTTCTTAAGAGAAAATGTTACAGACAAAGAGATCATGATAGAATATGTGCTAACATAGGATCAAATTGTAGACATATTCACCAAACCTCTTCCCAAGGAATAATTTAAGTATTTGAGATATAAATTGGGAATGGTGACTCTTACATCACATCACTAGATCCTAGTAATAGGACATGAATCTAAGGGGAGGATCATGGAAGCTTTGTTAATCCTTGGAATAAGAGAGAAAAGGAAACTCAAGTATGCATATTTTTGTAAATTTCTAATGAGTTTATGGTTACAAAATTCTTGGAAAAAATTCTTTATATGATAAAGGGGGAGAAAAGCTTAGACAAATAGTGAAAAAATAGGAGTCCTTTTGCCATTAATGTCAAAGGGGGAGAAAAATTATAAATTTTCTCTATAAAAGATTTATGTTAATTAAATAAGGAGTAGAGCATATATTACAATATCATAGCATTTTTTTTTCCATCAATGAAAAAGGGGAAGATTGTTGGTAGTACAATTGTCATTGATGACAAAAGGGAGATAGTTAGCACTATGGATGTCATTGATGTCAAGAGGATCAATCATAGGCAAGAGTGATGGAGAGAAGAACATGTTTTATAATTTCACAAGTTGTAATAATGTATTATAAAGTTATCATGATTTTACAAAGACTATTTTTGGATGTTTGCAGAGAAATTGATAGAAGATCCATTATGGGTTTTTCAAGTGCATCTCATATATATGGTTTCTAGGTTTAGATGAAGAGAAATGAGCCTAAAAAATATATTGTTAGAGCTTAGATATTACTAGGGTTTCCCAAAAAAACCCTAAATTTTTTAGTCATGGTGTTCACAAGAATTTTCAATTTTCATGTTGACTAGATATAGGTAGGAACCAATCACTTAATTTATAAATTAAGCCTTCCCCATCATTGTGAAATTGACCCCTTCGACCTAGAAATTACTAGATTGGAGCAATGATCAAAGAATTTAAATTTCCTATGTCCTTTAATAGAGACTTATTCAAGCTTGATTAATGGCTAGCACTAAATCATATAATGAAGATCCAATGATGCATAACAAAGTACATATGTCAAAGGTACTCGAGAGTGAATGCACTAGTGCCTAATGTAATAAGTTTAGGGACTAACAATGTGTAGAAGGAATGTACAAGTGTCACATGTCAAAAGCATGGGGAATGATAGTAAAGTGCTCAGAAGACATGCATTAATACTAGGTGTCACAAGCATGGAGACTAACAATGTGTAGAAAACATGTGAGAGTGCCAAGTATCATAAGCATCGGCAATGACAACAATGTATAGAAGGAATGAAAGGGTGATAAGTGTCACATTCAAGGGATTTTGTTAGACAAAGAACCAATGAGTGTATTAGTCTATAAGAAGATCTAATGATAAGTGTGTGATCATGTAATGAAGATCAACAGAGTGCAAGGAGTCAAAGAGTTAAAAGTGTCTAATGTTTAATGTTAGATAGAGGTAAATTTCATGCTTCTTTTGAAGATCTAACAACATGTGGGAGATCAGATCAAAAGATCAATAGATGTGCTTTAAATATTAAAATGTTAAAGTTTAGAATCTTGTAAATATCTAATGGAGTGCATGAGACTATCATATCTTGATGTAATGGTTGCATTTTAAAGTTGAGACATTTGAATGATGATCATCAGATCATGGTGAAAAACTTAAGATCAATGGTTAATATTTAAAGATACATTCCTCTCAATGGTCAAGTGAGGGAACATATAGTAAATATGCATTATATGACACAAATAATGATATAGATCATTATGATAATTCTAAATTGTGTAATATGACATGTGCATTAAAAATAAAGCCTTACATATGCTAAATATAGTAATATATATATATATAAATATAGTGGTGGTGCATGAATTTAGGATGCAAAAAACTTGCAGGAGCATGATGTGTTAATGACCAAGTGTGAACATAGATCTATGTGAGACCTAGATCCAATGCATATATACATCATCTATAAAATACATTGTGTTAAAGAATACTTAAAGATGCATAATTGGATTGAGTGGGAAAGAGAAAGAGAGGAATAGAGATGTAGAGTAGAGTATGAACAATTTTAGAATTGGTTTGTAACAAAGAAATATATTCATTTATGAATCATTTTTTTAATTTAGACTTGTAGCTCTTTAATAGATTTGATTGGTAGGTTCCAATAGAAGAGCTGAGTTGGTTCTCAATGAGGGAGTTAGTGATTCCTTAGAGTAGGTGCTCTTAAATCATGGGATTGTTTTCTCTTTCGGGTTAATTCCCTTAAACATTGTAACTAGTGAGGTTCTTGATTATGAGGCTAGATTACAATAGTATATTCTAGTAGATATTCCCATGGTGGTTTTTCCCATATTGGGTTTTCCATGTACATCTAGTATTATGCATATGTGTGTGTGATCTCAACATATCCTTTCTAAATTGCATTAAAATGATTTAAGGACCAATTTAAATCAATATACTAATTCACCCCCCCCCTCTTAATATATAGTTGTGTTCTAATAGTAATCTGAGTCTAAGCCTAGGCTAGTTGTCCATCCCTTTGTGTTATCTAGGCTTGTAGCTATAGTATTCTATGATTGATCTTGTAATTGGTCCCTCTCTTGAGTAATCCTAATAATCTCTAACAAGTAAGAATGAATCTTAGTCTATAATTATGTTAGCAAGGACCTCTCATTATTTGATAAAGGCTACTATGAGGGACTTTTACTATCTCCACCATCACTCCCCCTAGCTCATGTGCCAACCTAAACCTATGACCACACCTGAATCCTAACTTGTACCTATTCCTAAGTGCATGGACTATTCTATCCTACTACCACTTCTTGGTCCCTATCACCTCCATCAACATCCATAGCAACCCCATCCTATCCATCCTAACCATCTTGTATAGAGTCCTACCTCATCCATATTTGTAACCTAGACCATGCTTGCATAACTCTCTTAACCACCCCTTGCCATAACATAACCTTGGGTTGGATCAATCTCAATAGAATCTATAGTCTCCACCATGCTATGTACATTATGGTAATCCCTAGATATAAAATAGGCATCTAAAAATCCTAGGGCACTGAGGTAATGCTATCATAATCCATTCTATCCTAGGCTATATCTACTAGTCCACCCCAATGAGGCCTCTCCTACTCACGTTGGGTAAATATCTCCTCCTCCCTAGGCACATCCTATATGCAACCAAACTAACACTACACATGATCTAGTCTATATAAATATATTATTAAATACCTCCACCCTATTAGATAACACTCTATTAGCAAATATTGTGTCACCACAACCTTATTATCCCATCCAAACTATAAGCCCCTATAGGGCATCTATGTGATGTGCTAAGGAAAAAGCCTATCAAATGCATCTCAAAAAAATGAAATCTCCCCAACATGACTCCACTACATACCTAGTAAAATATACCAACCAAAAACCATCAGTTGATGTGATTTCCATGATACTAGAGTCTTTAATGGCCACTATATCATGATGGAATCCCATCTCTAGACCTATAAAATCATGGATCACTCTAGGCTAGCCACTCCCTTATAATATCCTAGGTGTAACTCTCTATACAAATGTGCTAATACCACTAGTCCCCAAGCAAAAATTTTAATGTCTTAGACCATATCAACTACAACATTTCCCAAGCCTAGATGGAACCACTGACCACTCTTGTCTATTAGGATAATGCCAATGACAAGAGACATGACTACCAAGGTCATCCTATCAATAGTAGCCTCATGTAGACACCTATCAATATCAATGTGTCTATCATGCATGCCCACATACAATCTCCCATATAGTCTCTATAATGTCACATCAAGAGTATGTGATCTCTAATATATCTTATCACTTAGCATTGGCAAGTGAAAAATATAGTAAACATCCTTCAGTGTCACTATCAAATCATCTGTGATGAAGTGGAATGTGCTAGTCTCAGAATTCCACTGATCTACTAGTGCAGTTTTAAGCACATGGTCAATCCATATCACTAGCATCATTAACACATCATGGAGCCTAGTCAAATCCAACACTCCATACTCAGCCCCTATCAATGAGTGTATCTTGTACAATACTATAGGATATCATGATCAAGATGCCATCAAACATAGGTCCTCTTGCACTAGTCACCATAAACCTATCACTACATATATCATAAATCACCTCTCCTATTTAACATAAATCATCTAAATAACCCTTTTCCCCCCAAACCCAATCCATCCTAATTACATTTTCAAGGCCTCACCCTAACTTATCCTAACACATCCCTAATCTCATTTTCATCTTATATGTTCCCAATACTCACCTATCCTAATTTTCCATTACCTACTCCCATTATCCCTAACTATCACCCATCCTATTGTCTTTAACTAATTAAACCCTCTTCCCAATCATGATAACTCCTAACTTAATTATCCACTACCTACACTTCCCTATTCCCTATCTAACCAACCCTAAATTAACCTAAATAACCCCCTAACTATCCTCTAATTAACCTAAACCCTTAACTTATCCCTCACTTTTCCTAACTATGTTATCTACTATATCCCTATCTAACTCACCATATCCCTTATCTCATAACTTACCCACATTTTATAGATGGGACAAAACTACTAATAATGACTATGCCCTTAGTAGAGATTTTGACAAATTCATGATTTGCAACATGTGGTTTTGTCTAACCACATGATTAAGTGAAACCATAATTCCTTAACTTGAAATTTTAAAAAACCATGATTTTCTAATTTGTGATATTATAAAACCATGACTCTAAAATGATGGTATTGAAATACCATAGCTTTAAATATATAATATTGCAATATAATGAGTTCTCTTACAAGGCCATAAGTTGTGATGGTAATGTCGTTCCTGAGGGCACTGCCCTTAGTCACAGTATTGTCTTGGAAAATTGGATGATGTCTCTTTCTACCAAAAATCCTAGAAAATTGACTAAAAATTGACAAATATCATAGAATAAAGGGTCTCTTACTCACCGTGGTCCATCCTCTAGTGCTCTCTGGAACTCTCACACTCATTCACCATGATGGGAAGATCAGGGAAGCTAGTCCATGGTTTTATCTCAAAGCTCAATTTCATAAAAGACTTAAAGTAAAAATGACCCTATTTTGACTCTTTTGTCCTATTTTCCCCCCCTCAAATCCCCCCATACACCCATAATATCCCTTTGCTAACAAATCTCACATCTAATCCCATAAAATTATCCCATTATCCCAATTAAGTCATTTCTCATCATTTGGGAATGGGTTTTCCATCTCCCCATTATCCCCTCTTAATCCCAAGTTAAAACTACATTGGAATAAGGTATTTTAGGACTATGTAGGCAATAATTTATCTTGCATTTATTCTTTGGGATAGCTCAACCACCATTCATCCTTTGAAACTATCACATCCCCAAACTTGTCACTCGATAATCACACATCATTTTTTACACAACAAATCTTCTGAAAAGTAGCTTTCTACCATCAATAAATAGCTCTTATCAATAATATACATTTTCAATCCTTCCCTAGATGGTGTCCTTGCTACAATATTTATCACCAACTTGAACCCATCTCATCTAAATCAATCAAATCACTTTTTAGACATTGGTCATTTGTCTAGAACCCATCACAATGGAGCTACTTTATCCCCTTGTATTGGTACATGGTGCATCTAAACTATATGAAATATCTTGATAACTTAGGTCATACCAACCCCATTTTATCATCCTAGTCTTATCCCACTCTTGAGACTTTTATTCGAGTGATCATCTGGGTTATTTCTCCCTGCATGCTCCCTCGAGCGGGCATTCATACCCTACCAACTCATGTCTAACACTATCTAACAATATTATGGTTCTTATTTAAAACTATATGAAATATCTTGATAACTTAGGTCATACCAACCCCATTTTATCATCCTAGTCTTATCCCACTCTTGAGACTTTTATTCGAGTGATCATCTGGGTTATTTCTCCCTGCATGTTCCCTCGAGTGGGCATTCATACCCTACCAACTCATGTCTAACACTATCTAACAATATTATGGTTCTTATTTAAAATACCATTACTCCTCCTATCCTATCCACTTGTAATTCCCTTTAAAATAGGGCAAAATGTATGCACTAAAATCCTCTCACCTTGCTAGTTACACTAATTTTGCTAATTTAACTTATAACTACATTTTCAAGATAATTTAACTAATACTCCATTGTCTCATATCCTATTTCCTACATATTAAAAATCATATCCTATCCTATAACCAATTAATATATTCATTAATCCCCTAACAAAACCTATTTACCTACTAACCTACCCCCTAAGCCACTTTCTAATTTAAAAATACAAAATATTCTACTTACGAATCTACCACCCTATTCCTAGTTATTATTAAACCCTTGAACCCTAATAGGAGATATATAGAATTGGATCATTATGTAAATACTCTCCATTTTATCCCCCTTTCTCTAGAATTTTTTATTATAGATAATTCCATGGAATTAAAAATTCCATGGAAAATCCCTAGCCATTGATTTCAATGGCTCAAAATTAAATTTGAGCCATTGATTTCTCCCTTCACTTCCTATATAACCAAGTTCACTCCCTCCATGAAACCATCTTAAAAAATTAAAACTAACTTGAAAACTTGAAATCAAATTGTCATATAACCATCTTCCTACCATGATCATTCTCCTTGCATCTATCCATAGCCACTATCAAGTTCAAATTATCCATTTGAAGCCATTATCAATTATAAATCAAGCAATATAATAATCATCAATTTTACATCAAGGATATTGGAGAGGAGACATAAAGAGGTAAAATAATTGTACGATCATTCTTGAAATTTTGATTATCTCTTTTATCCCCTCTTATTGGTGTATTTAGATTTTAGTTTTTTATTGCTAAAAATAGTAATAAGTGTTGAATCTAAAATTTAAGCTACACACTCCCTAATTAATAGACCTATGACCCTTTCCAAATCCATCATGATCCTTTTCAACCCTATTCTTCCCCTATCAACAATACATTCACCCTTGTCAACTCTATGATGAGTATCCCTATTGCCAAGACTATCTTCCCTAACTTGAACCTCATCTACCTCCATGTTAATCTAATTGCCAATATGATTAGTAATGGAAACAACATGAAGTTATTTACTATCCCACACATGTTCTAAGTCAATCTATTTTAGGCCTTAAACAAACCCTATTAGACTATGAGATACATCTGGTGAACATTGATACACTGAGGGGGTATAGATAAAAGATCCATATGCATGTCATTGATGGGATTATAAATTAATTATAGTAGGCCAAAGGAGAGTGGTCATCTTTGGTAGGGTCATATAAGAGGCAACAATGACATGTTAAACATAGAGGGTCTAATTTCTAAGATTGAGGATAGGTTGATAGTGTATGAAAGGAAACATGTTTACCATCATCTACCTTGTCTCCCCTCCTCCATATCATGTCAGTATTATACTAAACTACCCATCACCCCTCAAAAGGTTCCCTCAATTAAGTATCAAATCCCTAAAAATCCTTCAAAATCCCTACCAACCTTTCCATCATGAAAATATATACAAGGGAGAGTACACAAAGAAGGAAAACTATACATCAAAGGAAATAGTCATCAAGAGCATAGCCTTAATTAGTTAGGGATTAATTTTTAAGCCTACCTTGTCAAAAAAATTGATTATATAGAAAATCATCTGCATTAGTCCATAATATCTAAAAATTTGACATAATCTTAGCTACACATATCTCCATTCATGCCCCAAACAATAATACATAATCTAAGAGACTCATATATCCAAATTCCCAACTTGGAAACAAGTGTTACAGTCAAAGGAGAGATAATTTTAGTCAATAAATTTTGAGTTAATTCAAACCCTACCCCTTCCTCCTCAAGATTCAAAGTCACTTCCCTCATGGAGATCCATTCGAAATAATGTGTAGAATAAGGAGGAGGTGACAATTATTGAGAACAAGTAGTTAAATGAAGGAAATATGACATACATCTCATCTTTATTGAAGTCACTCAAAGAATCTCATATGCCACTCCTTGAAGAGGTAAACAAAGAAAATTAGATTGAGTTGGTAGCTGAGGATGATGACTTATTAAAGATTGAAGAGGAGATTACCATTGGAACATCCCTTGATAAGGAAGAGTACCATTTAACCTTCAAAGATGTAGATGAAGATTAATTCCAAGACCTCTTTGATGACATGGCATACTCCATTCATCATTACATGACCCAAGAACTTACAAAAATAGTAGGAGAAAGTTTTATACCATCTAATTAGGATGGAAAATAAGTCAAATATAAAATATTTCAAATTAATCAAGTGGTTGTTGAGGATGGATGAGTTTCAAAGGATCAATCAAATGATTTTTTTGACATAATAGAGTTAATATACTCACCCCTTGAATCATGTTATGAGCTGGTCCAGGTTGAAGAAGCTAATTCCATCAATCAAGGAGGCATCCTTTTAAGTATTCCACTCCAAGAGACTATTGCATAGGAAGATGACTTGTTTGACGTGTTCAAGTAAGGTTACCAACCCCTTATTCCACATGTAGATGCCTCTCCAATTTTTGAGGATAGGACTTAACTTAAGTGACCTCAAGGAACCATAAAACAAGATATACCTTTTATTTAAAGTAACCCTCTAGGCATACTATAATATTTGCTTCAAACTGCCTAACATGATCAAGAACAATATATGATTGAGGTAGAGTTCATGATGTTCGTATAATGGGATGAGTATGATTGGGTGCTTGAATCACCCAGCCAATCCATACACTTGAGAATTGAGAAAGAGGATCCATTTACCTTCTTAAGAGTCCATGAACATGATAGTGCCTTTAGATGTAAGTGGGAACCTTCATGCAATAGATAGTACATGATTTCACACCTATCATCATGCGCCAAATTGACCTCATGGAACCAAATTGATCAATAGAGTTTCCCTTTTTATCCTAGAGAAGTGAGATATGCTTTAGTTATTTATTTTTAGTAGTTGTTATCATTTTTTAATAAGTGTGTCACATGAGTTTGCATGTAGTTATCTTGTTTCTTTAGTTCCTTGCCTTGTTTATTCCTAGGTGTTAGGTGTGTTTCTTAGATCTATATTTTGTTTATTTTCTTATCTTTGTGTGTATTATTTTTTCTACAATCTAAAAATTGTCTTTGAGCACTAGATAAGCTGGACAGTCCATCAAAGTGGTCCTTAAGTCATCTTACCTTGTTTGAGTCATCATGTCATCACTATCATGAAAAGGTTTGGGTTATCTTGACTAGAAAGTTGATCACCGCTTAGAGTCACCAAAAATGTTGACAGTTTGGCCTCAAAAGGCCAAGTGTCAACCCATTACATTGAAAACTTTAATGATAACTATCCTAGCTTGCTCATAGTGATATATTACATGATCATATCATTTTAGTCCTATTTTGAGACTTAGTATTATAGATGAGAGGTGTCACTAGTGTTCCATATTTTCATTGCTTGAATCATCTGTGTCATAAATGTCTTGAGTCTCTTGGTGATGTGACAATGGTCATTGTGGTTTTTAAGTGAGTAAATAGAGTGTCAAGATGCCTTGGAGGTCTAGTAAAGGTGTTTGAACATTATTTGAGGCTAAAATATGAATCTTTGTATGTGTGTTGAATTTTATTACCATGATATACTCATCTAAGCCCATTTATCACCTCAACTCACCCTTAGAAACATCAAATACCCATCAAACCACTTAATATAATCCTATTTGTGTTTTGATAAATTAAATTAGATAGGGTCTTGAAGAGGTATTATTCATGTAACATTGCCACCCCTATGCATTTCATGGCACTAAAAGCCCATTTTGAGACCCATTAACACCTTTCCAATGGTAAAATGGGACCCAAGTGGTAAATTATGAATTTTACACTTCATCCTTCATATTTATTATTTGAAAAAGGTTTTTTAACTCATGATCCTTCTCATTAGGCCCTAAAATGGTGGTTTTTATCTCAAAAAATGGAGAAAATGGTGGAAAGATAAAGATTTTTAGAGGTTTTTTGCACTTGTACAGAACTCTACAAATTATACCATAAAGAGGATAATAAAATTATAAATTTGGGTTCATTATAGGTGTTTCAATAGAGTTTTAGGGAAAATTAATGTCAGACAAGATCAAAACCATTCCTTCACTTCAACTACCTCCTTTATAGACCTAGACTACTCCTCAGGTTTGTCCTTAGACCATATAGAGGAGAGGTAATAGAAGTCCAAGATCTTAGCCAAGGGAGTACACTAATTTAGCTCTTGTTTATGGTAATTTTTTATTGGATTTACCCCTAATATTTATGAACATTCCTTAAGAACTTAAGGAATCTGTACACCATCTTTATCTGCACAAGCCAAGTATAATAAAATAGTTTTTAGGGATTCTCAACTTATCTACTAAAAAAATGATTGATATTGTTTTCTCAAGTCCTAAATGAGCCTCTCATGGCATGTTTAATGTGTCTCACTTGTGTGATATTCTTAAACCAACATATATCAAAACTAGCATAGTCTACAGTCTACAGTCAACTTTAGGCAATGAAAAGAGTGTTTAATTGTTTCTTTAGAAGGATTTGACGATGTTGAAAGGTTTTTTGAGTGATATAAACTTCCCCATGACTCTTGGCTTAAGTTTTTTGCCCACAATGGCCACTTATCATCTCCAATTGTCTTTAAGGAAAGAGATCATATACATATCTAAGCTTCACTATCTATCAACACTATGTGTGGTTCAAACTTGTCTTCAGATCCTCTAAACATAGTCTAAGAGTATAGAATAAAGTTTTAGAGTCATGATAGAGCATCATCATACTCATTTAAATATACATCTAAACCCCATGTTATCCTCAATATGCCTATAAACCACTCTTATTACATTTAAATCTCACTCTATCCATTTAGCAAATTATCAAAGATTAAGGTTCCTTAGAGAGTCCTAGGTTTCCTTTTATGACTAAATATGCACTTTCCTAGTCTTCAAAGCATCATATTTCAAAAGGTACATGTTTCAAGGTCTTTTAGGTACATGTTGGTTACATTGGAATGGTTTATAAGTTTCATTTCATGATTCTTCCATTCCTTTGTGATTCATCTGGTTTCATTGCCATTATATTGTATTCCAACCCTATTTTCCATGATTCAACCCCCCAAATCATCCCATTTTCACCCTCTTCCATCCATACACCCTTCATCCCAATTTTAAACCATGTGAATACACCTACACAACCCTAATAACCATTATAATTCATAAGATCATTAAAGGATACGTCCATATAAGTCATTTATCTAACTAAGTAAATAAATAATCACCTACAACTAGTCATTTGGCCTACTACAATAGAGTTTCCAAAACATTGTGTGTGAACCACTCATTAAAATAAGTGGGGGTGTGACCTAAAGAATATATACTTTTGAGAGATAGTGTATAATGTGAGAGAAGTCACTAGGGATTTCAAAGGGCTATAAATACCTTACCTCCTCAAACTCATACTCAGACCCCTCTATATAGTCAAGTAGGAAAATGAGTATAGATAACTCCCTTAATGTGAATTTAGATATGTATATCTTGTTTGGAGTAATAATAAACATTAATTCATGAAAAGGAAAAGGTTAACATTAAGAAGGAGGGTAAATCTGATGATTATCACATCTTGAGCATGAACAAGACTAAGAAGTGGGAAAAATAGTGATTGAAGATATTCAAGGTGAGTTGGGATTCAAATGAGGTCATTAGCTACATATAAACCATTATGATCCAAAGGATGGGGCCTTAAAACTCAAAATACAAACATGACCTAACCTTCATGTTGAAAACATCACCTAAAACTAGAATAAAGTGTCATTCACAGTGATAGGGTGAAGAAAAAGAGAAAATAGAGGACTGAAGGTTAGATATTAGTCTATATATGTGTGTGTGTGTGTGTGTGTGTGTGTGTGTGTGTGTGTGTGTGTGTGTGTGTGTGTGTGTGTGTGTGTGTGTGTGTGTGTGTGTGTGTGTGTGTGTGTGTGTGTTTGTGTGTGTGTGTGTATATGATGAGATGAAGATATGTACTTGTGATATGGAAATGGATTATAAAATGTTCTTTATAAGTCTTAGAGATTGACTTCACACCACTTAGCAGTTTGTTCAAGTCTAATAAGACACCTATATGTAGAACTTGATTATGAAGTCAATCTAGGTTGGGTTATATGTGAAACCTTGGACTTATATTTGATGTTTAAGCTCATGAAATTGTGACAGAGTATGAGGAATTATAAATCTACTCAAGAAGACTATTAAACACCATAAATGAGACTTACAACTAAGAGACTTGAAGGTCAGTACATATACCTACTCAGACATAATTCATGAAAAGAAGTTTGGTGCTAGGCTTGTGAGGATAAGAATATGATAATAATAACCAAAGGTATGATCACCTTGTAAAGGATTCCTAGTCTTTTCAATAAGATAATCCACCCCTAGAGACAGAATAAGGCCTAAATGGCCTAAACAAGGCCTAATATAAGCCTGATAGACTTGTGTATGCAAGTTTGAGGATGATGAATACTATATGATTTTTAGAAGGATGGGAATTGATAAAAAAGTTTTTCATAATTTTTTATCAAGTTTTTCAAGTGGAAATAGGCTTATAAGTAGGAAAGAGGGACATTGAAGACCTAATTAGACCTAATCAACCTAACCCAACATACACAATCCTACATCAAGTTGAAGATGTTTATTGTCAACTAATTTTTTAGGATGGAAACATATGAGTGGATATTTATAATATGGTTCTAATATTAATAAAAAACTTGATTGAGTTATAAAGCATTGAACCTAGATCTCAAGGTTTCCCAGTCCTGCTTACACACAAACCCTAGGTTAAGGGATGAGAGTACATAGAGGAATAGGGTCAAAATTTCATCACTTAAAAGAGATTAATAAGTTTTAAATAGAGTAAAAGGGTTTATATTATGATCATAGAGTCACTAAAATAGTTATAGGTCACTCAAACCTCCAAAACATAGTTTAGGCCTCTTAGTGTTAAACCTTGTCTTAGGCTTAGTAACCCCAACATCACCATGGAGGAAATTTTAGACACCTCCAAGAGAATTAACATCATAAAAAGGAATAAGGGGATGGTAAAGGTCATAAAAAAAAATTCCAATCTAGGAAGTGCATAAAAGGGTCAATTTGGTCTTTAAAGGCTAGTTTAAAGCACATAGTCCAAATAGTTAGTTTAATCCCCCTATTCAAATGCTTGTATCTCCAAACACATAAGGGTTTAGGTCAAAATATATCATTGGGTAATGTGGACCATAACACACTTTAAATCCATGGAATATTAAGTGGGAATGAGGGTCCCACTTTTATGAAAAAAGGTTAAGAATGTTATCCTGTCTAAACTGCCTATAAAGGAAGACAAGCCAACTTCTCTACGTACTTATCTTGATGCTCATTTTTAATTGGATATTGATATTTTAAGAGATATTTTAGGGGTTATTTTACCTAAAATATATGGTAATATTTTTTATTTATGGTTTTGTACTCTATGAATCATTCCTAAGAGTATTGGATACCCAAAACTTCCCTAAAACCCTAAGCAGACCTAGTTTTAGAAATATTGATTTTTGGGTATCTTATCACCATATAATGTAATAAAAAACAAATATAATTTCAAGTAAACTTATAGAGGACTCTAAACATGGAATTTAGTTGTATAAACACTATATTAAAGTGTTAAAATATATAATTTCCTAAGGAAATGAGTAGAAAGAAGGGTAAAGAATAGTTTAGGATGATTCCAAAACTTAGAGAGGATGGTTTGTGACCTTATTAATCTTCTCAAGTCATGATATGCCAAATTATTCACCTATAAAGGCCTCTAAAACTCATCTCCAAACTACTGGTCTATATAAAAGAAAGGCAAGGTGACATAACTAGCTAGTTTGGCCCAATTATATATATTTATTAATAAAAAGGGACTCATGTTATGATGTAATGGGTTGTTATATGTATTAATTTCACTAATACATAGGTTATAAATATTTATTTTAGGTTTCATGGAATCCAAAATAGAAGTAGTTAGGACATTAGACCTAATTAACCTATTTGGCCTATTTTGTCATAAAGGGAATTGAATAATCTCATGGTAGGGAAACTAAAATGGTTAATAAAGAGATAAAATTCCTTGTAATTTATGAATTAAAGATTATCAATACGCTCCTCATGACCATCATGAATAAATCAATTACCAAATAGGGTCAACATGCATATTGACATGAGGGTTTCTCAATGCCTTATGGAGGCTAATTTTACCTTAGTTACACTTTGTAACTATCATGAGAGGAGTTATTAAATATTTTAAGCATGGATATGCCTTTTTATAATTCAAATATAGCCTCACATTTATCTCAATGCTTAGAAACTCATTCAATATCATCAATTTGGTGGCAAATGCATGGGAAGAATTAGAATAATTACTTATAACTATAGATGGAGTGGATATTAATCATTTATGATACATTTATCTCAACTCCATACCATATTACCCTCTATTTATCCCCTCATTTTCTATTTATTGAGGGCTTTAGGCCTTGCATTGGTATTCCTCAGACTGGTATGAGAAAACTTTATCAGTGTTTATACTTGTGCACCTACTTAGACTAATGAATATAACATTTCATCTTCTTCATGATTATTAATTAGTGTATTCATTATTTTTTGGATATGAATAATGGTATAGTATTCCCTTCATAGGTCCAAGTTTCAACTAAGTCATAACAAGTTTTCCTTGTAAGTCATCTAGTGTGCCATAATGTTTATGGCTCAAGCTTAAAGTGGATGTATAATTATAAGTGCCTTGAACCAAGCCTTATTCTCATTAACCTTTTTCTTTAGTCACTCAAGATTACCTCTAGGTGAAACATTGTTATTTGTAATCCATTTAAGGTGTGTGTTAATTATATGCATTATCCACTAGTGTTTTAAGAGTTTAAGTTGAGTGAGTGGAAGAAATATTATTTTAGGTGTAGAACCACACTTTAGTGTAGGTTTTATTCATTAAAATAACTTACCATTTTCACCCCAATATATTTAGGCTCTAAAATATAATTCAAGTTGACAAATCAGGGAAGCTAGCCCTATAAAACTAGAAGTTTGACCTAGATGATAGGTAACCCACAACCTATAGGTCACTCCAATGTTAGTCTAGATTTGAGGTGGATGTGAATAGTATTCCTTAATAAGGGTGTAACCTAGGTAGCTAATAGGTATGCAAGACCTCCTTCTAATCAATAATGTGATATTTCATTTGCATACACTCTACACTAATAAATAGGCCTAAAACTGCCTTGTATTTACACAAGCCTCTTATTCATATCCTTCTTGGTTAGCCATAAATACTTGAAATCTTGGAATAAAATTTAAAAATGTATTATAACATATTTCATACATTTATTAATCATTACAATAGGTCATACACAAATTTAAATACTAAAAACTCTTTTAGGCCTTAAGGAGACCTAATTCAATTAAGCCTTTATTAACACAAGTTACCTTATGATTTACTTGGAACACATTAAAAATCCTCACACAAAATGAGCATATAATATTCCAATAAAATAGACCCATTATAATTTTATCTAGGCTCTATATCACTTTTTATATCCAACCACCACTTGAAGCATACCATTAGTATTGTTTCACTATTAGGCATGTGAACCTATAGAAAGTCTGTCAAACAAAATTGAAGCATATACATAATCTAGTCATGTGATCATGGAAATTAAACACATGAATATAAATTTAATGACCTTAAAAACATCACCATGTTATTTATGCTTCATAAATTAGGGAAAAAGGACTTAAACACTTATCTAAAAATATCCCACTTAGAACTACCAGAACACTCCAAAACCTAGTCATGAACAACTTAATCTTAAACATTTGAAATAATAATTAACATGACCAATTATACTTTAAAAATATAATTTGAAATTTTTATACCACTTTAAAATATAAAAATAACAAGGTTTAATGTTAGATATTAGTCTTGTAGACTAATCTTTTGAACTCACTACACATAGTCAAACCAGAACCAGACAAGCCATTTTGGATTTAACATTTCAACCACTTTCACTAACTTAAAAGATTTAAAAAATCATAATAAATAATTTTAATTAAAAAAAAACAAAAAAAAACAAAAAAAAAAACACCATTTTAATTATATATTTCAACTTAGGGAATTAATCCTCAAACCCATCACTATAATTTGCTTGCCCAGATCTATCAGTTTACCTCAAAGCACAGTCAAGCTGACTAAGACGTTAAACACCTGCGTAAACATACTTAATGAATTATAATTAATGTATATTATCATATTATATAATTATAAAAAAATTATAAAGAAATATAATATGGTAAAATTGCAATATTACTCTTGTAGACCAATCTCATAACCTCACTGTACACAGACCTCACTAAGCCAAACAAGTCATCTTGTGAGCAACATTTTCACTATAAAAAATAACCTCAAAAAATTATTAAAAAAATATAATTTATTAAATTAATTAAAAAAATCTCCATGCACTTTGTTTCATCCTTATTTCATGATAGAACATCCCTAATCATCTTCTCACTATTGCCTGGGTTTCTCATTGTTTCCACCATTAGCCCTATTAGTGACTGGCCAACTTGGATGACCAGTTTAGAAATATTGAGGGATATTAAATATCCAAAAACAAAAATTTAAATTAAATAAAAGTTTCAACTTTATCAATCCAATTATTTTCATACTTTGACTTGGTCAACTTTGATTGCTACATTAAATCTTTGAGAAACTAGTAATTTTCTATAGGGTTTACTCACACACCTAAAAACTTAATTACACTTGGAGGTGCCTGGGAGAGTTTAATAAATTAAATATTAGTTTTTATAGTCATTTTATACCATTTTTTATATTTTTAACAATATATTTCACATCAAGTTATTGTTAGGGTTTTAGAGATGGTTAACACTATTTTTGGTGTTAACAATTATTCATAAAGGATTGTGCCTTAAATCCAAAACCAATGAATTTAGTTATTATATAGGACCATTAAACATATATAATTAACATATAAAATTCAAATTTAGAGGTTACACATGCCTATGAACACTTGGAAGTCCTTCTAGCGTTTGCATGCCTTCATTCTATGTACTCATGAGACCTCAAAACCACATTTACTATTTTTTATTGAAAACCATGACCTAAAAATTTGTGAAAATGTTTTAAAAAACATATAATACCTATTAAAACACTAAAATATCCATAATTTAATTATAAAAAAACCCTGATACCCTATTAGGCTTACATTTTCTCTTTACACCATAGTCTTCATACCTTACTAGGCCATGAACTATCCTTCATGCCTTATTCTATGATTTTAAAACATAAATTTCATGATAAAAACCTAAATATAATTCCATAAAACCTATATAATTATTAAAAATATCCAAACATCAATCATAGGTCATTACAATAACTCATGATGCCTCATTAGGTCAGGCAGGGTTTAGAGGTGGTCTAGGTACAAACTAGGTCTGAAGGTCCTACCCATGTAGGCTCACCATAACACTATAATAATAATTATAATACATTAAATACATGTTAAATAAACAAAATAAATCATTGTATTCCTTTGTGAATACATATCACCAAGCCACCATGTTCAAACCTTCTCATTAGGACTTTACATGCCTGACTAGTGCCATGACTAGGCTTCTCAAGCACTTGAAAATTGATAACTAACCTTGAAACACTCCATTATTATAAAAATTTATAACATGACTTAAATTTTCCTAAAATTATGTCATACCTCTACACATACCTCTTCATGCTCATCATGTATATGATCCTGATATGACTATGCTTATTATGACTAGGATTCTCAAGACACTTTATACTCAAGGATTAGTATTCAAACATGATTATCTCAATCCTATAAAAAAAGAGAACTCACAAGACATAATTATCATAATATTAAAATAATATTTACATTAAAAAACAAAATAATTATTTGTTTTCCTTCAAATTATCTCTTAATAGAGAGACATTAGGTTGCCTTCAAATTCTCTCTTGTCACATGGCTTGCTTATCACATCAAGCACACAAGCTCATGATTCAAAGAAACCTCACCATGAATATTAAAAAAAATAATATTTAAATTAATTATATCACACTTGACATCAATGATAACACATATCAACATTCTTACATCATTATATGCCCAAAACTATGCCTGGAAATACCTCTG
The DNA here is from genome assembly GCA_037957365.1 of Torreya grandis. NCBI lineage: Eukaryota > Viridiplantae > Streptophyta > Pinopsida > Cupressales > Taxaceae > Torreya > Torreya grandis. Next base: position 867,994 of record JARHVA010000529.1, read on the forward strand.
TAACTCTCTTTTAAATATCAAGTTTGAAGAAATAAAGGAAAAGCTGACCTAGTCACCTAGTTTGGTAAGGTTTTAGGTGTGAAATAATCAATAAGGATTATGGTGTGCTTAAATTTTTTGTTTCAAGCCTAAAAATCATCTATTTTCATGTTCCTAAGGTCTCATATAGGTTTTTCATGGTTGCCAAACACACATAGTCAAACAACTAGGCCTAGTGGCCTAATTGGCTTGCTTGGTCAACATAGAGAGTTATAAGATGGAATAGAGAGGATGATTAAAAAAATAATTAAAATATATTACATCTAGTAATTTATTATTTGAATGAGGCAAATTCACTTTCAATGGTCATAATGGAGGTAATTTCTTGACTTGGTCAATACACTAAAAAGGAGTATGGACTATTGTATGTTTTATGATGGCATAATTACACCTCATAAATGTTTTAACTACCAATTATATAAATTAATTGACCCAAAATAGGTGTATCATGTTTCAATATAGGCTAAAAAAGTCAACCACATACTCCACTACCCCACCTTAATGCTTAAGGAGTCATTGAAGAGCATCAATGCATGAAGAATCATTTGGGAGGACTATGTAACTATTTTGTAACTATTGTATGATTTTATGATGGTAATTTAAGACCCATAATTATATTATCCATAATATTATCCCCTTATTTCTCTTCCCTTTATGTTATATATTCAAGCCTTAGGGCCTTAATATATATCCCTCACTTGGGTATGAGGAAACTCTATCTAGTTTTATCTAGTTTTGTACTTGATAGACCTTTTGGATTGATGAATAAAATATTGTAGATTATCCATTATTGGATTATACTATGTTTATGCTTGGTAATTTTATATAGTATTACAAGGCAAGTTATTCTAGCATTAGTCCATAAATAATGAAACATGCATAAAGAACTAACTAACCAAGCCTATCTATTCCTATGGGAATTAGAAAGGATAGAAAGAAACAAATGAAAGAAAAAAACACCATATTACCTTCCCAAATGGATTTCCATACCCATGTGGCTTGAAAACATTTTCTCCCTTGATCAAGTATCCTTTTCTTTGTCAACAATGGTGGTAAGCTCCTCCAATGCCTCAAGAACACTCCATTAAACCTAGGCTCTTGATTCCAAATCACTAAACTAGCCTATCAATGAAGCTTGCAAAAAAAATATATGATCAAATTAAAATATTTGTGGAAATAATTTAGCATTATAAATTTTCAATATTAAAGCTTAAAATTCATGTCCATGGCCTCTTTACTTATAGATTTTTGAGATTGGTCAGGATCAATCATGACCATCCATCTCAAGATTGAGATGTGTGGCCATGGATAATCCTAATATTTGGAATTAAAATCATAAATATCCTCAAGATAAATAAGCATTAAAGAGGCATGGAAGGTATTAACTAGGTATGGGTGACCCATAATCCTAATATTTATGGAATTTATGGCCTAGGGATGTCTTCTCAAGAAATGATGTCACTTGACAATGCAATTAATAGGAATTAATTTTCAAAAAGAAATATTCAACAAATCTCATGGAAAATCTAATTAATATTTTGATTTGGATTAATTATCCTTAAACAATGTTAATCAAAATTTGTGTAATTATTTTAAAATTAGCCCTTAATTAATCAAAATGGTCAAAAGGTCATATTACTAGGTTATAATTTGACTAGAGAGGAACTAGAAGGTGATGTTAGATACGTTGGAGCTGTATTCCCATTTATGATGTTTCCAAAACCAAATAACAAAGGCACATTATTTGTACCAATTATTAGAATAAAAGAGTGATGTAGAGCACTAAATGGCAAAATTGTCATTTTGACTCGAAATGATCTGATCTAAGTTAGCTGGCCCATAAAATGAATTGACCTATTGAGGGATACTTTGACCTAAAATAATTATTTTAAGTGAAAATTTGTAACCATTTATGGTGTTTTATGTATTTTTACCTAAAATATTCATTTGATTGCAATTTGATTAAGATTTACAATTTTAACACAAATGATGTTAGGAATTGGATGTCTACATTTTCCCCCTATTTGAGAAGGCATAGTGAGACATTCAGGTGAAGAAACATATTTTCAAAGAATAGAGTTTTCAAGAATAAATTGGAATAGTCACATGATTCCCCCTCGAGAGGACATACTGAGATGGAAGAAAAGGATGGACTCTCACAAGAGAGAGAAAGTGAGAGATTGACCTATGGAATAAATCACATCTAAATGAGATAGTGCTTACACATGTCATTACCATCAATGATAAAAATATAATTATAGGTATAATAAGTCTTAAATATGGGGATAATGGGAAAGATTAAATCCATAAATGTAAGGGACACACTTTAAACATACCCAATTTGAGAGTACAAGCTGTGCGCTTATGACATTGATCAATCTTGAGACAAGTTGCACACTAAATATTTCCATCATGGGATTTAATGTGGAGATCTTGGAATTAGAGGAAAAGAGAGAATTTTATGATTCAATAATGGAATCACCACTAGCATGGGGTCTCTAAAGATAATATAATATGAATTACTCTAGTAGAGTAGATTTTATCATGATAAAATAGTTTTGCCCCGGTATGGAGAGTCTTGATCATTGATAAAGAATAAATAATCATTTTTCCCCTATAGAGCTGATTTTATTCAGATGTGGTTAAAATTTTGTGCCCCAGCATGGGCAATTGGCAAACAAAATAGCTTAAGGATATAACCAAAAAGATAGGTTAAAGTGAGTAGACATAAACATACATGTGATGATGTAATGGCTTAGAAATCCACATAAAACAAAGCATATGAGAATGCACAAAGTGATGAGAGAGATGAAAATAAAATGGAGATAGTTTAGATGACCTTAATAAAAAATTGAGTGTTACCTACATAGTTCTATGGACTCATGTTCCAATATGAACTTTAGGCCAATGTAGTTCACCCAAGTGGGAGAGAATGGAATGAAGAATGATGAAAAATGACTAAGAATTGATTAGACTCACAATGTACGTGAAGAGATGCACGTCTAAGCATAGACAAGGAAGCCTAAAAATCATGTTATGTAGATGCCTATTTTCATATCATGAGCCTAGGTTTTACAAAGTGTTCTTGAGAATCATTCATTGGAGTTGATGTTGATGTTAAGAACTTGAGACCTAAGCATAAAGTGCTTGATATAGAAAAATAAATTAGGCATCATAAGTATGAAAAAATTAAAATGACATAAGATTCCAATTGCGTTAATCCAGTTCAAATGTGAATACTTATAACTAAGGATAATGGTAAAATAATGACCAAAACTAGAGTTACAATGATTTACATTTAAACAAAAAGGAAAAAACAAAGGAAAAGATAAACATAAATGAACCTAACTTGAAATTAAGATATGATCTTAAGTAGGAACAAAAAATTTAAAAATAAAAGGTAAGAACATCTTAACGACATGAGACCAAGATATGAATAATCAAGATCAATGTGGACTATCAAGGCATTCTTGAACACAAAAGATAAAAGCAAAAACAAATATAAAAACAAGACACCAACAACAATCAAATAAACAAAATGGTCGAAGAACAACATAATAACATAGGATCAAAATATAAATAATCAAGATCCATATGAATCATCAAGATGTTATGAAACATAAAAGAGATAAGAAAAAATAATGAAGGAAACACAAGACCAAGAAAAGAACAAGAAGTAATAATAAGAGAAAAGGAGAATAAATAAAAGGAGAGGTACAAAAGCAAAAAAAAAAACACCAAGAAAACTCAAATAAACACACACAAATAAAAACCAATTTAGTGTGGTTTAAAGACAAATGTTCATGCATGTATGGTACATGCATTACTTTTTACCACATCATAACAAATAATAATGACATGATAATTATTACCTATTTAAAGAGGAACAATGATATAAGAAATGGGGGAAGAGAATAAAATGAAGGGGTTGGCCAAGCTGACTCTAGATGTATATAATAAGTGGACATTGCCGACTTAGTTCCATGGATGCATCTTCCAACATAAACTTTAGGCCAAATGTAGTTCTCCCAAGAAATGGGATAGAATAAAAATAATGATCAGACCAACATGATTAATGTTATAGAAGAAATGGAAGATATGACAAACAAATGAGAATGGTTTAGCAAACAAGAAGCTGATGAGATGAGAAAGAATGATCTTGTAAAATGGCAAGTGCATGGGAAAAGATGAAATGAACTAGTGTCTCTATGCTTACAAAATGGAAAGAGTGTTTAAACTTAAGAGTTACTCACAAAATGATGAAATCACAGGATGGTGGAACAAGAATGTATAAATATAAAAAATAATGAGATAATGTTGTTGTTTTTTCATGGATCATGTTCTGATGTTTTTGGTATTTCAAAAGTATTTATAATTTTTTTGGTGTTTGGGATAAAATATGTACAAGGTAGGACTATCTAGTCAAGGAAATATACATCTTGAGAGTAGATATTCTAATAAGATAGCTAAGCCATCTATAATGACCCATGCTCACAAATTAGTGAGAGTGAGGTTCTTGATAAAACAATAAAGAGAAATAAATACTTGTCTGAAACTACACAAGACTATCCTAGTTGAAGTGATTTTTAGAATTGCTAATGAAGACATTCATAATGGTCATGACACATAATCGAGATCATAATTGGTCAAGGGACAAAAATTTTCAAGATTATAACATGTCCTAGACAAAACAAATAATATGCCTCTCAAAAATAAATATAGAATGGGATGAAGAATGTGTTCAAATGGCCAAGGGTTCAAATACTTTACTATTAAGATTCATGAAAAGTGGACTAGGGTATTATAAAATGTGTTCAAGGTAAGATAAAAGGGTGGGATAAAATTACAACAACACAAGTTGCCCCCAAGTCAAGGGTCTTATAGAAAATGGTTCAAATTTGTTCATGCATAAAATCTCTTAAGGTGTATGGTGTTCATTGGATCTAAAAGTTCTTCACCATTAGGATTAGCCAATCGGTATGCTCTTGATCCATAGTTCACTATGACAATACATGGTCCTAACTAATTAGGCTAAAATTTGCCTTTATTTTTGGGTTCAACATTCATGTTCTTCTACTCTCTTTCAAAAATAAGTCACCAATCTCAAATTCTTCAAGGATAATTTATTTTTTGTATCTTCTCTACAATTTGTTCTGATAGGCCTATAAGTTTTCTAGGGTAGCCAAATGCTTACTATCAAGAAGTTCTAGTTCTTGCAGCCATGAGGCTCTATAGTCTTCATCATCTTCAATGTGCTCCAATGATATTATTAATGATGGGATCTCAATCTCGATCAAGATGATAGCTTTAGTGCCAAAAACAAGATAGTACAAAGTAGCTCTAGTTGGGGTGTGATGATTGGTTCTATAAGCCCAGAGGGCAGGAAAAAGTTGTAAGTGTCAATTACAACCAACATCATTGACAATATTTTTTAAGATGGCTAGAATGGTTTTATTTGATGACTCAGCTTGTCCATTGACTTGTGGATTATATGGAGTGTATTTCTTGTGCTTGATCTTGAATTTTGCACAAATATATTTCAAATCTTGGTTCATAAAGTATCCACCATTATTAGATATAATATGGGCTAGGATGCCATATCGATAGATGATATGGTAATGAATGAATTTGGATATTTGTTTCTTGGTAACATAAATGAGAGGAATGGCCTCAATCTACTTGGTAAAGTACTCAGTTGTATTTAAAATGTGCTTATGGCCATCTAAAGATGTTGGGTTAATTTTCCTAATGAGATCGAGACCCCATGTTGAGAATGACCATGGTGTTGTAATCAGATACAATGATAAGGAAGGTACATGTATCAATTTACCATGTTACTGAGAAGGAATAAACTTCTTTACATAATTACAAGGATTTGTCTCCATTTTAGTCTAATAATAGGCTATTTTGAGAACTTTATTTTCTAGGACTACACCATTGGTATGGGCCCTACACATTCCTTCATGAACCTCCTTTAGTGTTAACTTGGATTCTCCCAAAGATAAATAATGAAGAAGCATTCCATCATATCCTTTTTAATAAAGCATGTTTCCAAGGAGGATATAATGTGTTCAGTGATGAAGGAAAAGTTTTTGTTGGTTATTGGAAAGGTTGGTAGGAAATACATGGCTATGGAAATAGTTATAAAAATCTTGGTACCATGGTAACTTGGGTGAGGGATTAGGATCAACAATGGTGCATATCCTTTCAAAATTTGATAGAATATGTGTTGGTTGAAGAAGATTTTCAATCAAGAATTGATACTCTTTAATACTATCATGCATTTGAATCATGAAACTAATTATTTACATGGCATCAGCATATCTATTGTTGACTTGTGGAACTTGCTCAAACTATAGAGATTTAAAATGTGTTTTTAGGTCATCAACAACTTGCTTTTAAGGAGAAAACTTATCATCTCTTGTTTGATACTAATCAATTTTTTGATTTATGATTAGATATGAATCTCCATAGACCTTTAAGATTTGAATATCTCACTATATGGCAAGATGGAGCCCTACAATTAATGCCTCATATTCGACCATATTTTTTTTACATTAAAATTGTATATGGAATGATTTGGGGATAAAATCCCCCTATGGCATGATTAATAATATGCCAGCTCTAGACCCTTGAGATGTGAAGGATCCATAAAAATAGAGTGTCCACTATTTAGGTTATTATGATGCTTGTTCTATTATCATGATAGAACCATCTAGAAGGTCAAAGTTGAGAGGTTGAGTGGTCATAATAGGAGCTTCTGCATGAACCTACCCTTTGATTTCCTTTTGATTTTGGTACTCAATATCAAAATCACTAAGGAGCATAATCCATTTAACCATACATCCTTGAAGATTTGCTTTAGATAATAGGAATTTAAGAGGATCTACCTTGGTGATAACAATAGTTTTGTTATTTAGAATATATTGTCACAATTTTTAAGTGACAAACACCATAGCTAAACATGCCTTCTCAATAGGCATATAATTATGTTCATAGGATACCAATGTGTGGCTTAAATAATAAACCATGTGTTCCTTACCATGATCATCATGATGAGCCAAAGGTGCCCCTAATGCATGTTCCATGGCTGATATATAAAGAAGTAGTGGCTTTCTTTATGTTGGAGGTCATAAAACTAGTGGATTGGCCAAGTATGTTTTAAGCTTTTCAAATTCTATCTAACAATATTCATCCCATTAAAATGTTACCCATTTCCTTAAGATGTGGGTAAATGGGTGGCACTTATCCACCAATTGAGAAATGAACCTACGTATAGATTGGATCTTGCCTTGTAAACTTCACAACTATTTAAGATTGTTTGGTGGAGGCATTTCCATAATAGCATTGACCTTTGTAGGGTTGACTTTAATCCATCATTATGATACAATGAACCCTATAAATTTTATTGATGTGACTCTAAAGACATATTTCTTAGGATTCAAGTAGAACTTATATGCTCAAAGCCTCTCAAATATTCTTTATATAATGCCAAGGTGTCCCACTCTTATTCTTGATTTTGCTAGTATATCATCAACATAGTCCTTGAGAATGCCATACATCATGTCATGGAAGATGACAGTCATTACATGTTAATATGTGGCTCTAGCATTCTTCAAACCAAATGGCATGACTTGGTAATAGAATGTCCCCCATAGAGTGGTGAACATGGTCTTATGTTGATATTCAAGGGCTATCTTGATCTGATTATAAGCAAAAAATCCATCCATTAAGGATAGCATCATGTACCGAGTAGTTGAGTTGATAATCATGGTGATGTTGGACAAAGGAAAATCATCTTTTGGGCATGCTTTATTGATATCATGAAAATAAATACAAACACATATACCTAGGGTATTTTTACTTACTATCACTATGTTAGAAATCCATATAGAGTAGTCCAGTAGTCTGATAAAATTGGCTCTTAACAACTTTTATAACTCAACCTTAACGAAGAGGGCAATACGTGGATGCATCTTTCTCAACTTTTGCTTGACTGGTTTAGCATTAGGGTGAACAACAAGATGATGCACAACTAAATCTAGATCCAGGCCTGGCATGTTAGAATATGCCCATACAAAGATGTCTATATAATCCTTAAGAATGGATATAATATGCTCATGTTCTGATTCAGTATGGGAAGATCCAAGATAAATAATTTTGGGATCCTCATGGGTTCCCAAATTCACTTTTGTTGTACCCTCCATAAGGAGTGTAGATCCATCTTCTCGAATTTTAGGTAATATATGGTCATGATCATCTTCTTCTACTATATCTTCTTGTTATTCCTCCCAAAGATTTGGATAATATGAAGAATCAAAATCTGCCTTCTTAGGTAAAGGCCGATTGGAAAAGACATCTAGAAACTCAAGAGCAAGATGGTCAAATATTTGATGTTGTTCTGAAGATATGCTTGTACTAGATATGGAACTTGGGCTAAATGGACTTTCTACATCCTGAGGGGATGAGCAAACTTTTCCACCTAGGATTGCTTGAACTAGGTTTTCACTCAAAGGATTGTCTTTTTCTTTACTTTCTCCCTAATCAACAAGTGCCTCAAAGAGATTTTCACTTGAATATCTTGATGTTTGTTCTTTATTATGACCAAGAAATTTTGCCTGCTCTCCAAAGTACATAAAAGAATTTAATGAAAAATTAAAACCCTACTTATGATAACCAATGGGGAATGCATCTCATAGGCCCATGTATTTTACAATCGATTAATTATTTTGAAACCCATCAAGGCATATGACCAAACTTTGTTGATCCTAATCTATGAGTTTAGGATGGAAAAGGCATATGTTATAGTGAGAGTTTGGTTTAGGATGGGAAGAACCAATGGTAAAGATATAATGTCCTACTTTAGGAAGGGAAGCACCACTAGGATGGGTTTTTGATTTAGGATGGGAAGCTCTAATAGGATTCATTTTTGCTTTAGGATAGGAAGCTCCAATAGGTGTCATGGTCAATATGGCATTTAAATCAAAAAAATCTAAGTTAGCAAGCTCATTGAAAAGGATATAATGGGACATTGTGTTGTTACTAGGAGTCTTATTAATAGTCACTTTAGAAGAGTCATTACCAAATGTTATGAGGTCATGCTCTAGTGGTTTAAATCTGAGACCATGATTCTTGTTGATAATTCTAGTTGATAAGGGTTCTAAAATTCCTTGTGCTTGTGGGCCAAGGCCTTTTCATATATAGTCAAGATGATCCATTATCCTATTAGGGGTAAGATACTTTGGATTATAAAAATAATTAACAAGGCCTTCAGAATATAATCAATCTCTCTCAATAAAAGCCTCTCAATCTTTCTTTGGTGCAATTGTAGGTACAAAAACCACATGAGGTTTTGGTTGCTTCTTCTTTGGTTGCCAAATTTGATCAGGTCTATTAGGAGTCTAGGAGGTTTTAGGTTTACCAAATGTTTTAGGGGATTTTGGTATTTTTTTAATATGGAGGATGTCCTTTAGATGGTATTTGGAAATGCTTATGTCTTTAATAATAACCTATTTGGCTAGAGCTATAGGAAATGGATCAATTGAAGTGGAGGCTAGATCACTAGGGTCTATATAATTAGATGGAGATGGATGAGAAATGATGGCTTTGTTCTTCTTTTCAATGAATTTATAACCTAGGCAATAGTTATAGTTATGAAAATATACTTCAAGATGTTTATAGTATTGGTATGGTTGTTGATCAACAAGAATAGTAACCTCGATCCCATCATGGGAAAAATTAAGGCATTGGTGAAGAGTAGATGGAATTGATTGTACTTCATAGATCCAAGGATGGCCAAGAATTATGTTATAAGGAAGCTAAATATCCATAATATGGAGTAATGTGTGATCAGAAATAGACCCAACCATGACTGGCAACCAAATTATACCGAATAACTCCCTCTCAGCATTGTCATAAGCCTTGATTTTAATAGTTTCTAGATGAATGTCTTTATCCATGTAACCCAATCATCACACTAATTTAAGAGATATGATGTTTATCCCTAAATAATTATCTATAATAACCCACTTGATCTTGTGATCCATAATGATTATCTCAATGTATAGTGGGTTATTATGGTTTGGGCCAAGGGTGGACATGTCCTTTTGATCAAATGTGATTGGTCGAAATGAATGCAAAGGTCCAACTAGGTTCTGGAACTGATCAAGGTTTGTATCATTAGGCATAATAGACTCTTGTAAAATTTTGTTGAAGATGGTTCTATGGACATCAGATGTTCACAAGAGTTCTAATATGGAAATTTGTGTAGGGGTTTTATATAATTGATCCATTATACTATAAGGCCTTTGAATTGTTGATTGAACTAGTTTGGTTTTTGTTGGGACAATATTCGACTTTGGAACCATTAACATAGTATTCTCATTAGGTTTATGAAAAGAAGTGGGTGAAGGGAACTGAATGGTAACCCATGGGTATCTAGTTACAACTTCACAACCTAGAGGTGGTAAGGAGTTATTATAATTAGAAGAGGGAGGAAAAGGGCCTTAGATGGTGATTTATGGGTGATTAATTATATTTCCATAATTTTGGGTCAGTGAGAAGACTTTATAATTATAAGAACAATACTATTGTTCAAGATTAGTAACCTGTGCAAATGGAGTAGCAGCATGATGATGTGAACTTAACATGGTATTAATAGGGGTAGAGGGTGCTGACCCTATAATGATGGGTCTTGTGTTATGAGGAACATGAGATTGGCCATGTATTTTTAAAGTAATAGTGGAAATGTGGGTTGCAAAAAAGCATCCCATTGTATTATTATAGTCGTAAGGTATATTGTTATAAGCCACATTATTAGTGTGGGCATTATAATCTTGATTATGCTCATTATGATGCTGACCTTGTTATTGGTTTTGATTCTACCTCTATCCTTGATTGTGACCATTTTGATTATTTCTTGGTGGTGGTGGATCATGTCAAGGAAAGGGGTCTTTGTAGATTCCCATATCTTGATTTGTAACCTGATTAGGGGCCAACTTAATTTCTAGTTTACCACTTTTAATAAAGTCCTCAATAATATGTCATAATTGAATGAAATGATATGCATCATGACCAGTAACATGATGAAAGTTACACCATTTATTCTCTCTATACCAATCTAATTTTGGCTGATCTTGAGGAAATGGCCTTGATACTAGCCATATAATTAAATTAGCCATAATGAGATTTTGTAACACTATTTCAATCGATTATCCTAACTTTATAAAGGCTCTAAAATTGTTATGAAATGTCCTTCATGGAGGTTATCTCTGAAAAGTAGGTAGTGGATTTGAGGGAGTTAATTGTACATTTGGAGGAGGCATAACCTGTACCATTTGTGCATGTCTTGTTTCTATCACCCCATTTCCAAGCATGTTCTTATTTTTGTTAAAGCCCTTAAGATTATCTTGCATAACTATTTGAGCTGGTGATTTAGTCTAATTAGATACTTGACCTTGTGTAAAAATATTAACAAGGCCTCTAGCAATAAGATCCTTCTCAATCTACACTCCTTTGTCAATAATTTCTTCAAATGAGTTATCACAAGCTAACCATAGATTATGCAAAAATTCATAATGCAAATTCTTTAAAAATATATCAACCAAATATTTTTCTATCAAATTATGTTGAAAGTGACCTACCAATGCTCTCTACCTTTGCATATATGCAATGAAACTTTCACCATCATGCTGCTTGGCTTTGCATAAGTCAACAATAGTCAATTCATGTTCTATGTTGTATGAGAAATGGTTAAATTTTTTTTTGATAAGTCATTCCAATCCATAACTAATCCCTTGGGTAGTTTAAGTAGCCAATCAAGATCTTATCCCACTAAAATTCATGGAAATAATTGTAATAAGTACTTACTACTATAAGCAACCTCTTGACATAAGACAAAGAATGCTTGTATGTGTTCACATAGATCTCCTTTCACTTTGTACCTGTAAAATTTGGGTGCCTCAAAATGAGGTGGAAAGGCGTTTTGGAGAATAGATAAATCAAATGGATATGGGCATATCTTATTGAATTTGTACTTTTTGACTCTATTATTCATCTCCAATATTTGGACATTTTCCTTCATAGAATTCCATTCTTGCATGTTTGGTGCATTTTTGGATTGGATAAGATGTTGTTGGGGTGGTATGTGTCCCTGATTTTATTGTTGTTGGGGTGGAATGTGCCCCTAGTTTTGTGTGGATCTATAGGGAGTGTATACATTTTGATCCATGATTTGGCTCTGATTTACTGCTTGAGTTGAGAACACAGGCCATTTATTCTTGGATTGTAAAACATTCCCTGAATTTGGTTGTTTCACACTTCATTGATTTTGGAAATTTCTATGTTTATTTACCAATATTTGGTTTGGTTAAAAATAACTAGCCAAATTTTCTTGAGGGATTTCCTCAATTGGAACTAAATGTTTGGGTTTTTGAGTTTGTAAAGTAATAAGAGGTTCTTGATGATTGAACAATATACATTCCATATCAAATGGAACATCTTGTAAGGTATCTTGTGAATTTAAATATTCATTTAGATTACCTTGACCCACTATGGTAATTCTCTCATCCAATACTTGTTGTGTACTTTTAACCATATCTCCATATTTTTTTGAAGCATTATTATGAATTGAAGTGGCAACTAGGGAGTTAGTTAAGTCTATAATAAGTTAATCTACATATTATTGACTTATTATATTGATCTTAGCTATAAGATCTGGATTTATGGGTTTTGACTCTTTTTTTATTTCATTTCCTTTGTTAGAGGAAGAAGGTATGTCTATTTGTGCAAAAGCTTGCTCTTGCCATCATTGTTCTCCTTCTCTAACTAAGGTATGCAATTATTTTGTAGGAAAATCAGAAGGTAGTCTAGAACATGATTCTATCAATCTAAGAAGTGCTTCATCTTGATCTTCTTGGGGTTGATATTCATTGTAATCATCTTCAAATCCTACTATTGTGGGGATATCATCAAAAATAATGGGGTTATCTTGAAAATCATAAAATTGCTCATCCTCATAACTAAGGCCATAAGAGGCCCCACTATGAGTGAACCTTTGAGTCATGTTTAAAAAAAGAGTTGTTATGTGTATTGACTAACTTCAAACCAATGTTCAAAAACCAATCAAAGTATACTTTGGCTCTCTTTTAAATAAATAACCAAGGTACCAATGAGACTATAAGGGAGGGTGGTTTGAAACCATGCACAATTTAGAATATTTGGTTCATGAATTTACTCAACCTTTGGTAAATTTAAAATCATATAGATCAAAAGAGAGTAAGGTAACTCAAAGACCCAAGGTGAAAACTAGTACACCAAAGCCTAGATCTTTGTGATACACCCACACTACAAAAGCTAGCTTCAACTTTGGCAAGTTGACCCTAAAAGTTTAAAAGAAAGATCTTTAGATTAAAAAGAAGATAAAATGAACTAAGCAACTCAAAATGTAAAAACATATGCGAATCACAAAGCAGTTTAGCTAAGACCATCTTGTGTAGCTTCAGATAGTTTAAACAACTGCATCTTCTCAGTATAAGTATTTGTTGTTTTCTTATTTTATCAAGAACCTCTCTATCATCAATTTTCAAGCATGGACCATTATATCTAGCTTAGCTATCTTATTGGAGCCTCTACTCTCATGACATGCCTCTCTTTGACTAGATGGGCCCACCTTGTGCATATTTTATCCCAAAAACACCAAAAACATTAGAAATACTTTGAAAATACCAAAAACATCAAAACATGATCCATAAAAGAAGAAAAAAACATTATCTCACTCTTTTTTACATTTGTACATTCCCATTCCACCATGCTATGCTCTTGTCATTTTGAAAGCACAAAAACACCAGTTCATTTCATCTTATTCCATGCACTTGCCATTTTGCAAGAAAATTCTTTATTGTCTCATCAGCCTCTTGTTTGCCAAACCATTCTCATTTGTTTGTCATATCTTCCATTTATTCTATAAAATTAATCATGATAGTTTGCTCATCATTTTTTTTCGTCTATCCCATTTCCTAGGAGAACTACATATGTCCTAAATTTCATGTTAGAACATGCATCCATGGAACTATGTAGGCAACATCCACTTGTCTTATACATCTAGAATCAGCTCTGCCAACCCCTTCCTTTTCTTCTCTTCCCCCATTTATTCTATCATTATTCCTCTTTAATTAAGGAAAAATTATCATGTCATTGTTCTTTGTTATGATGTGGTGGAAAGTAACACCTCTACCACACATGCATGAACATTTGTCCTTAAACCACACTAACGTGGTTTTTGTTTGTGTGTGTTTATTTGAGTTTTTATTTGTGTTTTGTTTTGATTTCTCACCTCTCCTTTTATTTTTTCTCTTTTTCTCTTTTTATTACTTCTTGTCTAGTCTTGGTCTTGTCTTTCCTTGTTTGTTTTTTGTTGATCTCTTTTTTATTTTAGTACATCTTATTGATTCTTATGTATCTCATTTATTTATATATTGATCCTATGTTATTATGTTGTTCTTGGACCATTTTTTTTATTTAATTATTTTTCATGTCTTATTTTTTTGTTTGATTTTGCTTTTCTCTTTTGTCTTCAAGAATACCTTGATGGTCCACATGGATCTTGATTATTCATATCTTGGTCTCATGTCGTTAAGACATTCTTGACTTTTGTTTTTAAAATTTTTGTTCCTACTTAAGATCACATCTTGATTCCAATTTAGGTTCATTTATGTTTATCTTTTTATTTGTTTTTGATTTTTTATTTAAATGTAAATCATTGTAACTCTGGTTTTGGTCATTGTTTTACCATTATCTTTAGTTATAGATATTTAAATTTGAATTAGATCGATGCAATTGGAATCTTATGTCATTATAAGTTATTCATATTTATGATTTCTAATTTATCTTGTGTATCACTCATGCTTTGGGTCCTAGAACATATTTTATCCTACTAGAATCATGTGGTGACGTTGTGCTACCTATTTGTTCCTAGCCATCCCTAGCCCATAAATGCCACAAATATCTAGTTTATGGGTCATATTGGTGGACTCAAGTCATATTTTACCTAATTTGTTTAAATCCTTCAACTATAATCCACATTCAAAATTGAACCTTTCTAAGTTCTAAGGGTTGGTGCGTCAAAGTGGGTTCACCATTTATGTACTAAGATTGTTTTAACTTGGGTTTAATTTTCCATTTGGATTGAAGGTCATTTATTTAGACTCAAAATCACATTACCATCTTGGTGGAATAAATTAATCTTGCATATTGGTCATGATTTGGGTCCTAAAACATATTTTATCCTAATAGAATCATGTGGCAACATTGTGCTACCTATTTGGTCCTAGCCATCCCTAGGCCATAAATGCCACAAATATCAAGATTATGGGTCACCCATGTCTATTTAATACCTCCCATGCCTCTTTAATGCTTCTTTATCTTGAGGATATTTATGAGTTTAATTCCAAATATTAGGATTATCCATGGCCACACATCTCAATCTTGAGATGGATGGTCATGGTTGATCCTAAGAAATCTCAAAAATCTATACATAGAGAGGACATGGACATGAATTTTAAGCTTGAATATTGAAAAGTTATAATGTTAAATTTTTTCCACAAGGTTTTTCATTTGATTATAGATTTTTCTTGCAAGCTTCATTGATAGGCTAGTTTAGTGATTTATAATCAAGAGCCTAAGTTTTATAGAGTGTTCTTGAGGAATTGGAGGAGCTTACCATAATTGTTGACAAAGACAAGGATGCTTGATCAAGGGAGAACGTGTTTTTGAGCCACATGAGTATGGTCAATCCATTTGGGAAGGTAATATGGTGTTGCTTTCTTTCATTTGTTTCTTGTTATCCTTTATAATTCCCATAGAAATAGATATGCTTGGTTAGTTAGTTTTTTATGCATGTTTCATTATTTATGGACTAATGCTTGAATAACTTTATTTGTAATCCTCTCTACATCTATTCCTATGGGAATTACAAAGTAAGTTAGTCAAGCATTAGTCCATAAATAATGAAACATGCATAAGCAGATAACTAACCAAGCCTATCTATTTCTATGGGAATTACAAAGGATATAAAGAAATAAATGAAAGAAAGCAACACCATATTATCTTCCCAAATGGATTCACCATACCCATGTGGCTTGAAAACATGTTCTCCCTTGATCAAACATCCCTATCTTTGTCAACAATGGTGGTAAGCTCCTCTAATGCCTCAAGAACACTCCATAGAACCTAGGCTCTTGATTCCAAATCACTAAACTAGCCTATCAATGAAGCTTGCAAGCAAAATATATGATCAAATGAAAAACCTTGTGGAAATAATTTAACATTATAACTTTAAATAATCAAACTTAAAATTCATGTCCATGGCCTCTCTATTTATAGATTTTTGAGATTGGTCAGGATCAACCATGACCATCCATCTCAAGATGAGATGTGTGGCCATGGATAATCCTAATATTTGGAATTAAACTCATAAATATCCTCAAGATAAATAAGCATTAAAGAGGCATGGGAGGCATTAACTAGGCATGGGTGACCCATAATATTTATATTTATGGCATTTATGGCCTAGGGATGTCTTCACAAGAAATGATGTCCCCTGATGATGTAGTTAATAGAAATCAATTTTCAAAAATAAATATTCAACAACTCTCATCGAAAATCCACTTAAGCTCTTTATTTGGATTAATTAGCCTTAAACAAGGTTAATCAACATTTGTGTAATTATTTGAAAATTGGTCCTCAATTAATCCAAATGGTCAAAAAGTCATATTACTAGATTGCAATTTGACTAGAGAGGAATTGGAAGGTGATGTTAAATGCATTAGAGTTGTATTCCCATTTAGGATGTTACCAACACCAAATAATAAAGGTATGTGATGTGTACCAATGAATTAGAAGAAAAGAGTGTTCCAAAACACTAAATGGAAAAATTGTCATTTTAACTTGAAATGATCTGATCAAAGTTAGCTAGCCCATAAAATGCATTGCCCTATTTAGGGATACTCTGACCTAAAATTGCACTTGTAAGTGACAATTTTGAACCATTTAGGTAAGTTTCTGTATTTTGACCTAAAATGTGCATTTGAGTGCAATTCAAGTAAGATTGACAATCTCAACACAAAGGGTGTTAGGAATTACATGTCTACACCAATATGTGTATAATTGGTATATATCCTCTCTTAACATGTTCTTGTCACACCAATATGTTGATAAGTTGTCTTATGCATGTTGTATGAAGTTTCAAAGTTTAGTGATCATGTTTGGAGTGTAATCTAATTAAAATTGATTCAATATAGGCCTCACATCCTTCACCTCTAAGTTATAGTCACTCATATAGACCTTCATATGAAATATTGTTACTTAAGAGATTTGGAGGTAATGTTTTAGTTTATCTCTAGTTCATTAGTGTTGTTATAAGTCTAAATTGATTGGATGAATGATCTTATTAGTTCATCACTACCCCTTTGTAATACATTTATTTTATGCATTTTCTATCCCTTTTCACACCAAAAATAGTAGGTTTTAGTGAATTGAGACATAAGTGATGTACTAGGGGATCTAGCCCTATAATCTAGATGTTTGGTCTAGTTATAAAGTCACCCACAACCTTTAGGCCATTCTCATGTTAGTATAGTTTTGAAGTAGAAGTGAACATTCTCCTTTATAGAGTATAACTTGGGTTGATAATAGTTATGGGACACCTAGTGGAACAAATTTAAGCATTAAAACCTTCATAGTAGCATCTTGGCCATCTTAGGCATCTTCAAGCACTTATAGGCTAGGTTGCAATCATGAGTTCATGGGTCATCACAATGACATCATATCATGGAAAGATTGATTGATATTGATAGTTGATTTGATATTCATATGTCTTGTGATAAGTGATGGTTGCATATGGGGAAAAATTCTATCACACACTTCCTTATCAACAACCCTATGAATCATATCATCCCATTATGAAACCTACTAGTTCTACCATGATCCATGTAAACCTTATGATGAGCCCCACCAACCCTATATTGAACCCTATCAGTAGTATGGTATCTCATAACAACCCTATGATACCCCTCATCAATACCATTGGAAACTCAATCACACACCTCAATAGCCTCATGGACCTTGTTACCCTCTCTATAAGCCATATTAGTTTCAAGGTTAGCCTCCTTACTAAAACTACTCTCCCTCTTTCCCTCCCTAACCACCCTTCCAAGACACAATTTTTCTAATGAGTTGGAAGAGTTGAAGAGTATGAGAAAAATAATTGTCGATGAAATATTAGTCTTGAGATAGGAATAATCATGAAAATAATTCATGAGTTTTCACCTCATACTGCCCCATGCCAATATCCTTAGATTGTTACTCCTTCATTAAAACCAAACTAGGAGGAAATAAGGGTGGTAGGAGTCATGAAAATAAGCTTCCCAAATGTTCTATATCTCTTTTAAGATCCATCGATACCTTCCTAAGAGCATGTAATAACTTCAACATTAAGGCCTTAATGGGATAAGACACCAAACTATGTCATGCCTTCCATTGAAAGAGAGAGTCAAGAAGAGGGGAAAAGTATGAATTCTATTTTGAGAGGTGTCTCATGTTTTAAAAATTGCTCATTAGTCCTCCATGCTAAATCCACTCATGAGAATCAAAGTGCATCTTAGTTTGATAAAGAAATTAAATAATGAAAGAAGGAGAATATATTTCCAAAGGTTGATTCTCTTAAGATTCCAAGATGGAAGAACACCTTAGCAAGTATCAATAAAGATAATGAAGTGATTTTCCTTCCCACCCTCTCCTCTTGTGAAAGGGAACCAAGTTCACTAAATGCATATTTTTAATATCTAAGTGTGGAAAGTAATCTATCAAGATTAACTAGTGAAGTGGAAGTACTTAAAAGAGTTAACTCATGTTGCATCTAAACTTTAATAACACCTTAAATAAGACACATCAAGCATATATGAAGAATAAATCATGATTTAAAAACCTATTCATCCCAATAGATAAAAATTTGAACTTGAAGTGAATTTGGATGATGTGGGGCATCTACAATGGAAATATGTTAAACCTGATAAAGATGAAACTCATAAAACTTCTCCTCTAGGAGGCAACCACAAAGACAACTAAAATGGGACAATTTTTTAGGTTGAGAGAATTAAAATTGAGATATATGACCCTTTTTAGTAGTTGTACCATCAGTTCTTGTGTGAGATTGAAGGATTTAGTATGATAACTTTGAATGGTAGAGTAGGACAATAGATTGAGGTTTCAAATGAAGATACTAATAATGTTTTGGATTTTGAAGAAATAAATTCAAACTTAGAAATACCAAGATAATATGAGTTATATCTTTAATGGATTTATGAACTACCATTCTCCACAAAGAATGAGGATGACCAAGTTGTAGTATAACATGATTTTGATCATCATAGTGTTCCAAAATTGAATGGTAAGGACAATAGTGAAATACATATATTTCCAAATGATCATGAAGATATGGCCTTTTAGGAGGACTTAGATAACTTTTGTTTGATCTTAGATAGTGCATATCTACACTATGAGGAGTTTGAGGAAGATATTGTAAAGAACACTATGTTAAGTTGTGGAGCTAAAAGCTTCACTGATGAAAATGTGGAGGTTGTTGAGTAATCGATGTCAGTCATAACATGTCGACATCAGTCAGGGGTCAACTAGAAGCTACTAACATCCGTTAGTCATCGGCCGATGTCGGTCATATCCAAATAGATAGAGACTAACATCAGTCATCTATGCGTTCTAGAATTAGATTTGTTCTAATTTTAGATGGACAGTTAGTTTACATGTTGTTCCCCAAAATCAGCTGCGCTTATTTTTAGAACAAGCCCTTACAAAACTTGTCCGTTTCATCTTTTCATCTCCCCCAATTCCTTCTTTGAGACAGATTTTGAATTTGCTATCATCTTGGCCTCAAAACGTGAGTGGTTACCATCTCGTCCCAGCCAAATTTTCCCTCCCCTAGACTCCTTCCAGAGTTGGTCTTTTCTCCCATTTTCCCTATAGGGGCGGCAAATTTCACCGCCTCTGCATTTTTCTTTGTTTTTTGTGCAAGGGTAGCTAAAATTGCCGCCCCTGTGCTTTTCCCTGCAAGGGTGGAAAATTTTGCCACCCTTCCCTGTGTTTTACGTCCCCTTTTCACCGCCCATGCAGTGGGCGGTAAATTTGCCACTGACCACTGTGGGGCTATTTAAGGCAATATTGCCGACATCGGCTGATATGTCTGTCGTGCTCGGCAGATATGCCAATAGTGGTGGTGTTGTCTACCGACGTCAATGATTTTGTCTACCATGCTCGACAAGTATGCTGATGTCGGTCGTGTTTGCCATCTTTGATCTACCACCTATGTTGTGAGCAGAAATTTTGTTGCTGACTGCATCTGCTCAAGGTCTCTTCTTCCTATTTCCCATGCTCGCTCCCCTTATCTTTCACTTTTAGACCTACTCGCGTCTCATCCCTTTCAAATGCATTTCCCTGATCGTGACCAGCGAATGTGTAGTTTTCCTAGATCACTACTTTCTTCCTCTGATTGCATAATCATGGTTCCTATTGCAGTTTCTATGAAGGGTCCCTCTTCATTGATGTCTTTTCAGCAAATGTTCTTCCAGATCACTGAAGTTTCTCTGAAGCATTCCAAGACCATGAAGAAGACTAAAAATAAAGATTGATAGTTTGGAGAAAGATCTCGACAGAGGAAAAGAAATGAAAAATCTCAAGAAGAGCACTCTGATATCTGTTGGTGCCATCTCTAGTAAAGACTCCTATGTTGAGATCAAGGAGTCACTAATCTTCAGAATCTAGAAGAGATGATTCAGAGTTTCAAGGAAATGATTCAGAGAGATTTTGAAGAAGCATCTTTCTCAATGTCTTCGGTGGATAGCATTCTAGATGCTCAATTAACTTTGGAAGATCTAAAATCCAGGTTAACTTGGCCATGCTAAAGCCATCACAACATTGAAAGACGCGTTGATCAGAGCGAGAGTCATCTTCAAAAACGCAGTTGTGCCAAACAACATAGGAATTTAGGCATCGATCGCCATGTACGATGCTCATCTGAAGAAGTCCGGCAACACAAATTGACTCTCTCTCTCCCCTTCTCTCTTCTTCTATCCTTATGCACTTTTGTTTTGTGCAAAGTGCATGTAGTTTTGAAATATGTAATTACATGTAAATATTTTGTAAAATATCTAAAAGTCAAAGATGAGTCATCTTTGACCAAGATATTATATATTTTATTATTTCTATTTTTGAGGGTTTTCTCCCTATATATAGTGGAGACCTCATTTGTAAATTATCTTGGAAAAGTTAATAGCAAACACTCTGCTGAGATTGAAGCAACTTTTGAGACTTTGTGCTCAAACTTGTAAATCATGTTTTGATTAAATAAATGAGAAGCAGTTTATTTCAAACTTTGTGTTGAGATTATCTGTGTTATTTAGGAAATAATTCTTATGTCTTTTTCCTGGTAACATCTTGTTTATCTGATTTAATAAGCAGAGTAGGTGTGTTATTATTATCTGAGGGCACTTCTTGAGGGTAGAAAATAGACTTTGTGCTACTTTTACCTTTGAGATTCTTTTATCTTTTGTAGTTTTAGGTGAAGACTTTGTGCTTCACTTTACTCTACGGTTGTACTTGTTTCGGATCTATGGAGAAGCTACGAAAGACTTTGCATTTGTGTGAGCATTCTTGTGGATTTTATTACTTCAGGTAATCTCTTGCTCTTCGTTTGATACCATTCCTGAAAGAAGAGGAGTGTTGTTAGCTTTAGACCAAGGATTTTCCTCTTTTGTCCTTCATACATTACCTCTAAAAAAAGAGGGGTAGATGCTATTATACCACCCTCATGTGTTATTTTCTGCTTAATTATATATCCGGCACATAAATATTGATAGGGAACCTCCCCTTGATGAGAGGAGAGATTTACTTTGTTTAGATTTGGTAAACCCATACTTTTCAAGGTGGTAAATCTCCCTTATGCTGTGGCTGATATCCCCATTTTGTCATCAGTTAGTTGACGACAAAATATTCACCCAACAATTTTTGGTGACTCCGCTGGGGAATCGAATGTGCAGTCTGAAACCTCAAGTTTTAGATTGAAGCAGTCCCTACCTTTATCCATTACATAGTCTGGCGACTCCGTTTCATGTCTTACCCATTATCATTATAGCCTTACCATCTCCAGCTACCTCCATTATATTATCTGGTCTGCAAAACCAGAGCTACTGGGAAAAATGCGCATTTTGAAGCCTCAAGCTTCAACTTGAAGCAGTTTCGGTCCCTTTTCTATTTTGAAAATCTGGCAACCCCACACTACACAAGAAGTCAGAGATCTAAGTGTGTTGTCAACCCTGTGTTTAAATTGGCACAATAGAGTAATTTTGATCTATTTCCTCCACCAGCTTCTCTTCAACGGTCTAGGAGTTTTCCTTCTAGCCTTGTCAGGTCACCAACACAAGGTAGAACTCCTTTTCCTACTGTTAATCACCGCCTACCTATAAACACTCCACCAAGGTTTGTTATCCCACCTTTTCATCCTCTTATCATAATGGCTCAAGGCCCGTGGGGTAATTCCTTTGGCCCTCTTAATTTAACCCCACCTCTGCATGAACTACCTCGTAGTTCTAGGAAAAAATTTCCTAAGTTTTTTGGTGATGGAAAGGTTCATCCCGATGAGCATATTGCTACTTTCTCCATAGCTTGTGGCATAATTGGTGTTGAATTTGAAGATGTAGCGGTGAGACTTTTTGTGAAGACTTTGCAAGGTGCTGCTACGGATTGGTTCTATCACTTGCAAGTTGGGTCAGTGACTGACTGGAATACATTAAAGTCCATATTTGAAGCTAGATTTAAACCCACTAAAGATGCACATGCTTTGTTAGCTCAGCTAACACAGATGAAAAAAGAATCCCAAGAACCCATGAGGGATTTCATAGCCAAATTCAACAAATTGAGGAATCGAATTCCAACCGTGGCTCAGCCCACGCTGGAAAATCTCAAGTGCTTTTTTATCAACTCGCAGCTTCCTGAGGTAAGTTTCCTGTTAAGACGAGCTGGCCCTATGGACCTAGCCTTGGCTCAAGATTTGGCTACTAAGATTGAGGATGATCTTATCCTGGCAGGTAAGATCAAAAAAGACCCAAGTAAAAATAAATTCCCTTCATCTGCTGAAAGCCCTTCTACAGCTACTATAGATTCTATGGTACAAAATTTAGCGAATGAAATGCTAGCTCTCAAAAGACAGATGGCCCAAGTTATGTCTACTTCTCCTAATCAGGATATGCCAAGGAGGAAGGAAGACATTTCAGAATCAAGCGTACCAAGGCAATGCTGCTAGGAATCAAGGGCAGCCAAATCGTCTTCCTCCCCCACAGAGGAACCTCTCCCTTGAAGCCCCTCCAACCAACTCAGCGGTTGGATATCTGGAAATAGAACACGCTTCCCCTTTCCAACCTGAGTTTGACCAACAATATGATGCTAATCTCTTTGGAGAGCAAGAAGAAGAATTAGCTAGTGACTCCATCATTGGCTACCTAAATTATCAAGATGAACCCAGAAGTGAGGGGAATGCAACTGAAGGATCATATGCCGTATTCACCCAGTCCCAGAAACAGTCAGCCTGACAAGCTGATAAAGAGAAGATAGAGGAGCAACCTCGGCCAATAGTTTCAATTGCCAAGTGGGGAACCACTCTGCCCTTCCAACTAAAGGACCTGTTGACTATTGAAAAGGTACGTACCCCAAGCACCTCTATCTCCTTTACTTCAACTTCGCAAATCATCCCTTCCCATCCCAAAAACCAAAAGAGTGAACTCCCATCCTCTGTGCTTAGTCTAATACCGACATTTGATATAATTGAGCATGTCAAAAAGACTAAAATTCAAATGTCTGAACTTGAATTTCTACAAGCCCATCCTAAACAATTGGATAGATTGGTGAAATGTGTGAAAGGTATAGCCGTCCCTACAGGACAAGAAATTTTGAGGGTAACTCATGATCCCCCAAAAGATATATCCACCCAGAACAATCTTGTCGTGACTCCTCCAGTTGTTCCTGAGAAAATAGAACCTTTTTATGTTTCTCTATTAATAAACAGTCGCAAGCTGAGCAATTGCATTATCGATTCTAGTGCATCTGACAATGTTATGCCTGCTAGAGTGGTAGAATCTCTTGGTCTCACATTGACTAAAACTTTTGAGAGATGTTTCTCCATGGAGAACAAACAAGTACCACTATTGGGGCAAATCAAAGATGCCCAATTTGCATTTGCAGCGTTCCCTGACAAGAGGATTAAGATGACAGTTCTGGTGGCTGACGTCCCAGCTTCATATGGCATTCTGCTTGGATAAAAATTTTGCAAGGATGTCGGAGGAGAATTGAGCATGGACTTATCCCAGGCAAAGATTCTTGTGAAAGGCGTGATGCAAAGGTTGCTTCCTGAGAGAGAGGCAAAGTACGTGGTCACCCAAACGTCATCTCCTGCGGCTCAGATTCTGTTTGAGTCCTCAGGCAAGGGTAATTATTTTTTGACCACAAAAGAGGTTCGTGAAGAGCCTGTTAAAGCCCTTGAGAATGCCAACCATAAAATTGGTTCAACTGAAATAATGACAAGTGGACCTGATAGTGCCAATCGGTGGCGGGTGTCAAATAAGGGCAATCAAATTAGGTGCTGGATAGAACTAGAAGAGCAACCAATTATGGTAGATGACCATACTACTGCGCATCATGATTAGGAAAAAGAACTCTTTGCCAAGAAAACAAAGATTTATAGTTTTTAGGTCAAAAGACAAATCTTGTTGTGGGGCAAGAGGAGAAAACTAAAGGGATGGCACAGGAAGTTAGTTTTTTGGTGGAGGTTTTCATTTACACATCATCAATTCTGGGGAGAAAATGACCTCTTGCTAGTTTATCAAGACAGGGCATCATCGCCACTACCTCTAAAGGGGCAGCATCTGAGGTGCTTCGATTCTTGAAGTACCAAATAAATTCACCTGTATATTTGTATAGTCTTTTGCTTTGTTTTATTTGTTTCTTTTTCATTTTTTGGAGCCTTTCTTTTTGAGTAGCTTGACTCTGTGGCCCAATGGCATGCTTCTAAGGCACTGGAGATTCTAGATTCTACTCCCTTTAATTACTTTTTGCAATAGAAGGCAATTCCCCAATAGGAGCCAGCTGTTGTTCCCCAAAATCAGCTGCGCTTATTTTTAGAACAAGCCCTTACGAAACTTGTCCGTTTCATCTTTTCGTCTCCCCCAATTCATTCTTTGAGATGGATTTCAAATTTGCTCTCATCTTGGCCTCGAAACGTGAGTGGTTACCATCTCATCCCAGCCAAATTTTCCCTCCCCTAGACTCCTTCCAGAGTTGGTCTTTTCTCCCATTTTCCCTATAGGGGCAGCAAATTTCACTGCCTCTACATTTTTATTTGTTTTTTGTGCAAGGGTGGCTAAAATTGCTGCCCCTGCACTTTTCCCTGCAAGGGCATAAAATTTTGCCGCCCTTCCCTATGTTTTGCGTCCCCTTTTCACCGCCCATGCAGTGGCAGTAAATTTGCCACCGACTGTCGTGGGGCTATTTAAGGCAATATTGCCAACGTCGGCTGATATGTCTATCGTGCTTAGTAGATATGCCAACATCAGCAGTGTTGTCTACCGATGTCGATAATTTTGTCTGCCATGCTCGGCAAGTATGCCGATGTCGGCCGTGTTTGCCGTCTCCGATCCACCGCCTGTGTTGTGAGCAGAAATTTTGTCACTGACTGCATCTGCTCAAGGTCTCTTCTTCCTATTTCCTGTGCTCACTCCCCTTCTCTTTCACTTTTTGACCTACTCGCGTCTCATCCCTTTCAAACACATTTCCCTGATTGTGACCAGCGAATGTGCAATTTTCCCAGATCACTACTTTCTTCCTCTGATTACACAATCATGGTTCCTGCTGCAGTTTCTGTGAAGTGTCCCTCTTCATCGATGTCTTTTTAGCAAATGTTCTTCTAGATCACTGAAGTTTCTCTGAAGCAGTCCAAGACCATGAAGTAGACTGAAAATAAAGATTGACAGTTTGGAGAAAGATCTCGGCAGAGGAAAAGAAATGAAAAATCTCAAGAAAAGCACTCTGATATCTGTTGGTGCCATCTCCAGTAAGGACTCCTATGTTGAGATCAAGGATTCACTGATCTTCAGAATCTAGAAGAGATGATTTAGAGTTTCAAGGAAATGATTTGGAGAGATTTTGAAGAAGCATCTTTCTCAATGTCTTCAGTGGATAGCATTCTAGATGCTCAGTTCACTTTGGAAGATCTAAAATCTAGGTTAACTGGCCACGCTAAAGCCATCATAGCATTGAAAGACGTGCTAATCAGAGCGAGAGTCATCTTCAAAAACACAGTTGTGCCAGACAACATAGGAATTCAGGCATCGATTGCCATGTACGATGCTCATCTGAAGAAGTCTGGCAACACGAATTGACTCTCTCTCTCCCCTTCTCTCTTCTTCTATCCTTATGCACTTCTATTTTGTGTAAAGTGCATGCAGTTTTGAAATATGTAATTACATGTAAATATTTAGGAAAATATCTAAAAGTCAAAGATGAGTCATCTTTGACCAAGATATTATATATTTTATTATTTTCTGTTTTTGAGGGTTTTCTCCCTATATATAGTGGAGACCTCATTTGTAAATTATCTTGGAAAAGTTAATAGCAAACACTCTGTTGAGATTGAAGCAACTTTTGAGACTCTGTGCTCAAACTTGTAAATCATGTTTTGATTAAATAAATGAGAAGCAGTTTATTTCAAACTTTGTGTTGAGATTATCTGTGTTATTTAGGAAATAATTTTTATGTCTTTTTCCTGGTAACATCTTGTTTATCTGATTTAATAAGCAGAGTAGGTGTGTTATTATTATCTGAGGGCACTTCTTGAGGGTAGAAAATAGACTTTGTGCTACTTTTACCTTTGAGATTCTTTTATCTTTTGTAGTTTTAGGTGAAGACTTTGTGCTTCACTTTACTCTACAGTTGTACTTGTTCTAGATCTGTGGAGAAGCTACGGAATACTTTGCGCTTGCGTGAGTGTTCTTATGGATTTTGTTACTTCAGGTAATCTCTTTCTCTTCATTTGATACCATTCCTGAAAGAAGAGGAGTGTTGTTAGCTTTAGACCAAGGATTTTCCTCTTTTGTCCTTCATACATTACCTCTGAAAAAAGAGGGGTAGATGATGTTATACCACCCTCATGTGTTATTTTTTGCTTAATTATATATCTGGCACGTAAATATTGATAGGGAACCTCCCCTTGATGAGAGGAGAGATTTACTTTGTTTAGATCTGGTAAACCCATACTTTTTAAGGTGGTAAATCTCCCTTATGTTGTGGCTGATATCCCCATTTTTTCATGAATTAGTTGACGACAAAATATTCACCCAACACATGTAAAGACTAATTTTAGTCTTGAGTCTACATTTCTAATTATTGTTTGGTTTTGGATCTATTTAAGAGACCCATGGGGTTGTATTATAATAAGGACTAAGAAGGATTAGATCCTTAAGTGTAAGATCTAGAAGGTCTGCAAGAGTGCAAGATTAGGAAGATCTATAGGTAAGCAAGGTTAGTTGATCTACGGGGTAGCAAGATCAAGTAGATCTGTGGGTGTGTGTGTGCAAGCTCAATTAGATCTGTGAGGTAGCAAGATCAAGAAGATCTGCATTACATGGTGTAAGAAAGACCAATTAGATCTATAGGGTGGAATATCAAGAAGGTATGTGGATGAGAGTAGGCAACAACAACCATTGGGTTGATTGTCACTGGAGGGAACAACTCAGTTATTGAGTTTATTGTAATTGATTGAGAGAGAGAACTCTTGAGGGAGAATTACTGTACACCCAAGAGGTATGGGAAGAAGAGTGAGATTTCTTCATTGTATTTCCTTCTAGAAGAGTGTTAATACATATTGTATTGTTTCTCGTATCTCTTATTCTTTGTTGTTTCTAAATTTTAGTTACATATTACTTCTAGTTTAATTCTATCTTTAGTTGTTTATACAAAGGTAATCAATTATACACTTTGGAGAGGATCCTGATAGTTGGTATCAGAGCATGTTAGTGTTTTTTTATTACAGGTCACTCATAGGGGTTTTTGTTTGAGTGGGAGTAAAGCAATGGCAGAAGAAAGTAAGCTAAGAATGGATAAATTCAATGGCAAAGGGGAAGTGTAGCTGAAGTTACAGACTGGCAACACATGGGTGTTGAAGGATGTCATGCATGTACCCATCCTGAAGAGGAATTTGATTTTTGTAGGGAATCTGGGTGATGAGGGTTGCACAGTAACTCTCACAGTGGAATCTTGGAAAGTTTCCAAGGGTGTACTTATATTAGCAAGAGGTAAGAAAGTTGGTACACTTTATCTATCTACTTGTATTATTGATTCTCCTTCTATTTTATCTACTTCAGATGTAGATGAAAGATGTGGCTCTATAGGCTTTGTCACATGAGTGAGAAGGGAATGGATGTTCTTAAGTCGAAAGGTAAGCTTTTAGATTTGATAGACCGAGATTTCTATGAGCATTGTATTTTTGGGAAACAAGAGAAAGTGAGGTTTCTCACAACTGGGTCAACAAAGAAGAAGCACAAGTTGGAGCTTGTTCACACAAACATGTGAAGACCAGCTCAAGGAGCTTCTATTAAAGGATCACAATGTTGTGTTTCTTTCATTGATGATGCTACAAGAAAGGAATGGGTTTATTACATAAAGAGGAAATTTGATGTTTTTGACATATTTAAGAATTGGAAAGCCTTGGTTTTCAAGGAGAAGATGATGGACAGTAATCAGCTCAAGAGGTTGAATAATTCTAAGTAGGGAAATTTTGATTTGGACAAGGTTATGATCTAAAATGAGCTCACGGGTAAAAATCATCACTCACAAGAAAACATAGACACCGACGTCAGTCAGGCAGAGACTGATGTCAATTAGGTAGGAACTGACATCAGTTTGGTGGAGACCAAAGTTAGTGATGTCGGGTAGGTGGAAATTGATGTCGGTAAGGTAGGAACTGACATCAGTCAGTTTGGTCACATGGAACTGACATCAGTTGGGTGTAGACTGAGAGATGACCAGGATTGGTCACTGTTAGAATGAAATTTGGGTGGACAGCAAGCTGTCAATGAGTCTCAAATGCCCATGAGGAGATCTGAAAGGGTAAGTAAGCCTCAAATTCATTATTCTCCTTCTTTATACTACTTGTTGCTCACTAATGGTGGAAAACAAGGAAGTTTTGAAGAGGCAATGTAGGTAGAATCAAGGAAATAATGGGAGCATGGCATGAATGAGGAAATTGATTCCTTGGAAGAGAACCACAAGTGGGATTTGGTAGAGTTTCCATCTGAAAAGAAAGCACTAAAAGACGAATGGATTCATAGGTTAAATAAAGAAGAGAATGGACAGGTGAGATAGAAGGCCAGGTTATATGGTCTTGAGCAAGCTCCAGGATAGTGGTATTTGAGGTTTGACAGGTTTATGACAGAGCATGGCTTTAGTCAATGTCAATGTGACCATTGTGTTTATTTTACTAGGTTGGATAATGATAGCTACATTATCCTATTACTGTATGTAGTGTATATGCTTGTTGTAGGGTCACACATGCAAGGAATTGTTGAGCTAAAGGTAAAAGTAGCTCAGACATGTGCCAAGAAGGATTTAAGAGGAGCAAAAAAAATCCTTGGCATGAGTATTTCTAGAGACAGGGAAAATCACAGGTTGATTTTGTCTCAAGAGGATTATGTGAATAAGGTAGTGGAGAGGTTTGATATGCAAGATGCAAAATTGGTAAGCACACCTATAGTTGGACAATTCAAGTTGAGAAAAAAATAGTGTCCTAAATCACATAATGAGGTTGGGTACATGGTACGTACTAGACCTGATATTGCCCAAGCAATGGGAGTTGTCAGCAAGTTTATGGCCAATCCAAGAAAGGAGCATTGGAAAGTAGTTCAATGGATTCTCAGATATCTGAGAGGGACCAGCAGTAGGTCTTTATGTTATGCAGGGTCAAACACTTCTCTACATGGGTATGTAGATTTGGATATGGTAGGTGACTTGGATGACAGGAGAAGCACCATAGGATATGTGTTCACTGTTGGTGGTTGATCTTCAAGATTGAACTTAAAGATGGAGATACAAGCTAGAAACAAATTAGAGGATGTATAGGTACAGGTATAGGTGTAGCTATTTATCTCCAAGTGGGAGATTGTTAAGTTTTAGAGCTAAAAGCTTCACTGATGCAAATGTGGAGGTTGTTGAGTAATCGATGTCGGTCATAGCATGCCGACATCGGTCAGGGGTCGATCGGAAGCTGCCAACATCGGTTAGTCATCAGTCGATGTTGGTCATCTCCAGACAGAAAGAGAACAAGATCAGTTGTCTGTGCATTCTAGAAATAGATTTGTTCTAATTTTAGATAGACTATTAGTTTGCATGTAAAGACTAATTTTAGTCTTGAGTCTGCGTTTCTAATTATTGTTTGGTTTGGGATCTATTTAAGAGACCCATGGGGCTATATTGTAATAAGGACTAAGAAGGATTAGATCCTCAAGTGTAAGATCTATAAGGTTTGCAAGAGTGCAAGATAAGGAAGATCTAATGGTAAGCAAGGTCAGTTAATCTGCGGGGTAGCAAGATCAAGTAAATCTATGGGTGTGTGTGTGCAAGCTCAGTTAGATCTGTAGGGTAGCAAGATCAAAAAGATCTGTGACACATGGTGTAAGCATGACCAATTAGATCTATAGGGTGGAAGATCAAGAAGGTCTATGGATGAGAGTAGGAAATAACAACCATTGGGTTGATTGTCACTGGAGGGAACAACTCGGTTATTGAGTTGATTGTAATTGATTGAGAGAGAGAACTCTTAAGGGAGAATTATTGTAAAACCAAGAGGTGTGGGAAGAAGAGTGAGATTTCTTCATTGTATTTCCTTCTAGAAGAGTGTTAATATAGATTGTATTATTTCTCATATCTCCTATTCTTTGATGTTTCTAAATTCTAGTTACATATTACTTCTAGTTTAATTCCATGTTTAGTTGCTTATACAAAGGTAATCAATTATACTCTTTAGAGAGGATCCTGACACACTATGGTAGTTGCTCATCCTGAGTCTCATAAATGAAATCAAGGAGAGACTAATGACATGTTGCATCCATGATTTTACACTTATCAAGAAGTTGAAGACCTTAAAAAACCACTATATCAAATGTAACATAATGGAGGCACTAATCAAGGCTTAATAGTTGAGTTACCAAGACAATCTTTCTATGAGAGCATGACAAACCATCAACAACTCATGACTGAGGACTAATTAGCATTATTCATGCAAGGAAGGAAAATTTAGAATTAGTATGATTGGGTACTTGAATCACCTAATTGTGCTCATAGGAATCAAAGAAGGGAAGTTAATATAGTGTTAGTTCAAGAAACAAAAATCAAATAAAAACACACTAACACTTACACACCTAGCCTAAAACTTAGGGAGAGCTTAGTAACAAAAGATCAAATGAAAGCACAACTAAAATAGAAAAGACACAAATCCTTTAACTTCGTTGGGAGCTCCAAATGCTTTTTTGAGTGGCTTACTTGGCTTGTGCATGAATAAGTATTTTACAAATGAATCTTGTTGTCTCCTTTCCTTGGAACCATGGCTTGTGATTACTTGTGACATAGCTTGGCTTAGGATTTTGGAATTATAACCTTACTTACTAGGAATTTTAGGCATTATAACACTATTCTTATCAAAACATTGAATTCATATGTGCATGATAATTTTTCACCAAAATAACTTATGTCTCTCTCCAAATTTGCATTATAACTTAGGATTATGAGAGCTTAAAAATGAAGAAGCATGAAATTGTATTTATAGCCTAAGGATTTAACTCTCACTAGAGATGAGTTAGTGTGGAGTTAAGGCTTGGAATGGGTTAAAACCTAACCTAAATGATTCAAATATAACCCTAGTAGAGTTAATAGTTGTCAAGCAATCATGATTTATAGTTACTAGGCATGGGTCTCTAAAATAGATATTTTAGGATATTTTCAAAGAGCTTGACAACTCATAAAGTCAATGATGAAAGACTAGGATATTTTAAAATTTTGAATTTTCTTTTTTTATTTATTCATTAATTACATAGATAATTTAACTAGGAATTTAATTTGTTTTAGCTTGTTACTTAATTATGATTAGCCATTTAACATTTACAAGATTTGATTTAAGTGTGCAAGTGCCCCAATTAATAGGTCTATGGCCAAATTGATTGTTCTAATGCCACAAGGTGATTAGGGATGAATCTATGAGAGTATATTTTTGTATACAATAGGATACCTCAATTATGAATCTCTTAATGTGATTTTAATATTTGATGAATGATGCACAAGTAAATTTGGGATGTTCATTGATTCCTATGCTTAATTTTCATTAATTGGTAGGAATCAATCTAAAGTCCAGTTGAAATCTAATTGTGTCTAGTTTTAGGTGTCTACATTAATCAATTGATACACCTAGGGGTATAACAATAAATTTAGTATACTTCCCCAAGAGGCCATGAACATGCCTATGCCCCTAGCTACAAGTGGGAGTCCTCATACAATAAGTAATGCTTGATTGGAATCAAATCAAGATGTGGCAACCAAACCTTATGGAGCCATAGTGACCAAACAATTTTTCCATTTAGTCCTGAAGGAAAGAAGTTCATCTCAGGTTAGTTGTTTTAGTCATTATTATCTTATTTCAATAAGAGTGTCTTACAAAAGTTTGTAGTTTGTTCCCTTAGCTATTTTGGTGTCTTTCATTATGTGTTTCTTAGGCTTAGCTATGTTTATTTTGTTGTTTTATTTGGTCCTATTATTTTTTTGTAGTCCTAGAGGTGTCACAAGTACTAAGTTTATTTAATAGTCTAACAAGGTGGTCATACAAGTCGTGAGTCATTATCATAAAGATTCAGTGGGTTCTTTGGACCAACAAGCTAGTCAACCCCTATGAGTCACCAAAAATGTTGGAAATTTGGTCTCCCAAGGGAAAATGGAAACTCCTATAAATAATTTTTTTATGGAAACCATCTAAGCCTATAAATGGTGATCTCTTGAGTGATGATGTCTCCTAAGTTGCTTTTTAAAGTCTTTTAACACTGTTAGAGGTATCATAGAGTTTGCTTATTATCATCACATGTCCTTGATGCCTTGAGTCTATTAGGTGACGTGTTAGATCATCATGATTGTATTTGAGTGAGAAAGGGAGTTTCAAGGTGTTTTTTAAGGTCAAATGAGTGGTTTTAACCCTATTTTATGGTATTAAGGATCTTTTGATAAAATTAAGATAACTTGATAGATTTGAAGTTATTGGTCCTCATGGTATATGGGCCTTTTTCAATCCATTCCTTGTGAGAGAGTATTCATAATCAATTTTAAGGTTATCTAAACCTTTTTAAAATTCATGACACAAATATCTAATGGTGTTTTGATGTCATTATTCATAGTCTAGTCATTCAAGTAGTTTCAAGTTGTCATAAACACCCCTTAAGCCATCTATCACCTCATATAAGCCTTTATAATTTATAAACATTTGAAAATGGGGAGTTTTTTGATGGATATTTCATTATAAGGGTCTTTAAAAGTTTTTAGTTTAATCATATTTCCACCACTATGTGTTTCATATCCCTGAAGGTCCCTTTTAAAGCTCTTAAACACCTCTCCACTAGCCAAGGGGACCCCACATGTGCTATATTATGTCTCTCCAACTTCCACATACCATATATCCTATTTTAAAAGGTAATTTAACTCATTTCACCCCTATTTTCATCCTTTAATGGTGATTCAAAACTTGAAAAATGGAGAAAATGTAGGAAATGAGCTATTTTCATGCATTTTTTACATATGCATGGACTTGTACAAATTGTTCCATACAAAGGGGGATTAAAGGTTATAGGAGGGTTCATTTCTAACATATAATATAAGTTTCATTGTATGATTATTTAAAATAGATCCAAAATTGACCTCTCTCTTCATCTGAGCTCCTTTGTAACACATGAAACCTTTCAATTTTGTGTATAGTACGGATTGGAGAGAGAAAAATAAGAGATGATACCTTGGTTAAATAAAAAGGGTATCTTGAAATTTAAATCCATGTATTTTTTTTCAAGTTAATGGTCTATACTTTATGAAAAATATCTAGCATCTTGGCCACTCCAATGAGCTGATTTATCTATGATGGGGCAAAAAGGTGTAATAATTTTGATGAATATTTGAAGTTTTTATAAGAACCACTACTTGTTTCGGGTTATATGTATCCTCATATCTCAATTAAATCATCCTCAACCCATTATTGACATGTTTTATGGTTTTAAATCAAGTGAATCTTTTGTTTTCTTCCTTTGTTATACTATAGATGGGTTTCTCATGTTGTAGAGTCCTTGTGCATAAAATGGGAGTGATGATAATGTTTTGGGTGTGGTTATGAGTTACCTAAATATTTTAAATACTTATATACAAATATTTATGTTTATTTAATCCATGATATTCCTCTTAATCATTGACCTATATACTAAACATCCTCACCCTTAGCCTAATATGCAAGATAAACCTCTCACAATCACATTAAACTTACTGTGCATACTAAGAAATGAGGTTACCATTGTTGGTCTGAGGTATTAGAGACATCAATAATACCTAAGAGGTTATGATTACCTATGAATAATAATGGATTTTAATAGATAATTTTTATATTTAGGGTCAATACCATCTTCATCACCTAAAGGAGACAAGCTCAGTCATGATCTCAAAATACATACATAGAGTTATAGTGATAAGATGGAAGAGATGTTGAGGGTTCTGGGGGTTAAGGATATTAATAATGGTTTATAAGTAATATTAAGAGTATAATTACATTATGATAATACCCTTAAATATATTATGATATCAATTCACTTCTTAATGCTCCTACACAGTCTGACAAATTCATACAATCAATGCAAGCCTTACAAGGTAATTTGAGCATGTAATATGGTCATTATTGATTGAAAGATAAGAGATATTTTGGATAATTTAATAACCATGAAGACATAAAATTGGAATTCATATTAAGATACGTAGGGTCATACCCCATTTAAACTCTCTCCAAAAGAGTATAACCCATAGTTTACATACCCACCGTAGACACCTATAGGTTTGAGTGTAAAGGGAAGGACAAGCTGAGCTAAAAGATCCACCATAAAATGTCTTGAAGAATGTGAAGATAAAAAGGGTGAATATATAATATAAAATTTATCATGTGAATAAGGATAAGGTTTCCATTAGAACAAAACTCATATATATAGTTTTGATAGACTCATAAAAACCACCTATAGGTAGTCATGGGAAAATAGGATGACTGAGTGAGAAATAGGGTCTAACAAGGATATTCAAGGGTATTTATATCAGTGGAATAACTCCCTTAAATTATCCTTCCACACAATCATATATTTAAGGCACTAATAAAGGAGTGTCTATATCAACATCTTAGATAGACCCAGTTAGCACATAGGCAAGGTCTACCCTCTTACCCACATACTTTCAAAGGCCAATCTATAACCTACAAGAAGAATGAGAGACATATGATTAATTATTATATGAATATGATGGTTGGTAATTATTTAATAACATTTAAATAAATACCCTCAATTTATCCAACCAATAGTGTTATTCTTTGAGTAAAGAAAACATCTAAATGGCCTAATCAGGTTTAGTTAGGCCTAGTCATACCAATAGTTAGACCCAAATGTGTAGATGCTTTCATAGTGGTGAAAGGGGACTTGTCTTCAAAAGTGTGTTTTTTTTCTCAAAGTTCTTAATCATGAGACAATTTTGTTATATTTTTAAGATGAGAGAGAAGGATCTTAATGGCCCATATAGACTTATTAGGTCTAAATATTCAATAACAAGCCTGTATCAGAAGCTGAGGGCATTCTCATATGTTTTGGGCCCCTGAGACTTGGGAAACACCTAAATATTGATCTAAATAGAATATAAAATGTTTTAAGGTGTTACAATCCTATGATTCAAATAATAAAACACTAAACTTAGACCTGAGGGTTACATAGTCCTAATTGTGTGTAAACCTTAGGCCAAAGGATGAAATGCATAAGGAATAGAATAGGGAAAGACCCCAGGTGTTGCTAGGACTTTAAATCATGTTTAATGAGAGTTTGTATCTTCATTAACTTCAAAGTGGAAAGTTAAAGAATCAAATTAATCCTAACACACTCCAATCAAACACCTAAGCTATCATTATCATCTACATACAGTCACATATGATAGAATGGAGACAAAATTAGAGTTAAATCAGATAGGAAATAGATATAAAGGTTTACAGAAGGTGAGGAAGATAGTTTTATGATAATTTTGAATCATAAATCACCTAAAAGGTTTTTAGGTCTTCAAACTCAGTAAAGGCCAATGAGGCCTAAAATCCTATCTTAAGACCCAGCAAGCCCACATCACCATGGGATTATGCCTAGAACCTCCTAATAAATTTTGATACCATGAAATTTATAGGGGGATGATTCAGGTCTTATGAAGGAAATTTTAGTTAGTATAAATGCAAATAAAGGATCAAACTAGTCTTAAGGCCCTAACCAAACTACATAGTCCAAGTAGCCAGCTTGACCATACCTTTTGGTATTTTATTTATCTTTAGATTCATGGTCCCAACCTCATGTATCTCAAAGTCTTCTCAATCATCCTCATAAAAAATTTGATTGGTAGATACCTTTGTATTGGTGATAAAGTTCAATATGTTTTGGTTATCATTAAAGACTTGAAAATTCATGATATTATTAGGGAGGGAGGGGGTAGATATAATATATATTGAGAATATTATCATTATTGAATCAAAAACAGGCTCAAGAGTACATAAAATAGTATTTAGTGCATCTATAATGTATTTATTTTATTTGGGTAGGGTCTGGATACCAAATGCATCAAAATATTTTATCAAGTTCTAGACCTAGTTGTGGTATCTTGAAAAATGATTATCATTACATGAATATTATCTCCTCACTTGTTTAACCACTAATTATGAGTTTCCTAATACTTTAATATTTTTCACCTTATTTATCTAAGTGTACTGAAGGCCATGGATTAATTCCTCAAAATGGGCCACATTGTTTGTATAAGTAAATTATAGGTGGTATGCAGTTGGAAGAATTTCCCTCTTAGAGTAACATATTTTAATCTAACATCACACTTGATTATGGACTTGGAATCATCCAATTTTAATGTTCATAAGTCTAATTGTACTATGCTAGAGCATGTTGTATTTCCAAGCATGTTGGTGGGCTTTACAAGGGAAGTGCAACTAAAATGTTAAGCTCTTGGTGTAGTTTATCATCTTTGATTAAGAATCTATTCTATTTTTTGGTTTGTGAAGGTTCTTCAGTTCATAAAGGCACTATGAATATTATTATATGAAATAAGAAAGAATGGAGTCATCCACAATGATTGTTTCATCTTGTGAAGAGCATAACAAATCTTTGTTCCTGATTAAGTCATTGAATTTAAAATTCTCACATGCTAGAGATGCATCTTGAAATGAGACCATTTTTTTAGCACAATAGAATTCCTCTTCATCTAACTAGTCTAATTCCTCTATTTATGTAGTTTATTCATGGTGAACATGTTAATAAAGAGGCTGTTGTGGGTCCTTTATTCTTTGTCTAATGAGTAGATTCCCATTTATGATTCTTTATAGAGGATATTGTTTGTTTGGATATACTTATTAACAATATGTGTCATCTTCAGTTCTCTCTCAATCATAATTTGTTTAGGGAGACCATTTCATGGTAGCCACATGTGGCTAAATTCCATTGACATGTAACCATTGAGCATCCTCAACAAATATCTACTTAGAAACATACATTAAGAATCAGGGATATCCACCCCTTCGATATCAATGAATTATTGAATATTTAGGTCTAAGGCCATTTTCATGTGTATATGATTCAGTTCCCTTCTTGCCTTCACCTCTATTTTATCTATTTGGAATACCTTTCAATTGGAATTATCAGGTGCAAGACCCAATTGTTAGAAAATAACTTATGGAATGACATTCCTAGAGGCACCTGAATCAATCAATTAATTATATAAGTTCTTGCCAAAGATTCTAATTGTTAGGAAAAATGGAAGAGCCTCAATATTTTCCTTATATAAATCAACATGTGTGTATATTGTTTTCATAGATTATTTCCATTTATTAATAGAAAATATTTTTAAAGACAACACCCTCTAATTATTTATTTGCAATAATTTAAACATAGTAATGTTAGCTTTGGTTTTCTTTAATTCTTCCACAATGTCATAGCTATGTTTGGCTTGTTATTTCTAATTATTAGGTGGATTATCTACCACATATTTCTTTGTTTGATAAGAGATTGGATGTTATTTAGGTTGGGGAAGATCATTGTTTGAGTTCACATTAGGTGGGACCTGAGTATTTCTTGAAGGAGTAGAGGTGGTCAAAGGATTAACTAATTTACTCTTAAGCTAATAATTATTCCCCCTTTGGAACTAACTGAAAGTGTGGATCTCATATAAATAATTTTAATCTCATTTTCATCCTCAAATGTAAACTCATAGGTCTCTAAAACTATGCTTGTACCTGAGTTTCCTCCATCTTGGTTTGGTTTATCACCTAGAGTAGGCATTATTTCCAAGTTATCTACCTCATTTTGGAAGATGTTAGAGGTATATATAAACTTAGCACAAGTGTTTTCTACATGGTTGGATATGTTATATAATATACATCATATTTTTAAATCCAAGTTTGTGAAATTCATTGAATGGGAAGAATTAATGTTGTTTTGATTGTCACTGTCTAGAGGACTAGGCACATTCTCATTATTAGGTTAAGTGTTTCATTATCTAATATATCTCTAGAAGTTCAAATTTATGCCATAAGGTGGGTTATTTACATTTTGATATAAATAATGAGGTCTTTACATATGTATATTGATTACATCATTAGACAAGCATTATCCCATTTACCTTAGATTGCCTACCTCAGGGTTTATACCACCATTTGGTTGATTCATAGTTTGTTGTTGTGGACTTGCCACAAGTGTATTAGCATTTAGAAATCCTAGGGTAATATGATGCATTAGATTAAGGATGTTATTATCAGCATGATGATCATTAAATAATGAGGGTACTACCAATGGGTGGTGCAGACATCCAATTCCTAACACCATTTGAATTGAAATTATCAATCTTACTCAAAGTTTACTAAAATGCACAATTAAGACAAAATCACTAAAAACACACTAAATGGTTTGAGGTTATCATATACAAGTGATAATTTAGGCTAATGTATCCCTAAATGAGGCAATGCATTTTATGTGATTATTAACTTTGATCAAATTATTATGAGTCAAAATGATGAAAATGCATTTTGGTGCTCTAGATCACTCTTTTCTATTAATTCAGAAGTACATGACATGTGTATGTGTTATTTTGTGTCGACAACATCCTAAATGGGATGATGGTATGTACACAACTAACATCACCTTCTAATTCCTCTCAAGTCAAATTATAACCCAATAATATGACTTTTTGATCAGTTTTATTAATGAAGTGCACCAATTTCTAAAGAATTACTTAATTTTTTAGTAACCTTACTTAGGCAAATTAAACCAAAATATGAGCTTAATTAATAATTACATGGAAGTTATTGAATATTTATTTATTGAAAATTGATTCCTATTAACTTCATCATCAAATGACATGATCAATGGAGTGGCATCCATAATACATAAACACAACAAATATCAGGATTATGGCTTCCCATGCCTCTTTAATGCCCCTTCATCCCAAATATTTATGATTTTATTTATGGATATTATTTGAAATATTAGATTAATGCATGGCCACACATCATCATTTTGATACAGATGGTCATGGTTGATCCTTATCATTTTAGAAATATATAAATAAGAGAGCCAAGTCCACTTTGATTAAGATTAATTTGTGTAAACTTATAATGCAGGATTCTCTCTACAAGCCATTTGAGTGTATTTTGGTAATATTTTATTTACAATAGGATAGGTTTATTAATAGGCATAATATTGATTATGATATCGTGAGCCTAAATTATACTTGATCTTTTTGAGATGGTGGAGGAGTTTGCCTTGTACCATTATTGATGACTTGGGCATCAAATCAAGGAGAAAACATGGTTGAAGATGATTATAGATTATGGGAATCTCTTTGCAAAGGTAATATATGTTTAATTTATTTTAATTAAGTTTTTGATTTGCACACCCCATTGAATAGGTTGGCCTAAATTGTTAGTTCTTTATGCATTTCTTATGTTTTTAATGACTAATACTTGATCTAACTATTTTTTTAATCCATATCTACATCTTGGCACACTGGTGGGATGAATGCATCCCTCTCAAGAAAATAAGACATTTTGGCAATCTTAGATTTCTTTAAAAGTCATTAAAAATATTTTAACATCAAATTTTAGCTTATTTTCCCCATATTTTTGATGTTTTTTGTTGACACATAGGTCACATAATGATCAACATTGGTTCTATATAACCAACATCAATCAAAGATAACCTACATCAGTTAGGTTGTAGGGAAAATACATCTAAAAATTTGAATTTTAGATCTTTTTTCAAATTCCTAGTTTTTTATTTGAGTTTTTAAGTCTTTCATCTGAACATTTATTCTTGATCTAAAAGATTTATTTTGAATATTTTATCCTAACATTTTGTTAACAAGCATTTTTTGTCAAAATATTTTTTACCTAAGGCTTCATAGGTGACTGTTATCAATTGTTTCAACTGACAACAGTTCTTTATGACCAATATCGATCTTGCTATAAATAAAATTAGTCATTGTTAACTGATGTCAATCTCTATGTGTAAAAACCTACAGAACCCAAGAGCAAGAATTCCAAAATTTATTTTATCATTATAAATTGTGCTTCTAAGTAGGAGAAACTCTCTAAACCTATAGGACCCACATGGAAAAATGATCAAAATTTGAAGCATGATTTAAATCTTTAACCTTCCCTTTGGTGTTTAAAAGGAAATTAGATGGTTTATTTGATTATTTTGTGATTTTTTTTTCATGTTTCTTATAAACTAAGGCCAAGGGGCCAATAAATTTACTAAACATTTTATTTTGGTGTATAAAATGAATACTCACTTAAGTTGAAATCTTTTCAAAAGAGTATTTTTTTATGTAAATCATCTATTACTTGTTAATTTATTTGAGAAAAATTAAATGTGTGTGTATGCTCTCCTTCCATTCCCTATAGGGAACTTGGGTGACTAAAATAACCTTTTCATTATGATTGTGCCTTTATCTAAGGCATGAAAAGGAAGTTGTCTAGGCTCTCCCCAAAACCCATATGGTTTGGGTGATATAAAAACAACCTCTAAAGCCTTTTCACTTAGATCATGTATTTTCATGTAACTGGATTGTAGAGGGGAGTTCATAACCTCTTCACAATTTCTTTAGGGAAGGTTTGAACTAAGGTTTCATCTCTTGGAATTGAATTAAACCCATATCCATGGGTGGGTATACAAATTCATTTGATGAATCACTGGGATGATAATTTGAGTAGTTAAACTACCTCTATTAGTGACTACTACCCTTAGAATGTATGACCAATTAGGACATTACACTACACTGATAAAATTGATGGATGTAGTGGTTGTGAAAAGGAAAAGAACTTTTAATAACAAGATGATTTATGTGGATCTAATCAATATGGTGTATCTCTAGCATTATCCATGCTTGCAACCATCTAGATAGTCATAAATTATAAGTTTTAGACAACCCCACTTTCCATAGAGTATTGTTGATATAGGGTGAGTAACCCATAGGTCCATGTCATCATATAATATCTTGATAGAAGGGGGTGAAAAATTCCCTACCACTTCATGCACATTTATTTTTGTATTAATAATTAAAATCCTCCCAAGAGCACGTATTTAGATGGATTTTAATTATACAATGCAACCTTGTCAGTTTAGGGATTAGGATGATTTACTTAATTCCATTTGGTATTTTTAGTATTTACTTACTTGGTCTTGATTTGAGTCAAAACTTGTTTGTAGACAACATTTCATAACCAAACATATTTTGTGTCCATCATTTCTTGAATAAGGAGGCATTACGTTGGTCAAATATAAATTAATCTTTACCTTGTTTGAAAACCTCATCTTAAACATTTGTGTCCGTATTGTCTAAATAGTGTATTTATGAATCCCATTTAATTCTAAACCACTTTACAAAATCTTTAAGTTCCCATTTGATTCCCATTTGGATTGAAGGCCATTTATAGACTCATCATCATCATTTGATCAATGTGAACTTAGGTCATCAAGTGTATCGCTCACACTCAAAGTTCTAGAACACATTTTATTCTAACTTCTATTACCATGTGGTAGCATTGTGCTCCCCACTTGGTTCTAGTTTTATTACACCTGTAAATTATAAATTCTACCTTTCTAAGTTCTAGGTTAATGTGTTAACTAGATTTTCCATTTGCACTTGACTTGAGTTAACTTGGGTTCAATTTCCCATTTAGATTGAAGGCCATTTATAGACTCATCATCATCATTTAATCAATGTCAACTTAGGTCATCAAGTGTATCACTCATACTTGAATTTCTAGAACACATTTTATTCTACCTCCTATTACCATGTGGAAGTGTTGTGCTTCCCACTTGGTTCTAGTTTTATACTTAGGAATTATTGCATGTTTTCACATCTTGAGTTTTTTGGTTTGCATTGTCACCCTCCTAATCTAAAGGGATTTATTCTAATTTTATAGTATCAACTCATCAAATTTGAACTATATTTTATGGTATTGACATATCTCTCAACCTACGTTTGGTACACTAGTTTACAAAATCTTTAAGTTCGAGGTTAATATGTTAACTAGATTTTCCATTTGCACTTGACTTGAGTTAACTTGGGTTCAATTTCCCATTTGGATTGAAGCCCATTTATAGACTCATCATCATCATTTGATCAATATGAACTTAGGTCATCAAGTGTATCTCTCACACTCAAAGTTTTAGAACACATTTTAGTCTAACTTATATTACCATGTGGTAGCATTGTGCTCCCCACTTGGTTCTAGTTTTATTACACCTGTAAATTATAAACTCTACCTTTCTAATTTCTAGGTTAATGTGTTAACTAGATTTTCCATTTGCACTTGACTTGAGTTAACTTGGGTTCAATTTCCCATTTAGATTGAAGGCCATTTATAGACTCATCATCATCATTTAATCAATGTCAACTTAGGTCATCAAGTGTATCACTCATACTTGAATTTCTAGAACACATTTTATTCTACCTCCTATTACCATGTGGAAGTGTTGTGCTTCCCACTTGTATCTAGTTTTATACTTAGGAATTATTGTATGTTTTCACATCTTGATTTTTTTGGTTTGCATTGTCACCCTCATAATCTAAAAGGATTTATTCTAATTTTTTAGTATCAACTCATCAAAGTTGAACTATATTTTATGGTATTGACATATCTCTCAACCTACGTTTGGTACACTAGTTTACAAACTCTTTAAGTTCGAGGTTAATGTGTCAACTAGATTTTCCATTTGCACTTGATTTGAGTTAACTTGGGTTAAATTTACCATTTGGATTGAAGGCCATTTATAGACTCATCATCATCATTTGATCAATGTGAACTTAGGTCATTAAGTGTATCTCTCACACTCAAAGTTCTAGAACACATTTTATTCTAACTTCTATTACCATGTGGTAGCATTGTGCTCCCCACTTGGTTCTAGTTTTATTACACCTGTAAATTATAAATTATACCTTTCTAAGTTATAGGTTAATGTGTTAACTATATTTTCCATTTGCACTTGACTTGAGTTAACTTGGGTTCAATTTCCCATTTAGATTGAAGGCCATTTATAGACTCATCATCATCATTTAATCAATGTCAACTTAGGTCATCAAGTGTATCACTCATACTTGAATTTCTAGAACACATTTTATTCTACCTCCTATTACCATGTGGAAGTGTTGTGCTTCCCACTTGGTTCTAGTTTTATACTTAGGAATTATTGCATGTTTTCACATCTTGAGTTTTTTGGTTTGCATTGTCACCCTCCTAATCTAAAGGGATTTATTCTAATTTTCTAGTATCAACTCATCAAAGTTGAACTATATTTTATGGTATTGACATATCTCTCAACCTACATTTGGTACACTAGTTTAAACTTAGGTATTTGAGTTATCATACCCTCTTTTAATTTATACAATTTAGAGCCTACCCAAGGTTGAATAATTTTGT
This sequence comes from Torreya grandis, assembly GCA_037957365.1. NCBI lineage: Eukaryota > Viridiplantae > Streptophyta > Pinopsida > Cupressales > Taxaceae > Torreya > Torreya grandis. The sequence goes on from JARHVA010000529.1 coordinate 912,410, forward strand.
GAACACATTCTTCTAATTGTGTGGTACTTTGCCACCTCCTTTTTTTATTATAGTCTCTCTTGTGCCTTGTCATTTTTTTATAAAATATCAAAAAACATACTTTGTTTAAACATTTTCCAAATCTTACCAAATGCAGAGAATGAATATTTTAGACATAACTCAAAGGTACACTCATAGTGGGGTCTCTTATGGCCATAGATATAAGGAAGATCACTTCTATGATGGTCAAGATAATTATGTGGTATTTGCATACATTCCCACTACTGTACTATCTAAGGAATACTTTTTGGAATATTAACCCCAATATGACAAGGATGAGGAACTCCTTAGTTTGATTGAATCTAGTGCTAGATTACCCTTGGATTTTCTTATGGAATAATTACATACCTTGGTTAGATAAGGAGAGAAATTGTGATAAATATCCTTCAAAAACATTGCAAAAATAAACATACCTTATTCTATCAAAGGTAAGTAAATATTTAGAGATTCAAAACCTAATGATCAATATCTTATCACCAAGATCAAAAAGATAATTCAACAATATGTAGACCAACTTATCCTAGACTTGATAGTATCTTTAACTTCTACTTCAATCCATAATGATGCTTCTAAGGAATAAGGAAATGTGGTTGAACCAATGCAAAATTTAGTTGAGAACATAACAATGATGGATCAACATGTTTTTATTATACTCAAATTTTGATTTATTTCCTCAAGAAGGAGTAAAATTGAGAGAAAGGGTAAGGTTGGTAGAACATGGATTTGGTTTACATTCTATGATCTAGATGGTTATGAGAGATCCTCTTTGGATTGGGGGGATGACCTACACAAGAAAGAGACTATAAAATGGTTTTGTTATTTAGGTAGGAAGGTGGATTGATTAGAAAGATAGATCCAAGAAGTACATGACTCTTTTGGAGGCTGTCAATCCACCTTTTAAGATAATTTAATGCTAATAAAGGAAGGTTGCATAACATATATGAAAATAATTAATTTAGGTGAAATAAATACTAGTCATAAGAAATTATTAGATTAATAAAATAATATTAAGGTGAATGCCAAACTATCAAAAGGTTGGTTTAGGTTAGGGTCAGGTTACTATTTCTAGTCTATATTGTGACAGAGGTCAAGAAAACAAAGTTCTAGTTGAGGTTGATAGGTGGTAGATGTTTGCTAGTTGCTTACTAATTTTTGGTCTAACAGTGACCATCTATGATCAAGCTGACCATCGATGGTTGAGCTAACTATTGGTATTTAGATAGTTGACCATCAATAGTTAGATAGCTAACCATTGGTGGTTATTGTTGGTCTACTTTGGGTCAAATAGAATAGTTAGGTGAGGTTGATTGATTTGGTTCAAGGTTGGTTTTGGTTGGCTAATGGTTGTGTGATAGAGGGTGAGTCTCAAAGATGATTGGTTTAGAGCTTGATTTCTCAAATGGTCAAGAGGTTGGGGATTGGATGCAAGCTATAAAAAGGAAAACTAAATAACTTGGAACAATGATAAAATACTTAGCTAATATCTTGATAAAGAAGTTTATTTATGGAGATTACTAGTGATGATTGCTAATGATGATAATGAATGATGTTGAATGATGACTTTCAAAAGAAACTATAACATATGAAGATGATAGATGTAGATGGATCCTAATAATTATAGATAAAAAGGCTATGGATTGATCCCTTTTCACCTCCTAAAGTTATCTTTTTATAGGAAAGAAGGAGAGGTGAAAGTGTAGGTTCAAGAGGGGTTCAACTCATGTCTAAATTTAACTTAGACATGCATTGACTTGCACAAGGTAATTATAAAAAAGCAAGTTATAGTTGATGCTAGAGTTAACTATTTAGGTGATGGATAGCTGACCATCGATGGTCAAGCTTAATGTCAGTGGTCAAACTGACCATCGACTATTATACCACTAACCGTAAGTGGTTGAATGTCAAAGGTTAAATTATTCAAAATGATGGGTTTAGAAAATTAGAGGTTTGGTGGGGTAAATGGATAGGAGGTGGCTTAAGGAGGTAAGGTTGTGACATGAAAAACTATGGTGTGTGGTTTTTTGGTGTCTACATTTGCCCCTTTTTGTTATGTAGTTTATATCATCAATCTACAAAATAAAAATAGATTATGGGTGTAGGTGAAGGTGAAGGTGAAGGTGAAGGTGAAGGTTGGTTTAAGGTCAAGGTTTTCTTGAGTATGAGAGGAGGTGTTCCCCCTCAAATCAGAAAGTGATGAGGTAAAATGGAATCAGGTGTTGGTTTGATAACTGGGTAGGTGGGTGAAAAAGGTTGGGCATTAAAGAGAAAAAAGGTACATAAAATGTAACTAAGTGTGATAGTCAATATTATGCATAGAAAATATTTCCATGATTGGTAAAAATTAAGGTTGATGTTAAGGTACAAGTGACTAGTGTATCATGTGACTACATTTAGGCATGATGGTTGGGTACACTTGTTAGTCTCCTAGACAAGGTTAGTGTTTTCATGGGTATCCAAGGTAGGAAGTGATCCCATGGAAAATGCAAATGGGTCAAGTGTCATAGGTATCCAAGGTAGGAAGTACTCCCAAAAAGACATAAGTGGGTCAAGTATATGAAAGGTGGAATAAGTTTAAAAAGTGGTCAACATGGAAATGTTATCATTGTAGTCAAAAGACCAATCAAGGTCATCACAAAATATTTGAAAGGTTGGGCCATAATGGCCAAGTCCAAGAGGGGTAGAGAAAGGCAATCTCTAATGGGTTAATGGTTGATAAAGAAGGGTAATCTCCTATGGTTGGTTTGGGAGAGAAAGGTGATCTCTAATGGTTTGATGGTTAAGGGAGCATAAGCTAGTCCCCAATGGGTTAGCTCAAAAGGTCAAGGTTGGTGGAGAAAGGTTATCTCCTAGTTAGTTTTGTCATGTTCAAATAGGTTACCCAATTTTGTGTACCATTTGGTTTGGCAAAAATATGCCCCATTTCTAGGTGAAAGGGTGAAAAAGTTGGTAGTTAAAGGTTTAAAGACCTAAAAATGAAAGACATATGTCTTGACAAGTGTCATGAAAGGTAAAAGGAGGAGATTAAACACTCTGATTGGGAAAGACCATAATGGCAAGATAGGTGGGCTTACAAACATAAACCCTTCATACTTTGTATTGTTATTAGTTTTGTGGTTAAAATAAGTGTCTTCATCACGTATTATCAAGTAAGCTCAAAGATCCCTTGAAAAAAGAGGGAGATAGGTGAAGATGGAACCTTCTTATGAGACTAGTATGTCTCTTTTGTAGGTTTCCAAAGAGTTAGTGTAAACAATTCTATGTCATATAAAGTGTAGACTAACTGATGTGAGAAGTCTAATTATGAGAGCTGATTGTGGCTTTCCAAGATTATTGCTTTTTATGAGACCCAATTGTGGCTTTCAAAATTATTTTTTTATGCTTGTGGGTCTTTTTCTTATTTTGATTTTGTTTGGAGGGTTGGGGAAGTTGATTGATGCAAGAAGCTTCCAAGAAATTGCTATCTTTGACAAATGCTTTACTCAACCATCCTTCAAGGGAGTGGTATAAGTTTATATTGTTAGTTAAAATTATTTTGATAGCTATCCTTCAAGGGAGTAGTCCACCTTATGTTTTACAATTTTGAATAAGTTATCAATAGCTATCCTTCAAGGGAGCAGTCTATGAATGATAAGAATGACCCATGATTTATTTTTGAATTTTGATATTGCATTTTGATTTTATTTGATTTTGTTTGACATATACTTACTTATACATGCTTAAGGGGTTACCTTTATGAAGGAAAGTCTAAGATCACATGAAGGTTGCATAGGTGAAAAAAAAGATTAGGTGACAATGACCATGGGAACTGATCCTAAAGAGAGATGGGAAGTACCATGAGATTCATGAAATGGATAGAGAAATGGTACCCATAGTTAAATATTAGGCTATGATGATGATGGATAATCACATGATTCAATTGTAGTTGGTTGCCCCTAAAAAGAGGTAAATGAATGTGGTGTGAAAATAAGGGATGAGCTTAAGTTAGACACAAGGTGATCAAGAACTTGGTTTAACAAAAGAACATGATGTGAATGAAAATCATTTTAGGTTTTGATTTTTGATATGCCCCAAATCCATGCTTGCATAAATGGTTGATGTAAATTAGGAAAGTAGATGTCCCCCAGTTACTTTTTAACACTTGATAAGATGTGGAAAAGATTTGGGTTGACAAAAAGGTGAAGTTGGTTAGGTGATAGTTCGGTGGACAAGGGTAATATCCAATGGTTTATTAGGTGGTTTATAAGGGTAATATCCAATGGTTGGGGGAGAAGGTGGCTCTCAAATAGGTTGAGTGGTGTCCAAATGGGTTGCCCTGATTTGGTATGCCACTTGGTTCAAGTTAGGTTAATGGAGAAAGGTAATATCTAATAGTTTAGATTTGGTTGGTTGATAGGTTGAGGAAAAACTAACAAGGGTTAGTTTATTTAACTATTAAGGTATGGTTTGGGTTGATAACTGGTCAAATCCATATATAGGGAAAGTTCTCCTAGCTTGCTCTTTCCATGGATGGTCGAAGATGGAAAAATGATTCCAAGGTGAGGTGTTTAATGTGACCTCATCCACCCTCCAAAAGGGGGTATTTATTATTATTTATTAGTTTTTAGTAGGTCATGTTTTTAGGTGGTGGTTCAGGTGGGATCGCCGTTATGGTGCTATGGCAAGGAAAACATTATTGTGTCAGATTTGGATAGGTTTGAGGTCTAGAAATGATGGTCGAAACATCATCCCAAGATAGAGGTGGGGTCAATAATAGTGTCAAATTATCCCAATAAGGAAGTTTAGGTGAGGTGTGGGTAGCTTGGATAAAAGGGTAGCCAAGATTACAAAAATCTAAAATGGAGGGTTGATGTTGATTTGTGTTGATAGATATATTAATTATGGTTGGATTAAAATTTTGGTTGATTATGGTAAATTGATTTGGTTTATAGGTTGGTTTGATTGGTTGTGGGAGGTAAGATGGATGGTTGATCTAATTTATTGGTTGGGTTTGCTTGTTTATTTGGTTTGTTTGGTAAGCTAAGGTGACAAAGATTTGACCCTATTCAATAGGGAATGAAACCAAAGATAATGTCATTAGGTAGATGAAAAATAGAATATTATAGAGGAATTGAATGGGTTTGATTTTAATTGAGGTTGGGTTGGACTTAGTTATAGGTGAGGTGTTTTGAGCTTGGGTTGGCTCCTTTAAAAGGGGAAGTGGAAGAGCTGGGTTGGTTTCCTTAATGATGGTTTTAAAGGAAAGTTGAAAAGGTTCTTCCTGGTCAAAAAGTGGGTGGTTTAAGGTTGATTCTTCCTTAGTGATGGTTTTAAAATTAAGTTGAAAAGGGTGCACTTGGTTAACAAGTGGATCAATTAGGGTTTTAATTATTATTTCCCTAGTTATAGATGCCAAATCTAATGAAGGGATTATTGACATTGGAAAGTGCACCCAGTTGGTAGGAAAATGGATTCCTGCCCTCTCCCCGCAACATGGAAACTCCTCTCTCACTTATGGGATGGTGAAGCAGGAGAGGAGAGTCTCTAGGTATGGGCTAGTTCCCTCTGATGTATCTTGTTTGTTTCAGGCAGAAAAAATAATGGATATACAGCTATATACTGGGGGGGAATGAAAAGGGAGAAGAAATGCATGGAAACAAATAGCCTACTCTAAAAGAGGTGATACACCAAAAATGAAATGACCTTCCCACCTCCACACTCAAGACCAAACAAAACATACATACACTCAGATTTGGCAGAAAAGACCAGGTCTCTGGGATGACAGGGAGGTTCTTATGGAAAGCACATGAAACAATGGACTCACTGAGGTGCTAAGAAATACACACTATAGGTGACCTCACCTGTTCTATACCTCCAAAATAGAACTCTACTCCTGACAGCAGCAGACAGTGGCACTTTGTAGATCACAAGTTTGCTGGTGTTGAACCTGTGAGAGCATTAAGAGATAATGACTGGACACAGACCAACATTCAATGCATATTCTGCACAATCCATCCAAGAAAGAGGTAAAAAATGTCTTTTATTAATTCAAGTGGAAAATTTAGAGAGCATTGCTCTTTACAAAAGTGTGAGAAGATCCTTAAAAATGACCAAGTCTACGTATTTATATGGAAAGAGCCAAGAGGAGCTCTCATTGGCTTTTTCTTGCAAGTGGCAGCCTTAGTCTTCATTAGGAAGAGAGAAAACACTATAGATGACGTCATAACTCTATTGGGACCATGTTTGTTGCCTCATTTTATGTGTTGGTTTGCTCCTCTAGTGGTTAGGTGGGCCTTTTCCTGTGTTCTATAGGCCTTTTTTGCTGCCTGATGTTGTGGGTGGTAATTTTACCACCCACTATCATGGACTGCATGCAAAACTTTTGCTGACATTAGCTGATTTACTGCCGACCATGATAGTTTTGCCGACGTTGGCCGAATTAGCTGTCGAGTGCGGCAGTTTTGCCGACATCAGCCGATGTTGATGACCTCCTTTTCTCTGTTGGCTGCTTCACGTGGCAATTTTGCTACCCATTGCTTGTGTGTAGGCGGTCTCTTTTTTTTCACTGATGTTGTGGGTGGTAATTTTGCCACCCATTGCATAAAACTTGAATTTTTTGTGGGACTTAGACAATTGAACCATTGACTTGAACTTTTTCCATTGATAGCACAAACCTGAAGATGGACTGCAACCTAAAATTGATTGGCCTTGCAAAAGTGGGTGTAGAAGGTGACCGAGATTTTGCTAGAGGGGCAAAATTGGGTCAACAAATTGGTGACTCATAGGGTAAGCGTGCCTGTTATCCCTAGAACCCAGTTGCCTTACATTCCATTGGGTGCGGAGTCGGATGGTAACTTTGAAAAGAGTTCACAATAGCTGTGGTAATCCCAGAATCAAATACACATAATTTACCCCCAAATGAAGGGAAACACATAAGGCTAAAAACAACTACCTGTGCAACTGCACTTAGGGAAAATAGGGAAAACAACTGGAAGCAAACTATTATATACAGCTAACCAAAAATGCTCGCATCTCTCTTGGATCGAAGGGAAAATTTCTTAAGTCCCCTTCCTAGTGAGAAGACTTATCATGGCAGGCAAGTAGCTGAAAGAAAATGAGATTTGGTGACTTACTCTTCCTGCCTGCCACCTGAGTTGGCTGGAAACTGAGGGAATCAAAATCAAACATGCCTCTAATATATACATATTTTGATTGTCCTTGGAGGCCTGTTAAATGTTGGTCTTTGATATTGGTGCTCCTCACCAAGAAATCAATTACTGCCAGCTCATCACCATGAGCTATCTGATCTGTACATTCCTTCTGCAATGCATCATGGTCTGATTTGTTTCCTTCTGCCTCACTAAAAACTTTGTCAGACTCATCCTCCACTTCCTCTTGGCCTTCTTAAAGAAGGGTGAATGTGGTGATGTCTAAAAGGGGCTCACAAAATGATTGTTCATCCCATAGAACATCAATTTTCTATTTAAAACTCAGTTCTTCAAGGCATTCCTCCAAGAAGATAGACTTCTCCTTTTCCTCTTTGCTGATCAGGCTCTCTAGATTTTCAAAAATATTCTCCTGATCCTCCTCTAACTCAGGCTTTTCAATGTAGTCGATCTCATCATCAAAGCAGCAAGGAAGTTCATCAATCAGAGGAGAGGAGAGCTTACCATGCATTTGTTCCTCTTTGAATTGCTAGAACATCTGCATATACGCAAGGCCTGCATCTTCTCCACTGTTGATAAGGTCTTCACAAAGAGTATCAATGATGATTTCTTCTTCGTTGTCACTCATAACAGCGTCCTGAAGACTTGCAGATTGGATCTTTTGCCCCTCACCTGCCTCTTGAAAATTAGGTTCTTCTTCGAGAAGGGACGAAGTGGAGAAAACATGTGGGAGAGGGGGCAGCCCTTGAGATAGAATCAAATGATTCTCCTCCCTCCACTTGGTCAACACTTCATCAATATCAGGTGCGGCCTGATAACTCTCTTAGAAATGTGTAGGTGGGGTGTGTTCAGGCATGGAATGTGCTATTTGGTTTGAACCATCCACCACACATTAGCTGAGGAAACTCTCTCTGGACTCCAACTCTACAATTATCCTACTCAGATCTTCTTGGAAAAGCTTTTCCTAGAGGTTGCCAGCATTGTCATAAGCAGGCACAGCTTCAGCTTCTTCAAGGTTTTGAGAAAAACCTTGCTTTTCTTCTTCTTTGTTGCCCCATGATTCCACTGTCTTCCCCCAATTTAGGATCTCTAAATTTGAATTTTGCTCCTGTGAACAGGTAGCAACTTCATTTTCCACAAGGACCTGAGGCTCTTCTGCAAGGTCTGAAAAAATTAACTCCCTTTCAAGGAGTAGCTTCATCCTAGCCTCTAAGTTTTCAATTTGTCTGGCTAGGTTTTCCTAGAAGAGTCTTTCTTGGAGGTGGCTAGCATGATCTTCTTCAAAGATCTGAGCTAGTCCTTGGCATTCTTTCCTCCAATTTGGAATTTGCACATCATGCTGGAAAACTTGGGGAGGCTAAAGAATGCAAGGAAGACATTGTTGGTGCATTGGAGGAGCCTCTAGAAGAGGGACGTGCTGGCTGGTGGTATTATTCTCGATGGAAGATTCCTGATCTAAGGAGTTGAAAAGATTGATCTCCATGGGAGGTTGCTCTGATGCCATTTGGTGTTGGAAAGCCAGGCACACGGGATTAGGAGCAGCTGTATTTGATGAGTTGGAGTGAGCAAGTGCAATTTGATAAAATGGATTTGGTGCAAAAGAGGGGGTTTTCTTCAGGGTAGGAGGGGGCACGCAAGGCTAGCTACTTTAAAAATATGGATTTCTCCATTTTGGCACCTCTTCCTTCATGGATTGTACGGCCTGCGCTTGCCTAAACAAGTACTCCTCTTTATACATCAGCTCCTACTGATATTTGTACTGCTCTTCTAGCCTATCGATTTCCATTGTCTGTCTCTCAAATTCCAGTGCCACCTCCCTTATAGTTGCAGGGCAACTAGGAGAACCACTTGAGGGGATTGCATAAATATCTGAAGTCTGATCACACTCATATGAAGGAAAACAAGATCCATGATTTTGAGCAAAAGAAGTATACATACAAGAAGTGATTGATTTCTGATGGCACTAGGCTGCTTAACCAGTGGATTTAACTCAGAGTTGCTAGATGCTGGAAAACAAAATGATCTACTGTAATAGGACCAGCATCAATCCCGAAACCTTACTGCGTTGAAAAATATAATCCCATCAGGTGTGCCAAAACTATTGACGCTAGATGCTAGAAAATAAAATGATCTATTGTAACAGGACCAGCATCAATCCTAAAACCTTACTGCATTGAAAAATATAGTCCCACTGGGTGTGCCAAAACTATTGACGCTAGATGCTAGAAAACAAAATGATCTATTGTAATAGGACCAGCATCAATCCTGAAACCTTACTGCGTTGAAAAATATAGTCCCACCGGGCATGCCAAAATTGTTGACGCTGGAAAGTGCACCTAGTTGGTAGGAAAATGGATTCCTGCCCTCTCCCTGCAACATGGAAACTCCTCTCTCGCCTGTGGGATAGTGAAGCAAGAGAGGAGAGTCTCTAGGTATGGGCTAGTTCCCTCTGATGTATCTTGTTTGTTTCAGGCAACAAAAATAATGGATATACAGCTATATACTAGGGGGGAATGAAAAGGGAGAAGAAATGCATGGAAACAAATAGCCTACTCTAAAAGAGGTGATACACCAAAAATGAAATGACCTTCCCACCTCCACACTCAGGACCAAACAAAACATACATACACTCAGATTTGGCAAAAAAGACCAGGTCTCTGGGATGACAGGGAGGTTCTTATGGAAAGCACAGGAAATAGGGACTCACTGAGGTGTTGAGAAATACACACTATAGGTGACCTCACCTGTTTTATACCTCCAAAATAGAACTCTACTCCTGACAACAACAGACAGTGGCACTTTGTAGATCACAAGTTTGCTGGTGTTGAACCTGTGAGAGCATTAAGAGACAATGACTGGACATAGACCAACATTCAATGCATACCCTACACAATCCATCCAAGAAAGAGGTAAAAACTATCTTTTATTGATTCAAGTGGAAAATTTGGAGAGCATTGCTCTTTATAAAAGTGTGAGAAGATCCTTAAAAATGACCAAGTCTGCGTATTTATATGGAAAGAGCCAAGAGGAGCTCTCATTAGCTTTTGCTTGCAAGTGGTAGCCTTAGTCTTCATTGGGAAGAGAGAAAACACTGTAGATGACTTCATAAGTCTGCTGGGACCATGTTTGTTGCCTTGTTTTGCATGTTGGTTTGCTCCTCTGGCGGCTGGGTGGGCCTTTTCCTGTGTTCTACAGGCCTTTTTTGCCACTGAATGTTGTGGGTGGTAATTTTATCACCCACTGTCATGGACTACATGCAAAACTTTTGCCAACCTCGGCCGATTTACTATCGACCATGGTAGTTTTGCCGATGTCGGCTGAATTAGCTGCCAAGCGTGGCAGTTTTGCCGACGTCGGCCGATGTTGACGGCCTCCTTTTCTCCATCGGCTACTTCACGTGGCAATTTTGCCACCCATTGCTTGTGTGTAGGTGGTCTCTTTTTTTCCGTCGATGTTGTGGGCAGTAATTTTGCTGCCCATTGCATAACACTTGAATTTTTTGTGGGACTTAGACAATTGAACCGTTGACTTGAACTTTTTCCATTGATAGCATGAACCTGAAGATGGACTACAACCCAAAATTGACTGGCCTTGCAAAAGCGGGTGTAGAAGGTGACCGAGATTTCGCCAGAGGGGCAAAATTGGGTCAACAGGGACCTTATTGTGTTAAGTGCTTTGGTGATGGGCTTGCATAATAATGGGTGTAGAAAGAGGTTCAATGATTGATTTCTTGAAGAAATTTAAAGCTAGGTTAGGGGCAACATAGAGAATATTTTTTGTAATCTCCTTTTGATCGATAAGGTTTTGGATGATCATATTAAAAGACCCACATCTATCTGTCACATGTCCATTTATAAGATGATAGGTAAAAAACTCATTCTCTATGAACCAAATGGGTTTTGGAAGAGAAACATTGATGGATTTGATTTGAGGGAGTCTAATGATATAATCCCTTAAAAGTTTGTCATAGATTGAGGCATATTATTCTCCTAGTGGGGTATACTACCTAAGAAGAGGGTGCATTAATGGCTCTTGAGGTTGTGAGCTAATTGGTTGGTTTGGTCAAGTTGGTTGGTCAAATAAGTTTAATAAATTTGACAATTTTGAGTGATTTAATGGGTTGGGTATGTTTGATAAGGTTGGTAGGTTGGAAAATTTTGGTTGATAGTTAATGGTTTGATTTGGTATGGTTGGTTAGTTTAATATTATTGGTGGGTTAGAAAAGTTTGGTTGGTTAGATAAGGTAGATAAGGTATGTTTGTTTTAGAGGTTGGGTAAGGTTAAGTTATTTGAGGGATTTCACATGTTTGATATGGCGGGTGAGTTTGATGTGGTTGGGTGGTCTAAAAATATTTGTTGGTTCAATATGGTAGGTTGATAGTTATTGGTTGGATTTGATGGAGTTGATAAGGTTGAGAAGGTGGGTAAAGTAGGTTAGATTGATAGGTTTGATAACATTGATAAGGGTGATAAGATTGATTGGTTAGAATTTTTTATTTATAGTTGTTGGTTGGATGATTATTGGTTTGACTTGATGAGGTTTATAAAGTAGGTTGATAGTGGTTGGGCTAATATTTGTTAGTGGTATGACTAGGGGGATAGACCAAGTCTTGGTTTTGAGATAAAGAAGGTTGCCACAAAGGGGGTATAGGTGATTGATATGATAGTTAAGGTAGATAATAAAAATTTTGATGCAGATGACGTAATTGATAGGATGGTTGGGATGGGTAACCCAAATATTGGTGAGGTTCAGATAGTTGAGGTTCAGACAATGTCTAATAAGGGTTGAAAGGTTGTTGGTTGGTTGAGGTGATGATCAAGTGGTTGTTTAAAGGTTTTTAATTGGTTATAGTTTAGATTAAACTAATTTTCATCAAGGTTGGGCTGGTTATAAGTGAGCCTGGGTTGATTAAAGGTGAGGTTGTGTTCATTATAGGCATGGTTGGGTTAGTTATAGGTAAGGTTGGGTTGGTTATAGTTAGCATTGGGGGCATAAGTAGATCTTGATGCAAGGTAATGTTATAAGACAAGAGGGTTGTCTTCTAGGAGTCTAAAAAACTTAGAATCTCTTAGAGAGAATATAGATGGGCTCCCCATTAAATAAGGCAATAGAGATGAGGTAGGTGAAGGTAAGATGGTAGAAGGTTACCAAAAAGAGTTAGATTCCTCATAACTCAAACAAAGAGAGAGCAAGAAAATGATCAAATAAATACAGACACACATTATAAAGTACATTAAGCCTAGAGGTTAGTTTTAGTCTTAGTTTTGGCTTATTCCTTAAGTTATAAGAAAGTGTGATAGAAGTTAGCTTGTAAGTCATTCTATGGTTGGTTTTGAGTTGTTTGGGTCCTCAAAATAATCTGTATTGGAATCAATACATGGCTTGTTATTGGGGCGTACCCCCTCACTTCATGATCCCATATTGGTAAGAGTGTTAAGCACTTAGCCAATATATATTGATATCTAGAATAAAAATAAAATCCAAATCTAAGTGGGATTGCCATGGTCAGCTTAACTGTCGATGGTCAGTTGTCCACTACTTGAATAGTTAACTCCAGCATCAATTATAACTTGATTTTTTATAATTAGCTTGTGTGAGTCAATGCATGTCCAAGTAAAATTTAGATGTGATTTGAACCCCTCTTGAACCTACCCTTCCATCCCCCCTTCTTTCTTATAGAAAAAAACTTCAAGTGGTGAAAAGGGATCCATCCACATCCTTTTTATCTACAATTATCAAGAGCCATCTACATCTATCATCTTCATAAGTCAGAGTTTATTTTACATGTTAATCAATCATCAGTCATCATCAGCATTAGCAATCATCACCAAAAATCTCCATCAATGGACTTCTTTATCAAGCTATTAGTTAAGCATTGTTTCATTGTTCCAAGTTATTTAGTTTTCCTTTTATAGCTTACACCCAATCCCTAACCTCTTGACCATCTAAGCAATCAACCTTCAAACTAATAAACTCTGAGACTCACCCTCTATCTTGCCTCCCTTAACCAACCAAAACCAACATTAAACCAAATCAATCAACCTCACCTAACTATTCTAGTTGACCCAACCCAGAATAACAGTAACCACCAATAGCCAACTATTTAATTGTCAATGGTTAGCTCAACCATTGATGGTAAACTTGACTATCGATGGTCACTGTTAGACCAAAAAATAGCAATCAACTAGAAAGCACCTACCACAACCTCAACTAGAACATTGTTTTCTTGACCTCTATCACAATAAAGACCAAAAATAGTAACATGACCCTAACCTAAATTGACCTTTTGATAGTTTGGCATTTACCTTAATGTTATTTTATTAATCTAAGAATTTATTTTGAATAGTATTTATTTCAAATAAATTAAGTACTTTCATATATGTTATGAAACCTTCTTTTATTGACATTAAATTATCTTAAAAGGTGGATTGATAGCCTCCAAGGAAGTCATGTACTTTTTGGATCTAGCTTGTTAGGCAATCCACCTTCCTACCTAACTAAGACAATCATTTTCTAGTCTCTTTATTATGCAAGTCATCCTCCCAAGCCAAAGAGGAGCTCTCACAGTTGTCTAGATCATAAAGCACAAACAAAATCTAGGTTCTACCAACCTTACCCTTTCTTTTGAGTTTTACTCTTTCCTCTTGAGGAAATAAATCAAACGTTGAGTATAACATTCTGGCATGCTAGAAAAATTTGAGAGTTTGGTAATGACCTCCAAGTATGATTATTAGGAAGGGGTAAGGTGACTACTACATGATGAAATCTTAGTTGCACCTTGTCTCAAATTTTTTTGATGTTTGATTGATGAAAGTGGTTTGGCTAGTGTGTGCAACAAAAATGGTGCTATAATAAGATTATTGTGCTTTAGTTCAAAGTGAACTAATGTTAAAATCAAGCAATGGGTGAAATTAATTTTAATCCCAAAAGAAATTTTAGTTTCAATTATGAGCATAGATAGAGAGAAGAACATACAAATGTGAATAAAAATGTGAGTAAAGACACTAGGTCCCACCAAACATGCCAAAATGTTATACTCAAATTTTGCTTTATTTCCTCAAGAAGAAAGAGTACAATTGAAAGAAAGGGTAAGGTCAGTAGAACATGGATGTTGCACCCCTAACCTATCACATGTATTAGGATATGAATAACTAACTTTTGGCTTACTTATTCCTCTTTGATGTTATATCAAATGTCTCTATGCATTCATTTGGTTAGTAGGTCAATATATGGAGTAATCATGGCCTAGATAGACTATTTATAAGAGGTAGTGGGTAATAATTTATCATCATATTATGAATTTTGCTCTTATTGAAGCTTGTGGAGGTTTCCCCCTTGAAGTGGCCTATCTATTATTATATATTCTGATATATTTCAGTCATATTTGGATCTATTTCTTTTATTATACTTTATTATTGAAGTAATTTCATTACAAGTGGTATCAGAGCTGTGATTTGGGCAATCTTGTGGGTGAAACCCTAATTTTTTAAATTTGGCTATATCTAAAAAAAGGTTTCAAATTTATCTACAATTTTTTTACTGGAGGTGAGAAATCATTAAATTAATCTTCCATTAAAATTTAATCTCATTTAGATCTATTTATAAAATTTATTGCCATTTTAGTGTTTTCCATAAAATTGCCCTATAGTGCACAATTCAAAGAATTTTTCTGAGTTATTTACATTTTTGGAAAGATTAAATTTTTTTGGATAGGTTATGTTCTTTGTATGTTTTGATTTGAGGCCGACATAAGTCTAAAATCACTTGGTTAAAGTTGGGTCAAAAGTGCCAATTAGGGTCAACATCGTAAAGTCCTTTTATTGCAGGTCCACAAACTTAAGGCCAAGGAAAGGGTGCTAAATATCTAGGTAAAAATTTTAACAAGGAAGAGATGAAGTCAAAAGGGGGATGAACTAGATCCTTTGTACTAGGGTTCTCTGACATAGATCACAAAGTGAGCCAGCTTGACTATAGTGTGCAAAGCATTCAAAGTGAGGTACAAGGCATACAATCTAATATGAAATCCATACAAGATAGTTTGGTAGATATCATGATGGATTTGAAAACTAATTAGTCAAATCATCTAGTTATCACTATTAAATAACCCCACTAGGGTGGTTCTCCCAACTAGTCTACTTCAAATCCAACTACATTACCACAGAGGAACCTGTTATCGAAGATGGATATGCATAAATTTGATGGAAATGATCCACTCAATTGGATCAACCAAATGGAGAATTTTTTCAATCTACATTAGATCCTAGGTGGACAAAAGGTTACCATGGCATCCTTGTATCTTTAACTTGATCAATTCATTTGGTATCGATGGTTATGTGCTCAAAATAAAAAGATGACTTTCAGTGTCACCTAATCAGTTTTTATAGAGGAGATATAATTACACTATGGAAATAGTGTGATAGAGAATTACTTTAGCCAACTAAAAAAATTATGATAGACTGGCTCTATCAAGGATTATATTCATCAATTTTAGAACCTATCCTTATGTGTGGAGATAATTTTTGAGAACTTGAATGACCTATTTTTGGGTGGACTCAAGGACCACCTTCAACATGAGGTATGCATGTTTAATCCACTTAATATTTTTGATTCTATTATCATGGAATATAGAGTTGAGGAAAAATTCATAGCTAACAAGAAGTAGCCATTCACTCATTTTAAAGATCATAGCATATTGACACCAACATTTCCTCCACTTATTAGATTTACCCCTCAGCAAATTAAAGAGAAGCATGAAAAAGGATTATGTTTCGGTTGTGACAGTAAGTGGAGCAAAGGACATAGATGTGATGAGAATAATTTATTCTATACTGAGGGATCTAATGAAGATGAATAAGAAGATGATGCCTCCAATGATGATGAGGAAGAGATAGAGGAGGTAACTAAAGATTCCCAACCTACAATCTCTTGTCATGCACTTGCAGGTATTAGCACTCCACAAACTCTTAAGGTGGTGTGTTTCCTGAAGAAATATAAGGTAACATTGTTGATTGATTTTGGGAGCACACTTAACTTAATCAACCATAAGTTGGCCACTTGATTAAATTGTTTCATGTACCCAGCACCAGAATTTTAGGTCATGATTGTAGATGGTGGCACAATTAATTGTTAAAGCAAATGCCATAGTATTAAGCTTGTTATGGGTGAGTACAACCTTGATTTTACTATATTTTCTATTCTCATGGGTAGCACAGACATTATTTTTGGATTCCAATGGCTCACAACCTTAGGCACCATTGAGATGAAATTCTAGGAACTATTAATGCACTTTCATTCTAAAGGTAGGAAAATTGAACTACATGGATTACAAGAAAAATATCCATAATTGGTTAGTTCACATCAGATGACCAAGATGCTAAAAAAGGGGGTAGAGGGAATTATTACATGATTATGTTCCATATAAGTTCAACTCACATAGGCATCTACACATCTTGATTTACAAATTATTCTTGATGACCACCCATCTATTTTTGGGGTCATGCCAAAAGGACTACCACAAAAAAGAGAACATGATCATGCCATTCAACTACTTCTAGGGAGTCAACCACCAAATATCAAACCATATCGATATCCATATGCATAGAAGAGTGAAATTGAAAAGATGGTCCATGAGATGCTAGAGGTAGGGATCATCAAGTATAGCCAAAGTGCATATTCATCACTAGTGGTCATGGTGCAGAAGAAGGATGACACATGGAGGATGTGCCCAAATTATAGGGAACTCAACAAGTACACCATCAAAGATTAGTTTCCTATTCTATTAATTGATGATTTAATTGATGAGTTCATGGTGCTAATTATTTCAAAAAAATGGATCTTTGTTTGGGGTACCATCAAATTAGAATCAAGGATGAAGATGTTCATAAAACTAATTTTAAAACACATGAGGTTCATTATGAGTTTTTGGTAATGCCTTTTAGTCTTACAAATGCACCATCTAATTTTTAGAGCTTGATGAACACTATTTTTAGGCCTTTTTTAAGGAAGTTTATGTTAGTTTTCTTTGACGACATATTGATTTATAGTCAAACATGGGAAGCACATATGCAACATGTGAAATAGGTGTTGATTGTTTTGAAGAAGCATCAACTTTATGCGAAGCCATCCAAATGTGCTTTTGGAGTATAGGAGGTAGAGTACCTATGTCACATTATTTCCCATGAAGGTGTCAAATTTGATCCCCAGAAGAACAAAGTTATGATGGAATGGCCCATGCCAAAAAATATCAAAAACCTTTGATGGTTCCTAGGAATAATATGTTACTACCAAATATTTGTGAAAGGTTATGGCAACATAGCGGCTCCACTCACTGCATTGCTAAAAAAGGATGCCTTCCATTGGAATGATGCTACCACCAAATAATTTTAGAAACTAAAAGTAGCTATGTACACCACTCCATTTTTGGCTACTACAGACTTCTCAAAGACATTCATTATTAAATGTGATGCTTCTGGATCTAGGTTGGGAGCAGTACTAATGTAGGAAGGAAGACCTATTGCATTTGAGAGCCATCAATTCAAATTTAAGAATCTACAAATATCTATCTATGAGAAAGAAATGATGGCTATTCTTCATGTAATTACATAATGGAGGCCTTATCTGATGGGTAGACACTTTATGGTGAAAATAGATCATGATAGTCTCAAATACTTTTTGGAACAAAGATTATCATTTGAGGAATAATAAAAGTGGGTAACCAAAATGTTGGGTTATGATTTTGAAATCATCTATAATAAGGGTAAAGATAATGTAGTAGCAAACACATTATCTAGATGGGATACATGCACAGAAGCATTACTTTGTGCAATGTCCATGTTACAAGCATATTGGGTGGATGAAGCTAGGTTAGAATGAGAGCCAGATAATGATACACATGCTATGATTTAGAATCTCTAGTAGGGTACTTTAGCCTATGATAAATTTGAATGGAAAGGTAATGTCCTATTATATAAGGGTAGGTTATACTTATGCAAAAATTTAGAGCTTAAGCATAAGATTCTTGTAGAATTGAATGATCTCCAATTGGGGGACACTCAGGGTTCTTGAAAACTTATCACAGAATTAAAAAATAATTATTTTGGGAAGGACTCAAGGGAAATGTATAAAATTCTATGGTAGAATGCTTGATATGCCAATATAATAAAGGTGAGACAGCTAAGACCCCAAGTCTGTTACAACCATTAGCAATTACTAGTGAAAGGTGGGAGGAGGTTTCCATGGATTTCATCACAAGGTTGCCTTGTTCTGAAGGTAAGAATGTTATCTTGATCACTGTGGACAGGCTTACAAAATATGCCCATTTTTGTGTTCTCTCACACCCATTTTTAGCAAGTATAGTAGTAGCTATTTTTATGGAAGCAGTTCTAAAATTACATGGAACCCCAAAAATAATTATAAGTGATCATGATCCTATTTTCACTAGTAATTTGTAGACTAAACTATTTTCCTATTTGGGTACTCAGCTAGCTCATAACTCATCATACCACCCCCAATCTGATGGACAAATAGAAGTGGTTAATAAATGTTTAGAGGGGTATCTCTATTGTTTTATATTAGATAAATAATAACATTGGGTTAAATGGATACCACTTACAGAATGGTGGTATACCACATCTTTCCATACCTCTTCTAAAATGTCTCCATTTCTAGCTCTATATGGTTACCATCCACCTTCCATCACTTCTTCATTAAAGGTGAAAACTAGGGTTCAAGATGTGGAGGAGAAAATTCAACATCAACAAGAGGTTTTGGCTAGTTTGAGAGATAATTTGGCCTTGGAACAAAATAGGATGAAGCAACAAGCAGATCAGCACTGTAGTGAGCAAAATTTTGAGGTGGGTGACTAGGTATTTATACATTTGTAGCCTTACAAGTAGATGTCTTTGAAGTAACTAGAAAAGGAAAACAAACTTGCTCCTAAGTATTATGGCCCTTATTAGGTTCTACATAAAATTATAAGTGTGGCTTACAAGCTCAACTTACCTCACTCATCTCACATACACCCAGTATTTCATGTTTCCTATTTGAAGAAGGTCATTGGACAGAAAGTTTCAGCCCAGATAGAGCTCCCAAAACTAGATAAAGAAGGATGAGTCATTTTGGAACTAGAGAAGATCCTCAAAACATGTACTAAGAGGTTGAGAACCAAAGAGATTAGGGAATATCTGATCAAGTAGAAGAACCTGAGCAGTGTAGATGCAATTTGGGAAGGTGAAGATTTTTTGCAAAAACATTCAGAGTTGTTCAATGTTGAGGACAATGTTGGTTTGAATGGTAAGGGCATGCTATGCCCCTAACCTATTACATGTATTAGGATATGAATAACTGAATTGTGGATTACTTATTCCTCTTTGATGTTATATCACATTTCTCTATGCATTAATTTGGTTAGTAAGTTGGCCTATGGAGTAACCATGGCCTAGATAGACTATATATAGGAGGTAGTGGGTAATTTTTTATGATCATATTGTGAATTATTCTCTTATTAAATATTTTGGAGGTTTCCCCCTTGAAGTGGCCTATCTATTATCATATATTTTGATATATTTTAGTCATATTTGGATCTATTTCTACTATTCTACTTTATTGTTGAAGTAATTTCATTACACTAGATTTGGTTTGTGCTCCATGATTTAGATGGTTGAGAGAGCTCTTCTTTGTCTTAGGAGGATCATCTAAATTAAAAAGAGACTATAAAATGGTTGTGTTAGTTAGGTAGGAAGGTGGATTGACTAGCAAGTAAGATCCAGGAAGTACATGAATCCCTTAGAGGCTATCAATCCACCCTTTAAGATAATTTAATAATGATAAAAGAAGGTTGCATAATAGATATGAAAATACTCAATTTAGGTGAAATAAATACTATTCAAAATAAATTCTTACATTAACCAAATAACATTAAGGTGAATGGAAAACTATCAAAAGGTTGGTTTAGGTAAAGGTTAGGTTACTATTGCTAGTCTGTATTGTGATAGAGGTCAAGAAAATAAAGTTCTGGTTGAGGTTAATAGGTGGTAGGTGTTTGCTAGTTGCTTGATGGTTTTTGGTCTAATAGTGACCATCAGTGATCAAGCTGACCATTGATGGTTGAGATGACCATTGGTAGTTATACAGCTAACCATTGGTGGTTAGATAGCTGACCATTGGTGGTTACTATCAGTCTAGTCTAGGTCAACTAGAATAGTTAGGTGAGTTTGACTGATTTGGTTCAAGGTTGGTTTTGGTTGGATAATGGTTGCAAGAAAAAGGGTAAGTCTTAGAGATGATTATTTCAATGGTTGATTACTCAGATGGTTAAGAGGTTAGGGATTGGGTGTAAGCTATAAAAGGAAAACTAAATAACTTGGAACAATGATAAAATACTTAGTTGATAGCTTGATAAATAAGTCCATTGATGGAGATTGCTAATGATGATTGATGATGTTGATGATAACTGATGTTGATTAATTGACTTGAAAAATAAAATTTGACCTATAAAGATGATAGATGTAGATGACTCTTGATAATTTTAGTTAAAAAGGTTGTGGATCGATCCCTTTTCACCTCTTAAATCTCTCTTTTTATAGCAAATGAGAGGTGGAAGTGTAGGTTCAAGAGGGGTTCAACTCGCATCTAAATTTAACTTGGACATGTATTGACTCACACAAGCTAATTGTAAAAAACCAAGTTGTAGTTGATGCTGGAGTTAACTATTCAAGTAGTGGACAACTAACCATCAATAATTAAGCTTACCATCAGTAGTTGATATGACCATCGGCTATTGGACTATTGACTGTCAGTAGTTGAATGTCAAAGGTTAAATTGGTTAGAAGGAGGGGTTTATCTAATTAGAGGTTTGGTAGGGTAAATGTCTAGGATGTGGTTTAAAGGGGGTTAGGTTGTAACATGCAGAACTCTAGTGTTTAGTTTTTTGGTATCTACAGTTTCAATCAAATAACCTAATTCCAAAGATGTTTCACAACATGCTTCACTAGACACAAAGCATACATTTCTTAATCATAAAGAACCTCTTGTTATTTCACAAAATCAAAGACCAAAACATTAATTATGCATTGAATAAATCATATAAAATGATTTGTCTAATTCATCTCAACCAACATGTACTTTGGTGAATAGACCATGGACTCCCCAAAATCAATAGATCACATATAATTCAAGGTAGTAGATTCCTAAGAATTAGTGGCTCACTTACTTGACTCAAGGATAAAATCAAAGCCAAGTCAGGGATTTTAGGGTGTACATCCCTAAAAAATATAAGTAAAAATAAGGGAACATACTGCCTCAATACAATTATGTTCCACCCATGAATGCAAAACATATGCAAGAGTGAAATTCCATGAAATAGATTTATCATGATTGGAGATAGGAAACAAAATCAAGAAGTATAAATTTTATGAGATATGTCCATATTATTTTGATTTGTCTATTATCCAAGTCCCCTTTCCATCTCATTCTGAGGCACCTAAATTCAAAAAATATAAAGGAAAGGGTAACCCTCATGATCAAGTTCAATAATTATTTGTGTTACGTCAAGAGGTTACTTATAGTAGTGTTTATTTGCTTCCATGAAGTTTAGTGGGACAAGCTTTAGATTAGCTACTTAAGCTACACAAGGAATCAGTTGTGGATTGGAATGGATTATCTAAAAAAAAATTCAACCATTTCTCATACAACATTGAACATGAATTAACTATTGTTTACTTGTGTAAAGCCAAATAATGTGATGGAGAAAGCTTTATAGCATATCTATAGAGGTGGAGAGCATTAGTTGATCACTTTCAACATAAATTGCCAAAAAAGAAACTAATAGACATATTTTCACAAAAATTATACCTTGAGGTCATGTATAATCTATGACTTACTTGTGAAAACACATTTGAATAAATCATAAATAAATGGATGAAGATTGAGAAGGTGCTTATTACTAAAGGCTTTGTCAAGGTTTTCACATAGGGTTAAACTTCAAATCAGACCCAATCACCAGTTCAAATGGTTATGCAAGATAAACCTAAGGGTTTCAACAAGAACAAGAACATGGTAGGGAATGGAGTAACTAAAACAAGACATGTATAAATAGTGCATGCCACATCAATGCTAAATGTACAATTAGCTCCCCCTAATCCACTAGTCAATTTGTAAAGACAAACTCAATGGATGACATTCCAAAATCAATTCAAAGTCTTCAACAAATTGAGAGAACATATTGAGAAAGTATTCTAGAAGATTATAGTAGCTAACCTAATTGTATGGCTAATACACATCCATTTCCTCAAGATCAACCAAAACCATATTGGTACTAAAAGAATGAATAGTGAAACTTTTATCATGTTATTATCCATGGTGCTTATCATTATATCCAATTATGGCACCTTATTAAAGATATTATTGAGAGTGGTGAAGTTGAGTTCAAGCTTTCTCCATAGGACACTAATAAAGAAATGGTAATCTACCAAGATCCATTTCCTTGACATAATCAACAACCACCAAAGAATAATCAAAACCAAGGATAGAATTAGTGGCAAAATTAGCACAAGAATTAAGGTCAATCACATTATCATCATGATCATAATCAATATCATAGTATCCATGCTAATAACTTGGGTTACAACAACATGCCTTACGAATATAAAAACATAATGTAACACATTTCTACAACCCACATCTCCACTATTACTATCAAATCCCATGAACCATCTCATACTCATCATAGTATTAGACCCAATTTTATAGGGTCAATGCCCTCTCCCTCTAGTAGCATTGCATCAAGTTCACATAATTATGTTATGACTCCATTTTCATGGGTTACTATTTTTATACCCCATCTTTCCTCTAATTATAATGGCTCCTCGTTGATTCAAAATTACTCCAATGCAACTAGATGCCTGTGAGTCACTCTCCATTGTCTTTACCTTCATTTTCTAATTATAATGGCTCCTTGCCACCTATAGGTTATGTAGTTTCAATTATATTCTCATGATTTACCCTTCAGGTCACTTTGTCCTCTTCTTCCACTGTACCTAACATAAACATTGTGCCTTCATATCCAAAGCCTAATACTATGCTAGTGAAGGTTAAGCCATCTCATCCTAACATTGAGAAGCCTTATATTCTATCATACTAACTGAGTAAAACCCTTTCATATATTTCTATTTTAGATCTCTTTCATACATCTAAAGTCCATAGAACCATTTTGAATAAAATTTATGAAAATCAACTGTTCCCAAAGATATTAATCCTGAATAGTTCCAAACACTAGTTGGACACTTATCTTTATTTTAATAGATCACATGTCCACCCAAGGTTTGAGCCATAATAACCCGCTATGTATTGAGATCATCATTTAAAACCATAATATCAAGTGGGCTCTTATATACATTGGTTAGGGGATGAACATAGTATCCCTCAAACTAGCACAAAGATTGGGCTACACTACAGAGGACATTCAGCTAGAGACAATCACCATAAAGGCTTATGAAAACATCAAGAGGGAGTCTTCTAGTACCATTTATTTATCCATCATTATTGGGTCTATTTCCCACCACACATTATTAAATATTATGGATATTAAATTTTTGTATAACATACTTCTTGTTCATCCTTAGATCCATGAATTATAGGCCATTCCATCCACCCTACATTAGTGCCTTAAGTTTCCCCATGATGGGATTGAGGTTACTATTTACACATATCTACAACCTTATCAGTACTGTAAACATCTAGTGGCTAAGTTATGCAAATATAATAATTGTCCTAGTTCTGAATTCATTGAAAATAAGAATAAGGAATTAGTTTCATAACCACCACCATATAATTATATCAACCCTAGTGACCTTGCATCCACTTTGGTTGATCCATTTCCCACAACTCTTCAAAAATAGGCTATTATAGAAGACATGGGAATTTCCACGTATCATTTTAAGGATGCCTTCTATGTTGTTAGATTTTTTAAGTCTCCTAAAACATTTGGTATACCTAAACCTTCCAAAATCTTGAATAGACCCAACTTGATCTAGAAACAAAAAGAAGAAAAAATAAAACCACCTATAGCATTTATACCTACTACTTTGCTAAAACAAGATTGAGAGGCTTTCATTGAAGGCTACTAGTTATATTTTGACATCATTACAGATTATTCTTAGAATCTAAAATATCATATCCCTAATCAGATCATGGATAATTTTGATTATACAAGAAGAGTCCTTGGTCCATGATCCCAAGGAATCCTAGAAACTTCATTACCTAGAACACCTAATTTAAATCATGGTATGATATTTATACCACCTAGGGGTAACCTCATGACTTTTGATAGTGATTATTCTAAATCAACTAGTGACAAGAATCCTAAAAGTGATGTAGTGTCCCATTATATCTTTTTAAATGAGTTTTTTGACTTGGATTCATTTGATCAAAATTCCATTATGACCTTAACACCTCATTGTTCCCTATGCCTTTGTCATCCTGACCTCATTGATTGGGACAAACAAAATTTGGTCATATACCTTGATGAGTTTTAGGATGAAGAATAAATTGTAGAATAAATGGGCCTAAGAGATGGATTGCCCATTGGTGATCAAAAATAAGGATTTAACTATTCATTAGATCATTCTGCCTACTTTGGAGAGAAGATAAACTTTCTTGGCCATAACAAATATAAAACATTGAGATATTTAGATGAAAACCTAATTGAACTGCTTGTTGATCAGATAAAAAGTAAAGAAAAAGAGAAGTCCTTGAGTTAAAAACTATTTTAAGTGCTCTTGGATGGGAAATTTTTCTCATCCCCAAAGGGAATTCAAGGTCCATCAAGTCCTATCTATATAGCTAGTACAAGCATTTATTTAGAACAAAAATAAATTTTTGAGCATTTTACTCTTGAGTTTCCTGAGATTTTTGCTACTCGTCCATTGCATAAGATGGTAGATTCAAATTCATCACATTATCCAAATATTTTGGAGGAATAATAAGAAACTATATCATAAGAAGATGATCATGATCACACATTGCCTACTATTCTTGAAGATGGTTCTACACTTCTTGTAGAGAACATAGTTGAAGTAAACCTGAGAACATGGTATGATCCCAATATTGTTTATATTGGATCTTCCTTATTGAATAAGAATGTGAAAAAATTATATCCATTTTGATGGATTTCATTGATATTTTTACATGGGCATATTTAGACATGCCAGGCTTAGACCCCCACTTGGTAGTGCATCGACTAGTTGTTCATCTAGTTTCTAAGACCTTTAAATAAAAATTGAGAAATATGCATCCATGCATCTCCCTTTTAGTAAAATAAAAATTGGAAAATTTATTAGGAGTAAGATTCATTAGACCACTAGACTATTTAAAATGGATATCAAATATAGTTCTAGTTAGTAAAAATCCATAGGGTATACACCTTTGTATATATTTTAGAGTTATCAACAAGGCATGCCCAAAATATGATTTTCTACTACCCAACAGTGACATGATCATTAATTTTACTATTAGGTACGAGATGATATATGTCATGGATGGATTTTTTGGATAGAATTATATCAAGATAGCCCAATAAGTTCAACACACTAATACATTAACCACTATGTGGGGAACATTCTATTATCAAGTCATGCCATTTAGCTTGAAGAATGTTAGGTCCACATATTAGCATGTCATGATTGTCATCTTCCATGACATGATATATGATATTGTTGAGGAATATGTTGATTACATACTATCAAAATCAAGAACATGTGTTGGATATCCTGATGTTCTATGAAGAATCTTTGAGAGGATTCATGAATATAAAGTCCATCTAAATCTAAAAAAGTGTGTCTTTAGAGTCACTTCAGGGAAACTGATAGGTTTTATTATATCACAAAGAGGGATCAAAGTATACCCTACTAGTTTCAAGGCTATTCTTGAAATTCATCCACCTTCAAATATTAAATAGCTTTGAAGCCTGTAAGGAAATATATAGTCTCTTTATAGGTTCGTGATGAAGGGGCATCCCACATAGGAACAATATGATGGTAAGAGTTTGACTAGATCAAGAAAATAGGGGGTATATAAAAATTTTATAATGGTGTAAAAATTTTAGGAGTCTTCAATTATCTCTTTGAATGTTATTTAAGTGATTAGGAGTGCTTAGGTGGCTTAGGAATTCAAATGGGAGTTTTCCCACCAAAATCACACAATTTGAATTTTGAATGTTTTACCATAAAATGGTTATTTAAGAAAGGGGTTTAGTGGTAATAAATTTTGAAATTGAAGATAAATGATAATTTAAGACATTTATGACTAAAAACATGGTCTTAAGTCATGCTTGTATGATGACATCAACCTTGATGTTTGTGTCAAGGGTAAGCATTCTTGTAAGAGGGTATAGGAGATAGTTTTGGTAGTTTTGTGAGATATAAAAATGTTGTATTTTTGGTTTTGTAATTATTTTTTTATGTTGTATTGGAATAATTAAAGGTAATAGACCCAATAAAATGTGAATAAAACCCTCAAGTTCATAGTTTTGGAAGATAATCTTGCTTTTCTATGTGTGTGCACCATTTGTTAACAGTGTTTGAAAGTGTTTAAAGAGAAAGTTTGGTAATGCTTTGATTTTGGTAAGGAATTTATATTGCTGAGTCAATAATAAATTTTATAACTATTTTTTTTCATTCCACTATCTTTGTTTTACATTCATTTACATAGTAACGTATGCAATCTTATTGAGTAACGGCAAGTATAGGCAGTCAACATAGGGCATTATGAGTTGGAGTAATAGCAGTGTCCAAGAAGTTGAAAGGATCCTCATGCAAAAATTAATGAAAATACATAAAATAATATATTTATAATTAAAAAAATTACCAAAATGATTATACTAATGACAACCCACTTCAAGGGGGCAACCTCATTAAAGCAAGCTCAATACAATAAATATGTGGATCCCTCTATTCACCCTAACACTTATGTATATACTAAGTATAATATTATTAACTACTACTTCCAATGAATGTGGGATACAAAAAAATGCTCATGGGATGACTTACAAAGCATATGCATCCATAAAAACTAATATACTAACAAAGTAAAGATAAGGGGTTACATAGGTTCCTAACATCCCCTCCCTCTTCAAAAAAGCTTTGTCCTCAAAGATTCAGATGTGAGAATTAGTTATAAATATGAAAGAGTGGTTCCCATGTTGCATATTTTTGTTTAATTATATGCCACTAAATTAATACCTCTATGATGGATTAGGAGATAAGTTGGCATGTGTGCTTATCTAAGATTGCCTTCAGCTCAATAAGAATGGATCCTTCATTATCAAGTTATAGTAAAATAGTCTACACTCTGATGTTTGTGCCAATAACTTTATTCAGACAAGAGACATGGAATACTAGATGAATTTAAGAAGAAGGTGGGAGCTATAACTTATAAGCAACTGACCTAATATTTTAGAGAACCTTATATGGCCCATATAAATTGGGAGCTAGTTTATGATTCCCTTTGAGTTTTAGGGAGGATTGTTTGTATGGTTGTAGGTAAATAAAAACCATATCACCTATTTGAAAGTTACACTCAAAACAATTTTGATCAACATGTTATTTCATTCTATTTTATGTCATATGAAGATTGTCCCATAAGGTGTCGAGGATCTGATCTTGGGTTCAAAGAAGCATGTCAACCACTTGAACTGGTGAATTACTAGGGGTGTATAAAAGGAGCACTAGTGGTGATTGAACATATATTTCTTCATAGGGAGTAATTTTAGTTTAATGGTTGGTGAAGGTTGCGTCATGATCTGAGAAAATGGAAGAAGGATTGCCATGAAGATAAAAAATCTAGTCTAATAAAATTTGTACAACTATGGAGGTGGTATAGGGATGTATGAGGGCACAAAAATGATTATATTTAGAGAGGTGATCAACCATAACTAAGATCACTATTTTCCCTCTATATTTAGCGAGCCCCTCAATAAAATATATAGAAATATCTATCCAAATATTGGTAGGGATGGGAAAGGGTTTGAACAACCCAAAAATGAGTGTTGTTTCACCCTTGTTGCATTGGTAGGTATCACATTTAACCACCATCTATTGAATTACCTTTTTCATTCCCTTCTAAAATAAGTTACGAAATGCTTGCTCGTAAGTGTTGAGAAACCCTAAGTGCCCTATGGATGGAGAAATATGAAGTTCATAAAATACAACCTATTGAAGATTTGTGCTCTAGGGAAGCATTAGACAACCCCTGTATTGTAGAGAAGCATCATCCCAAGAATAATGTGGTATTATAGAGGGGTTAGTGTCCAAATATTGAATATTTGAGATAATGTGGAGTCATTAACATACCTTTGTTGTATAACATCCAACCAATTTAGAATAGGCATGGAAATAGTTGAAAGATAATCTTGGTCCACAAAAGTGTGAGACAAAGCATCAGCCATAATATTGTCCTTAACCTTCTTATAAGTGATCTCATATTCATAACCCATGAGTTTTCCAACCCATTTCTATTATGATAGAGGAA
Organism: Torreya grandis; assembly: GCA_037957365.1. Taxonomy (NCBI): domain Eukaryota; kingdom Viridiplantae; phylum Streptophyta; class Pinopsida; order Cupressales; family Taxaceae; genus Torreya; species Torreya grandis. The sequence goes on from JARHVA010000529.1 coordinate 941,114, forward strand.
ATATTTTAGACTCTAGTGATTAGTTTTGATGTAAAAATGATTCCCTAGTAGGTATGGATGCCACTTCTATATTTCATACAAAATGGCTATCATTTCCTTTTCATAATTAGAGAGTAATATTTTTTTTCCATAAAAGGCTTTACTAGTGAATGCAATGGGGTATCCTTCTTGGATGATAACAACACCAAGTCCATTATCACAAGCATCACTCTCAATAGTGAAAGTCTTAGAAAAATATGGCATAGCTAAAACATGGGTAGTACACATAGCTTATTTAAATTCTTCAAAGGCACGTTCAATAGCTTGTGTCCATGTAAAAGCATCCTTTTTCAACATAGCTATTAGTGGAGCCACAATATTTACATAATCCTTGAAAAACTTACTATAGTATCCATTCAACCCCCAAAACTATAGAGTCTCTTGAGTGTTTGAGGATGAGGCCAATTTGTCATGGTATCTATTCTTTTAGGATCCATTTGAACCCCTTGGGATGAAAAAATATTCCCAAAATACTTTAATTCATCCCAACCAAAAGCACATTTGGACTATTTTACATAGAGACTATGATCAAAGAGAAGTTGCAGTGTGAGCTCCAGATGTTGGAGATGCTCAGACCATGTTTTACTATAGATGAGTATATCATTAAATAAGACCAAAATGAAATTTTATAAGTAGGGAAAAAATATTTTATTCATCAATGCCTAAAATTTTGAAGAAGCATTAGTGAGGCCAAATGGCATGATTAAAAACTCAGAGTGGCCATCATGCATGCAAAAATCTATCTTAGGGATATCATCCTTATGAAGCTAGATTTGGTGATATCCAAAGTGGAGATATAACTTGGATAAAAATGAGTGCCATGAAGCTCATCAATAATAGGGATTAGGAACTTATCCTTGATTGTGATGTGATTAAGTGTATAGAAGTCAATGCAGAGGTGCCATGACCCATATTTTTTCTAGAAAATAACTAGAGAGGAATATGGGTTAGTATTAGGGTGAATAATGCCTTGCTTTAGTAACTCTCAAATGAGCATATCGATCTTGATATTTTGTTAAAATGGGTAGTGATAAGACCTAATGTTATGATGAATGCTTCAAGGAAGAAGCTAAATATGGTGTTCCTTTAGTTATGAAGGTGGCAATCCCACTGGTTTGGAAAAGACACATACATACCTATGTAAAATGATTTGTATATTAGAAGGATTAGTGGAGACTTTTGATGGTTAAATTTGAATGGAATGAAGCTGAGAAATGATGCCATGTGAATTATTCTTAAGAATATTTTCCATATGATGTGAACTTATAATGATGAGAGACCTTGGTTGTAAGCCTCTCAATGTGTATTTTTGACCATTATCTAAATACTGCATCCAAATTTCAACAAAATCCCATAAGATGGGTATAACTATACATAACCATTGGGATCCTAAAACAACATCATAACTACCTAAGGGCAAGGAAAACATGTCAAAGCATAAGTTATAATCTCAAATAGAGATACACACATTAAAACACATCCTTTTGAAAGGTAATATGTCCCTATTGGCAATCATGACTTCAAATTTGGAGCAAGGATGGATAAAATAATTAGCTTATTTGGCAATTTAAGTGTCAATGAAGTTATGGGTGCTACTCAAATCAATGAGTATTATGAGAGGGATGTTCTTGAAGTAGCCCCTAACCTATATAGTTTTTGGGGTGGTGACTCCTAATAAGTCATAGAGAGATATATCTAGTTGGTTTTCTTAAGAATTAGGTTACAAAATTAGTAGAGCTTCTTATAGATTATTTTCTATATCTTGAGCATCTTCAAAAACTTGAGCTTTAGGTAGAGAATCCACATCTAGTATGTAGGGATTTTACTCTACACATCGATGTCCCTATGTGAATTTCTCATCAAAATTATAACATAGTCTTTTTTTTATGGGCTTGCATCTATGCTTTAGTAAAATGATTGATAGGAGTGATTTTTGGGGCTGGCATTATTTGAGATCATTGTGGAGTTATATTTTTGAATGGAGAAACATTGGATTTGAATTGTTACTAAGCTATGATCTTGTCATTTTCCAACTTAGCCAACCTTAGAGATTCCATCATTATATTGGGCTAGAACATTTTGACCTTTGAGTGAATCACATCTTTTAGTACACTGATAAAGAAGCTCTTGAATAATTCATTGAACAATCCCTCTGTGATTGACTAGTTTTTCAAATTATGTTTGATATTCTCTCATGGTTCTTGTTTAACAGATTTTAGTGAGCTCTATAGTGAAGTCATTAAAAGAAATAGGGCTAAACCATTGTAAAATGAGAGTGAAAAAATTGGTCCATACAGGCTCATCATGAGCCTTGGTATACCAACAATACCATTGAATGGCCTCATGTTCCAAGTGAAAGGATGAAAGTGATACCTTGTTGACATCAAAAGTATTATGCAAACTAAAATATTTTTCTACCTGATAGATCCATCTAGTTAGATTTGCACCATTGAATCAAGGAAAATTAAGTTTTAGTCCAAAAAAATTACTATAATAAGAAAACCCAATGTCTAAATAAGATTCTACATGTTGTCTATTGTGCATGGTGGTATATTGAAGACTAAGATTGAGATTTTTTTCATCAAGATCTTTGATGTGGGTCTTGAGGGAAGCAATTTCATTCTCCATGTTTTTTTCTCCTATTTAGGTTACTACCATGACTAGAATAAGATTATTTTTTTAAAATGGGTAGGAAAACTAGAGTTAAGACATGTTTATTAAGGAAATTTCTTAATTTGGGTGAAAACAAAATGGGTAAAGGTACTTTGATTATTATTTTTGCATAGTAGGAGTATGATTGATGAAGGTAAGGACAATTTTAGGAGTGAAAATGGAAAAATTAGAAAGTTTATCAAAGAGGGTCAAAGGAGTAGAACAAGGATATGAACACTGTGGAATTTTTTTGAGGCAAACACACAAAAATAGAAGTTATGGCAAAACCCAAAATCTAGGTAAATTGAGATTAGCAAGAATTAGGAGTGGAATCGAGATATGGGACCTTAAGGAAAAAAATGTGGGGAATGGAATCTTAGGTGTATAAATAAAATTTGAGGATCAACAGGGCTACAAATAGAGAGCTATGGCAAAAAAATGAAAAAAAAATAGTTTTTTTTTTCTATTTCTAGTTACTATGTTTTGTAAGACACATTTACTAGGAATATACTAAAACTGATATGATAATTTTATAGATTTGATATAGCAATTTTTTGATACTCTACTGGTAATATGCTAAAACTAGTATGGCAAGGCTTTTGATACTCTACTATAGATATGATATGGTAGTTTTTTGATACTCTATTGGTAATATGTTCAAACTGGTATGGCAAGTCTAAATATTAGATATGGTAAGTTTTATGATATTCCACCATATTTTTTTAAAACTGATAGAAATGGGCCCCAAGTTTCAATGGTTACCTAAGGGTTTATAGATATCACTTTAGCCACCAATGTTGTCTAAGTGATTACTGCTCTCCAAAAAATTTTGGCCATGGATTTACCTCACAATGATAGCTCTTTGTTTTCCTCACGGATGGTAACTACTCACTTTGGAAGGTGTCATTTCCTATTTTATTGATAGATCCTTTCAATGTGCCAACTACTTTGGGGTTCCTATGGTACTCCTCACAATGAGTTTTAGGGATTTAACCCAAGCACTTCCCACAGTTATGTGATCAAGTTTTTACCCTAATCCAAAATAGATTAGTGTGATATAGATAATTACTAAAATTAATTATGCATCAAAACAGAGTTAAGACTTTCTAAAAAATTAAATGGATTATGTAGTAGAATAGAGTTAAGACTTTCTAAAGAAATAAATAATTTTGTCCTTGGAAAGTGATTTGATACCAGATGAGAGGATCCTCCTATAAAAAAATGACAACGCATGAAATAATAGATTTATAATTAAAATAATCACCAAAATTATTATATTGATCACAGGCTCCTTTGAGGGGGAAACCTCCTTTGAGAAAGATCAATACAATAAATTCATGGATCGCTCTATAGGCCTAAAAACTTACTTATATACTCAGTCTAATCTAAGTAACTACTACTTCCCGTAAATCATAGATAAAACAAAATTCTCATGGGATGACTTATAAAGCATATGCATCCATAACAACTAATATATTGCATAGGTTCCTAACAAAAGTGTTTTAAGGGATTATAAAAGAGGATAAAATCAATTAAAAACCTAATAAATATTATAATTAGTGTGGAAATCCTTGGTTAATGAGTTAGTCCTCAATCTTGCCTCAAGACATCTGCAGGATAGGACTGTGTAGTTAGAGAACCAAACATTGAAGCAAACAGGGTCTGACAAAGAGTGTAGTGGAAGCATCAAGGTGAGTATTTGTTGATGAAAAATATGAATGGAGATGTTTTTAAGTCCCTTTCAACCATGTTTAGAGTTTTTTGGTTTATTTTTATGTTTGAAAGCCTCAAAAATATTGTTGCTTAATCTATGAACTGTGACTATGTGTCCTGTATAAGTCAAAAATAACTTGAGTAGATAAGGTTTAGTGCATAAATAGTTAATTAATAAGTATTATTTAGTGATTTTTAAACCTTATAAACTATTCATTTGGTTTACAAATCCTTTGAGATCAAACTAATCCCAAAAGAGTACTTACAGACTTGTGTGTGGTGACTGTACAATCTATGTGCTTGAAGAACATGGTAAAAGGTTGAAGAGATGCATTTAGGATAAGAAATAAAGATTAAAAATTGTTAATGATGTTTTAATAAAGCTAAATAAACTTTATATATCAAATAAACTAGTTTGAGTTCATAGAATCTCAATTTGATGGTTCTCAGGCTACCATAGTCACTATGAACCCTTAGGTAGGGTTTTGAACTAAAAATTCAATTTTTTGGAGTTTGAATTGGTAAATATTACTCAAAATTGGTCATTAGGTGGGTATATGTTTAAGGGAGGATATTTATGACTTTTTGTATTGTTTCTATACCTTTTGACATGTGGGAACGAGATTGTGTGTAAGTGGAGAGATAAAGTAGGCCTAATTAGGTCTGGTAGTGACCTATAAAGGTCTCGAAGAAGGTGATATAAGTATAAATAGGGCCTAAATGTGCATATTAATTTTAATCTTAGTAAAGTGTATATAAATTAATCACTGATTTGTCAAGGTATAATATTATAGATCCATACAAGCAGAATTAGTCCAAAAAAGGACTACTAGAAGTGATTGAGGTATAGAGAGAAGTTGTCAAAGAAAGAATGGGTAGTGGAAAGTGTTGAAAATATTAAAATAAGTATCAAAGGACCAAATATAATATGAGAGGACCAATGGAAGCCATGATATGAGGAATTTATTTGTGAACCTGGCATGACCCCTTAAATCTTTGGTCTAGTGACAAGATATTGAACCAAGAAAGAATTAGGGATTTTGTTTGATCATCTTTGCATCATTTGGTATTAGAGATAGTTTAATCTTAGTGGTGGGTGAGTTTATATAGTTACAAAGATGATAGGATTTGACAAGACAAAAAGAGATAATAGACACCATGTGTTTAGAGGTGAATTTTAGGAAAGGGAACCAAGAATAATGTTCCATGGAGCAAAGAGTGGATAGAGGTAGCAGAGATCAAGATGGCATGGTGGATAATTTTATGGTTCATATAACAAATGATTTCACCCTTTATTGTAATAATGGAATTTATAAATAATTCTCTCAAGGAAAGAGTATAGAGTTTAGATATAGTGTGGAAGGTAATGAAAGAGGTCAAGAGGAACCTTTGTAGCCAAGGACATTTAGAGCAAAGAGTGGATAAATATTCCAAGAGGCCATGAGGCCATTAAATTATATTGAAATAGGTTAATAAATCATGATACCATAGTACCATACACATTAAACAATACCATTTTCATTTGATATAACAAGAGATAATGATAGTTTCTTGAGTAACAGACATAGACCAGCTTTCATGGATAATGTTGGCATTACTATAGAAAAATACATAGGAATGGAATATCCCTCAAACAATGGTAGGGATGGTAAAAATAATGTAATAATATCACATGAATAAATATAATAAGTGATAAGAGAATCTTTATTCATGATAAGAGTTTTTTTGCAGTAGAAAGGACAAGTACAGGAACCAATTCAAAGGAGAAGTTTGTTTAGGAGAAACTATAAAGCAAAGGGAAAGTGCTACAAGGTGGTGATTTATGGAGGAAGTATAGATAACATAGTGTCTTTAGAGATAGTAAAAATTGGGGTTTAAGAAGATACCACATACACATCCTTATAAGGTAACATGGATTCAAGAAGGATATCAAATTATGGTAAGTGAGAAAAGTATGGTTGAATTTCATATAGGTAGTTATAAGGATATATTTTTATGTGACATAATTCCCATGGACATTTTCCATTTGTTTCTATGGAGGCCATGGTAATTTTATAGGAGGGATATTCATGATGGGCAAGCAAACACTTATATATTAAACAAAGTTGGGGTCACATAAGTTCTTTTACCTTTGAAAGGTGATACATGAAGAGTGGAACAAAGAGTGATGTTTATGGTAACCAAACAATATTTTGGAAAGGTATTTAAGAGTATGAGTTTGAAAAAATCCCCTAAGAAGGAAGAAAAGACAATTTGTCTGAAAAAGATGAGCATAGAGAGGTATGAGTCCACAAAGTTAGACATCGAAGAAATCCAACAAGAGAAATGTTTGTTGCATAAGGTCACTAATTTGAATGGTAAAATTGATCTTTATGATAAGACATTGGTATCAAAAATGAAAGGAAAGAGTGAGGGATTCAAAAACCAAGAAGGTAGAGAGGGTACAAGGAGAAGAGCAGTAGAAATTATAGTTGAGATAGATAAGAAGTGGTTTGGGAATGACACCAAACAAGAGAGGAATTTGGATAATGAAGTGTCTAAGAAATAATCATAAGAAAGAGTCATGAGGGATCCAAATTTTGATGCTAATAATGAATTTCATGATGTGTGTATTGGTGATACAAAGGCAACCACAAAGTAAGTCATAAAATAAAGAAGATAAAGGATCTTTTGATCAAAGAAGATAAGGCTGATCCAATATAACCCAAGATGCATCAAGAAGTGAAAAACAAAGAGGGAGAAAACTACCCAAAGATACAAGATAGTAAAAAAAAACAAGGTGAGAGAGAAGAATAAACCATGTGTTTGGATAGTTATAACTTGACACTGAAGATAAAGATAAAAAACAAGAAGAAGGTGAGAATGCAATCTCAAAAGTTGCTAAAATGCCATGTGAAGAAGAAAGAGCAAACATGCGACAAAGATAATTGCAATGAAGATGAAAGAAAAATTGACAGTTCAACTATGACTTGGAAGTCCAAAAGAGCAGCTCGGATCATGATAAGTGAAGAAACTTCATGCAAGGTCAAGGATCAAATACATGTTGAATGGGAGAAGGTATGTAACACTCAAAGAAGTGTCAATTTAATTGATGAATTTGTATTATTATGTGTAAGTGAGAGTGATATTGCAAGTGAGAAGTGAGAAGAATGTAATATACCACATCAAGAAGATGAGTCTCATGATGAAGATCAATACAAGGCTATAAAGATGAAAAGATGTCAAGAAAATATAGTCAGAGGACTAGACATGTATATGAAAGAAGAAGATAATCAAGGTACAATTATGCAAGTTTTTGAAGTTCATAATTTTAGTGTTAACTCTTTACCAAATGGTAGATATATAGAATATATAGGTTATGTGAGGAAAAATCATGATCAAATAAAGCATTCATCCATGCAAGAATATGGTGAGGGTTTTTGGGTTGTTCAAGTCTCAAGAGTTGACAAGGTCATCATGTTCAAAGATGACATATGGGATATTGATGATGGAGAATCAAGGAGGATGTTTTAGGGTGATTTGATAAGACAACATCATGACACTAGGACAAATACATGTGAATTATTGGAAGCCATATCTATGGGGTTGTTAAGGATAAAGGATATATTGAATGGTGAGATGAGGTATGCAACTAGAGATGCACAACCCTTATACATTTATTTGAATGAAAATGAATATTGTTTGTTGTTTCAAGAATCAATAATTAGACAAGAAGATATGAATCAAGATAATTATAGTTTGAGAAATATTTATATGGATAAGGAGATAATAAGCACAACAAATTTCAATCATTTTAAAGAAAAAATGGTGGAACATTCAACCTTAATGGAGGATAAAAATAGAATAACCTCAAGGTATGGAACATAGACATACATTTTTATTTAAATTGTGATAATGGTCTTGTATAAATTTGTAAAAATCAAGTACGAAAAATGAAAGAAAGAAGGAATAACTTAAGATTTCATGTTCTACGCATGCCCATACAAGAAAAATCACCATTTGAATCATTAGAGGAGATATGAAAGGTTGAAACATTTGTATAAAGGATAAGAGGATTAATTTGGATGCAAGATGAAAAATCCCAATTGCAAGAACTAGTTGGATTATAGGTACAAGATACTAAAACTAAATTTGACAAGGTGAATAATAACATGGTAAAATTGTTCAAGTTGCATTCATGTGTATACAAGGTAGAAATGTGTCAAGATATGTATACATACAATGAGGTGATAAATAAATAAATGAGACAAGTTGAAAAATTTATCACTTAATAATAATTTTTGGAATTGGAGAAAGAGGAAGAAGCAAAAAATAGGTCATATCAGGCTAGAAGTCAAGATAGAGAGCATTTTGAACAAACAAAAGAATGCAAGGAGTTGGAACCAGAAGCATGATAAGTTTAACATTCCATAGTTTTTTGAAGACAATAAAATGAATAATAAATATAAATACATAAAATACATAATGATAAAATTTGAGAAGTTCTTGGATAGCAATCTCTCTCTGAGTTATATTTTATTTTCCCCCTTGGAAGTATGATGCAGGGGCATCACACATCATGATGGCAAGAGTTTGACTAGATCAAACAAATAGGGGGATATATAACATGTTTATAATTTTTAAAAAAAATTAAGAGTATTCAATTACCTTTTTAAATTATATTTAAGTGATTAGGAGTGCCTAAGTGGCTTAGGAATTCAAATGGAAGTTTACCCACCAAAATCACATAATTTGAATTTTGAATGTTTTGCCATAAAATTGTTATTTTACAAGGGGATATAGTGTTCATAAAGTTATCAAGTGAATATAAATGTTAATTTAATAAATTTATGAATAAAAACATGCTCTTAAGTCACACTTGTATGGTGACATCAACCTTGATGTTTGTGTCAAGGGTAAGCATTCTTATTAGAGGTTATAGGAGGTAGTTATGGTAATTTTGAGAGATAAAAATTTTGTATTTTTGGTTTTGTAATTATTTTTAAATGTTGTATTAAAATAAATAAGGGAAAAATAACCAAAAAAATGTGAATGAAATCCTCAAGTTGATATTTTTGGAAGACAATCCTACTTTTTGTGTGTATGCACCATTTATTGATAATGTTTGAAAGTGTTCAAAGAAAAAGTTTGGTAATGATTTTTTTTTGGTAAGGAATCTATATTGGTGATTAAATAATACATTTTATGACTATGTTTGTGCATTTCACTATATTTTTTTACATTCATGTACATAGTAACCTATGTAATCTTGTTGAGTAACTGCAAGTATAGGCAATCAACACAAGGCACTATAATTTGGAGTAATAACAGTGTCAAAGAAGTCTTGTAAGGGATTATAATATAGGATAAAATCAATTAAAAACTTAATAAATCATATACTATGTAAATCCTTTGTTAATTTGTTAGTCCTCAATCTTGCCTCACGATATCTGCAAGATATGACTATGTAATTAGATAACCAAACACTAGAGCAAATAGGGTCTGATAAAGAGTGTAGTGGAGGCATAAAAGTGAGTAGTTGTTTAAGAAAAATATTAATGGATATTTTTTTAAGTCCCTTAAATTTTTTTCAAAGTTTTTTGGTTTATTTTTATGTTTCAAATCCTTAAAAACAATATTTCTTAATCCATGAACTATGACTTTGTGTCCTTTATAAGCCAAGAAAGTCAGAAACAACTTGAGTAGAGAAGTTTTAGTGCATAATTAGTGATTGAATAAAGTTTATTGAGTTATATTTAAACCTTATAAACCATTCATTCAATTTACAAAACCTTTGAGATCAAACTAATCCCAAAAGAGTACTTGCAAACCTACATGTGGTAACTGTACAGTCTGTGTGCTTGAAGAACATGGTAAAAGGTTGAAGAGAGGAATTTAGGAGAATAAATAAATATTTTAAACTATGAATGACATTATAATAAAGATAAATAAACCTTTATAGATCCAAGAAACTATATTAAGTTCACAAAATCTCAATTTGATGGTTCTCAAGCTACCACAGTCACTGTGAACCCTTAACTAGGGTTTTAAACTAGAATTCAATTTCATAGAGTTTAAACTAGTAAATATTCATAAAAATTGGTCATTAGGTGGGTATATGTGTAAGAGAGGATATTTATGATTTTTTATATTTTTTTTGTATATTTTTACATGTGAGAAGGAGACTATGTGTAAGTGGAGATAGAATAGGCCTAATTAGGTCTGGTAGTGATCTATAAAGGTCTCAAATAAGGTGTTATAAGTATAATTAAGGTCCAAAAGTGCATAATAAGTTAAAAATTAGTAAATGGTATCTAAAATAATGACTTATATATCAAGGTATAGTATTACAAATCTGTATAAGTAGAATTAGTCCAAAAAAGGCCTACTAGAAGTGATTGAGGTATATAGAGAAGTTGTCAAAGAAAGAATGAGTAGTGGAAAGTATTGAAAAGAGTAAGAGAGGTATCAAAGGAAAAAATAGATTATGAAAGAAACAATGGAAGACATGAGATAGGAAAGGTATTTTTGAACCTAGTATGACCCCTTGAATCATTGGTCTAGTGACTGAATATTGAACCAAGAAGGAATTAGGGATTTTGTTTGATCATCTATGCATTAGTTCATTTCTCAATTGGTAGATAAGAGCCACCCATTTAATCATATCATGAATAAAGGGGTCACATTTAAAATGGATGAATATTATCAATTAACATTTGATAATCTCAAGACATATTTATCCAACCTATGAGTTTTGATACTGCCAACACCTAGACAACCACTACTTCTTTACATATTAGCAACTGAGCATGCACTAGGGGAACCTTTGGCCCAACATGATGATCAAGGTAAAGAACATGTAGTATATTATTTAATATGCACACTAGTGTATTATGAACACAATTATATGCCTATTAAGAAGGTGTATTTAGCTATGGTTTTTGCTTTCTAAAAGCTATGACTTTATATGCTAAATAATAAAAAAATTGTCATTGTTAAGGTGGATCCTCTCAAATTTTTATTATCCAAAGTAGTTCTCATAGGCTATAAGTCTAACTAGCTCATGATCCTAAGTGAGTTTGATGTTGTGTATTATAATTAGAAAGCTTTCAAGGGATAGGTTATTACTGATCAACTTGTATAGGCCCTTATTATAGACACTCAACCACTCATATTTGACTTTCTAGATGATTCTATCATGATAGTGGAAGAAGTGCAGCATGAACCTAAATAATGGAAGCTATATTTTGATGGTTCCTTCACTTACTATGTATCTAGATCTGACATATTACTGATTACACCACAAGGGGATTTGATTCCCTAAGTGTTTCATATCAATTTTCATTATACCAATAATATGGCTGAGTATGAGGCTCTTATTATAGGTACATCTTTACATAAAATGGGATATTTAGAATTTAATGGTATATGGTGATTCATAATTAATCATAAATCAAACCACTTATCAGTATCAAACTAGATATGATAATCTTGTACCCTACAAGCTCAGTGTTGATAATCTTAAAGTTCATTTTAAATCTTTGCGGTTTGAACAAGTACCAAGGGCCAATAATAGATATGCTGATGTAATGACAATAATTGGGTCAATGATATAGATTTATGGCAATGTTAAATAGTATCAATTTTTTTATTGAGAATCTTTTATATCCTACACATATTATGCTAGATTTAGAAAGGGTGATGCACCATTGTTGGTCCCAATCCCCCACCTCAACTAGCTTGGTTCCAAGATTTTTATAATTACTTTCATGATCACATTTTTCCACTCAACTTATCCAATTACTGAAAAAAATTATTCCTTCACTATCTAGCCCATTATAACCTCCATGTAAAAATGATTTATCACAAAGGATATAATGTAACACTACTTTATTGGTTATCTTTAAGAGAATCCAAGCTAGCACTAAAGGAGGTTCATGAAGGAATGTGTGAGGCCCACACCAACGGTGTAGTCTTATCTAAAAATCTCCTTAGAATAGGATATTATTGGCCAAAAATGGATAAAAATGCTTGAAATTATGTGAGGAAGTGTGTTCCTTACCAAAAATAAGTAAATTTGATACACACACCCTCCTTGCCACTACAACCAATCAAAACACCTTGCTCATTTTCTACTTGGGGCCTTGATCTCATTAGGAAAATAAACTCAACATCTTCAAATAGCCAAAAAGATATTTTGACTAATACTAATTATTTTAGTAAGTGGGTTGATGTCATTCCTCTCACTTACATCACTAGTAAGTAGATAGCTAAATTCATTCATTACCATATCATCTATCAATATGGCATCCAAACATGCATTATATTTAATAATGGTGGATCCTTTGTAAATATAAATGTTAAAGACTTTTGTGAAAAATTCAAAATAAATTACAATAAAACCATGCCATATAACCCATAAGGCAATAGACAAGTTGAGGTGTCAAACAAAACCATTATAGCCATTTTAAAGAAGATTGTCAATGAGATTGGCTATAATTGGCTCTTGAAAATCTTTCCTACCCTTTGGGCTTATCGAACCAGTCATTAGACCCCATAGGATCCACTCCATACTCCCTTATTTATGTCACAAAATATATTATCCTAATTGATATTGAACTCTGTTCATTGAGAGTGTCTTTGGAGCATATTGAAGATGATGAGAAATACATAGTCTCAAGGTTGCAAGAGCTATAACTCCTTGATGGTAGGTGTTTAGCTTCCCTTAAAAACTTACAAGCCTATCATAATATATTGTAGAGTAGCTAAAACAAGTGAATTCTCCCTCAAGAGTTTAAAATTGGTTATTTGGTCTTGAAAGAGAACCATTAAAACACAAATTCTAAATTCAAGAAGAAAGGTAAGTTTCAACCTAATTGGCTAGGACCATATGTTATCACAGTAAGCTATGGATCAAGGGCATGCAGACTGGATACTCTAAATGGTGAAGAACTTACAAATCCAATTAACATCATGCATCTTAAGAGGTTTTATGCTTGACATATTTGAACCATTATCTATGAGACCTCTTACATGGGGGTAACTTGTGATAAAATGATTTTATCTTACTATTATATCCTAGACCATCTTCTCATTCTTCTTCCTATAATCCTAATTATTCATGTCTTGATTTAAAGTTGGGTTCATTTATGTTTTATTTTTATTTATTTTTTTAAATGTAAATATTTTTAACTCTAGTATTTCCATTTCTTATCATTATCCTTAGTTATAAATATGCATATCTGAATTGGCTCAATGTAATTAAAATGCAATGTCATTATGAGTTACTCATATTTAAGATGAATAATTTCATTTTTCTATATCAAGCACTTTGTCCTTTGGTTACAAGTCTCAATGTTAAATTAAATCCAATTATCAGCTCTTAAAAACACCAAGGAAACTAGGTACCAATGGCTTATCATGTACCTGAATCTTTTCAAGATGTGCATCTCTTGGCATACATCATGACTCTAATCAAACACTAGTTAGTTTTCTTCATCGCTCATTCCATTCTCTCCCACTATAGGGTGAACTATATTGGCTTGAGGTCCATTTAGACTATGTAGGTAATGCTTGGATACATTATGTATCTCAGGTTATCTCATCCACCTTCATTCTTCTTTTTCTCGTCACTTTGGGCATTCTCATATTCCTAGTTTTTTATGGATTTTATAGCCATTACACAATTGCATTTATGTTTGCACTTGTTCATCTTTAATATATGTAATAGGTTATATCCTTGATCTATTTCTTGATAATTTTCTCTATAGGGGCACAACATTTGAACTAGTGACAAATCTAAATCAGACCTACAAGGGTAAACCATTTTTACCAGTGATCAAGATCATCCCTATTAGGGAAAAATTGTTTTATCACATTGCTCCAATGGAGATCATTATTATTTCTTCTATATTTGGAGACATGATTCTCTTTTTCTTCTAATACCAATCTATATGGAATTTTTCCCTCATTTTGGAAATATTCTAGTGTGTAACTTGTCTCCAGATCGATCAGTTTCGAAGCATGTAACTTGCACCCTAGCCTTGGGTGTGTTTAAATTTTGTCACTTCTATTTTTGGATTGTATCCTTCCCCTTCCCCCATATCTTGGCCCATTTTTATTTGATTATATTTTTATCATTAATGGAATAAATGTGTGAAATCATTAGCTCATCTGGATTTAATTTATTTCATGGGTTAATCTCACTTTCCCTCTCTTTTTGAGAGTCCATCCTTCTCTTTCATCCTTTTATGTCCTCTCGAGGGAGCATCATGGGTCATTTCCATTTTATTCTTGACAAATATTTTATTTTAAAATATTTTACTTCATTTGAATGTCTCGCTACACCTTATTAAATAGGGTTAACATGTAGACATCTAATTCCTAACACCATTTGTGTTGAAATTATCAATCTTACTCAAAATACACTATAATACACAATTAAGCCAAAATCACTAAAAATGTGCTAAATGATTTGATCTTGTCATATATAAGTGTTGATTTAGGCTATTGTATCCATAAATGGGGAAATGTATTATATTTTATTATTAACTTTAATCAAATCATTTTGAGTAAAAATGAAAAAAAACACATTTTGGTGCTCTAGATCACTCTTTTCTTATAATTCAGAAGCACACGACACATGCATGTATTATTTTGTGTCTAAAACATCCTAAATCAAATGGAAATCTATACGTAACTAAAATCACCTTCTAATTCCTCCTAAATCAAATTAATGAAATAGTAATATGACTTTTTGACCAGTTTAATTAATGAAGTGCACCAATTTCTAAATAATTGCTTAAATTTTTATTAATCTTAGGAAAATTAAACCAAATTATTATCTTAACTAAAATTACATAGAATTTATTTAATATTTTCTATTATAAATTGATTCATATTAACTGCATCATCGAATGACATGATCAATGGAGTGGCATTCATAAGCCATAAATGCAACAAATATCAATATTATGGCTTCCTATGCCTCTTTAATACCCCTTCTTCCCAAATATTTATGAGGATATTTATGGATATTATTTTAATACTAGATTAATTCATGGCCACACATCTTCATCTTGAGATGGGTAGTCATGGTTAATCCTGATCAATTTGGAAATATATAAATAATAGGGTCAAGACCACTTTGTTTACACTTAATTTGTGTAAACTTATAATGTAAGATTCTCTCTACAATCCATTTTAGTGTAGTTTGATAATGTTTTATTTTCATTAAGATAGCCTCATTCATAGACATAGTATTTATTTTCATATCATGAGACTAGATTATACTTGGTGTTCTTAAGATGGTGGAGGAGCTTCACTTACACCATTGTTTAAGACTTGAGCATCCAAGAAAGGGGGAAAACACACTTGGAGACACTTATGGATGATGGGAATATCTTGGGAAGGTAATGTATGTTTTATTTATTTCAATTGAGTTCTTAATTATCATTTGTACACTTTTGAATAGGTTGGTCTAGATTGTTAGTTCTTATGCATTTATTGTGTTTTTTATGACTAATGCTTGATTTAACCATATTTGTAATCTATGCCTATAGGTGGCTACTAGATGAAACATAGATACCAATACTTTTCAAGGCAAATATGTTATTTTAAGCATCTAGGACAAGATGATTATTAATTGTCTAATAGAAAGCATAGTTTGGAGGCACATAAGGCTAATCATCAGGCATGTGGTTCATCAGTGTTAGACTATAAACTCAATTTAAAATTACATATACGATTCAAGGATGGGGTTTATTAAGGGTGCCTTGGATGAGATCTTGATTAATCATGGGGACCTAGTTATAAGCTCCTAGTTATCCTAAAGATGGTAAATCACGTACATTATATATTTGAGGTACCATATGGTGTTCTATGTTCATAACTTTGCTGTAAGTTAACATTAGGGATGAAATGGAAAAAAAGGGTTATTCTAAAGATCATTCACATCAAATTATCTATATCCCTCATGTAGGTTTAAATGGTAGGGACCTAGACTAATATGTAGGGGTCTTTTAACTTCTGATACAATTTGTGAAATTGAGCATTGAAGAAGGTCATAGCTTCATTTGGTTCTCTCTTATTAATTAAAAAAATTAATGATATAGAACTAAAAGGTTTATGGGAAACCTAAAATTATTTACAAATATGGTTTCCAAGACATCCTAAATGGTTATAGACTCATTTGTTAATCCTAGTTACCAAACATAGGCACTTTATCCTACTGAATAAGGAAACAACCTATAGGCAACATCTTAGTGTAGCACCTATATTATAATAAGGGTATCCTTGAATGTATATATATGATCTTGAGTTATTTAAATTCCTACAACTATGAACTTAGGATAAAAATTGACTAGGTTCTTTGGCAAGTCTTGTCCAATCCTTAGAACTTTCATAGGGTACCCACCTTGGCTAATCCATACCATGGTATAGGCTAGGGGATAATAAATGGATTTACAAAAGGAGTATTTATAGCTATTAGTTAATTACCATCTGATTGAATGGACTTATCCTTTATTTTCCTTTATTATCTCTCCATTTTGGCATTCTATGATTATTAAGGTCTAAGAGCTCAAAGTTATCCCCAACAGACTTTGATTGAGTGTTTATCCTCTTAATTTTTAGCTTAAGGAACAATTTAGCCTAGTGGAATCAAAGGTTCCTAAAATGTAATAGTTAAAAATTTGGTTGTGACTCAATTTATGTTCATGGGGTGGCTTTAGAATCAAAATATTGATGGGTCTTTTGATGCACTAACTTTGGTAGGGGTTGTTAGGCCTTGTCTCTCTTGAAAGTAGATTTGTGTGAAAAAACCTCCCCAATATCTTGGTTACTAGGTCTTAGTATGAAGGATAAATTAAATGGATCATTGTGACTATTCCATTTCAATGGGACTTTAAAAAAAATCTCTATGATAATTCTAACTTAGGCATTAAGGAAGATGTAAGAAGCTCCCTCAACAGTGTTCATAGGGCCTAGCCTCTAATGAAAATAATTATTTCTTAAGATAAGACCAATAATTAAATAACTAATTTTAAAATAGAATTATCATGTGAATGTATTCAAAAATGCTTACATAGTGACAAACATAATTAATTAATCGATATTAGTGCGCATATTAAAATGCTTTCAACCTAGACTAATTCATCATCATAAAGAAAATACAAACAAAGAAGGGATAAAGAGAGAAAAAAATCATGTTGATACTGAAGATATTATTTTAATATATGATTAATCACACCCATTGCATCTAATCCTTTTTTGATCCAAACTTTTATCCATAATCTAGGTGGATATTCTAATATAAGCTTGACCAATATGGATGCTAAATAGTTAATTGATTAACAATTGGATTTATGACTATTATATGATGTTAAAATGTCAAAACATAAATGTATAAGTACCAAAAATTAAATTTAAAACTTGTTAAAAATGAACATAAAATAAAATTCTAAGTAAAGCACATAATAGGTAGATAATTTTATCCTAGGGAACTTAAGGTGGAAAAAATCCAATAAGTGAGGCAACTTACACTCCCCTTCCACTATGTTTTGTAACAATTACACACTCTCACTACTAGCAATAGACTTTACAGACATAATATTTACTAATAATCTATCCAACACTCATATAAAAAATTTATACACTTTCAATACATTTATATACACTTAAAACCTGAGCCAATCATCTATAGCCAACAAAAATAAGAAACTGAGAACCAAGACTCAAACTAGCCAAAAAATAATGTAAATCCAACTTCCCTTTATCTCCCTCATTTATATTTCTTCCTCCTATTTTATAATTATTATGGCTTATATTTATGATATAATATCCTTAAAAACCCTTAAGCAATTGAAACAACCTCAAGAAGTCAAAATGTCAAAAAATGCTTCAACTCCCATGTTCTTGGCTAGCTCTAGAGTTCAATAGTCTAGAGCTTTAGACCAACTTAAAATGGCTATAAATTTGGATATGAACTCAAAATTAAGTTCCATTTTTTAAAATTGTCTATTTTTTAAAGATTACTCAAATATAAAATAAGAATATAATTTTGATACAAATACAATATAGTTTTAACCCTTGGAATAGAAAAGTCTTTTCCTAAGAGCATACACCTTACTGAATCATCACCATGAAGATGTCTGGATCATCCTCATATTAATTTGCCTCAGAATCATGTCTAATATTGATATTTTGAGTAATTTAAATATCTTAAAATACTATAATAAGAACATAACTTACATATAATTCGGCATAGTGGAAACTTAGTATGCATGACTAGTATACTAGAATCTAAATTTGGATCATACCTCCCCAATTTGAGGATTTGAAGTCCCTAAAATTTTAAGAACGTACATAGTGAGGAAATTTCTATCCCCACTTCTTAACCCTCTCTTGAACTTAGAGGTGTATATGCTGAAATAAATTATCATCCTTGCGAACTATTGAGTCCACCCTTTCATGCCCCTTATGTGGATCACTTATTGAGGAAGGCCCATATCTAAAATCAAACATACTAATAAAAAATGCACCACATTATCTTCATTATTACACCTAATATGAGTATCCTTACATTCTTGTTATCATTAAAAATAAGGAAACAAAAATTCCCACTGACATTAAGTAATTGGTTACCTTGAGTAGAACTCACCAAGGAGGGTTTAGATTTTCCTTCACAAGAATGAATGGTGATTTTTTAACATCTTTAACCAAATGGTATTGATTATTACTTTTCCTAGAAAACATCTCTAACGTACATATAGGGGATTCCAAAAATTATTCCACAAATGTCAATAGGTGTAACATCTACAACAAATTCAATAATGAAATGTTAATTTATTGTAAACTTGACTTTGCATCATTTGGAGACCCTTATCTCTATTCCTTTTTTCACCCATCCTAATACATAAGGTACAGGATTATCATATGATTCTAGCCCAAGTGTTTTTACCAGCTATTTACTAATTAAATTTTAATAAGAGCATGAATAAAAATATCAACTTTAACCATCTTAATTTGAACTTTGATATGAAATATTTTAGAAGGTTCACAATTGTCTTGAGCATGATTAAAATATCTAAGAATATATTTTTATGCAAAGAGGTACAACACAACTTATCATTTACATCTGCATTATAATTAATCTCTTCTCCTTAAATCAATACCACAGAATTTGTATTCTTCTTCTTCTTATTGTTTTTAAATGGATGCAATTCTGGATGTAACTTCTAACACTTATCCTTAGAGTGGATATCAACATCACAATTCCCACAATGTTGTTAAGTATCCTTCTAGGAAACCATATAAGAAACATCGAACCCACCTTTATTCTTTGGAACATCAAAATATTTTGAAGAGGAATATGTATCCTTGTTCTCATCCATATCAACATAGTAGGATTAAGAACAAGCCTCATATATGTCCTTTGGCTTGGAAAGTAAAATGTGCCTCCTTAAGTAACTATGAAACCCTCCAACATACTTTATGAGCATATCACGATCAAATGTATCTTTTCCCATTTAGACCACCCTTTTTTGAAACTCACTTATATAGGCATGCACACTTTGGACTTCTTATTGTGAACAAGGAATCTAAGAGGGGATATTAGTATTTTGTTAGTCCAAGAAATAAAACTCAAATAAACACACTAAAATCCTAACACCTCTAGCCTAGACACTAGAGAGAGCATAGGTAACAAGCATGCATATGAACTACAACTAAAACATAAAATAAATCCTTATTTTACTTTCCTTGGAACTCCAAATGGCTTACTAAGCTTGTGCATCAAGAAGTCTTCATCAAAGGGATTTTGTTGGCTTCACCTTTCCTTGGCACCTTGGTTTGGCTACTTGGCTCATGAATTTGGCATGGTAACATTACATGTAATGATCATTTTTATCTATAATTTTGTGTATTATAACATTACATGAAGATTTATTGAACATAAATGGCTATGGCCTTGAATTTATATCCTCTAGAATTAACTCTCACCCAAGGTGAGTTAAGTTTGAGTTGAGACTAACTCTAGTGGAGTTAAAAGTTATCATGCAATTATGACCTTTAGTTACTAGTCATAGTTTTCAAATTAGATATTTTGGGATATTTTGAGATATTTTGATTATTCATAAAGGTAATGATGAAAGGCTTGATATTTTGATTTTTTGAGTTTATATTTTTTGATATTCATTAATTATAAATGGATAATTCATCTAAGCATTTAACCTTGTTTAATTAATTAATTGATTTTAAATAAAAATTTTACTCTTTTAAGATTTGATTAAGTGGACCATTTAATAGTTCCATAGGACAAATTGAATTTTTTTATGTAGTCAATTGATTAGGAATGAATATATGAGAGCTTATTATTGTATACATGCTAGCATCCCATATAGGGATGCCTCAACACAATTATGAAGTTTGATAAATGATGCACAACCATATTTAGGATGTTTAATGATTCCTAGGATTAATTTGTAATTTTTTGGCCAGAATTGGATGTCTATAGTTTCCCCCTATTTGGGAAGGCATTGCAAGCTATAGGCATAGTAATGTCTTCTCAAAGAGTGAAAGGTTCATGTATAGATATGAATTCAATGATAATGAATGAGCTTTGGATTCTCCCTTGAGGGAGTGGTTGGAAAAAAAGGTTAGTGACTAGCCCCTAAAAAGAAAGAACAATGGGATCAAAAGGTAAAAAGGGGTGGAAAAGACTGATTTGACTAGATGTGGTTATAATTAGTGGCATGATGAGCTACTCTAGTTAGGTAGATAAACATGATGATTTTCCCAAAGGTACTTAGAATCATTGGCATAGCTAGATAAATAAATAATGATTTACCCAAAGGTGGTTATAATCATTAGCCAAATAATAAGGGTAGCAAGAGAATGATTTTACCAAAGGTAGTTATAATCATGAAAAGGAAAACAATGGTTTTCCCACAAGTGGTTAGAATCATGAGTAGGATAAAAACATGCCCCAATTGGGTGGATAAAGATAATAATTTTCCCAAATGCGGTTAGAGCTATTGATTTAGCTAAAGGTGGTTATAATCATTAACCTCTAAAGAGATCAAAATAAAATGATTTATCCATATGAGGTTATAATAATTAGCTTTACAGGTGGGATAGTACACAATGATTTACCCAAATGTGGTTAGAATCATTGGCAAAATAATGGGAATATTATGGCAAATTGGAATAGGGAGTTTATGTACTAAAGCCATACTAAAGGAGTAAGAGTAAGCTAGTACAAAGGAAAAAGATGAATTTAGAAAACCTACTAGTATGGAGATGCATGTCCTAACTAGAAAGGATTAAAATCCATTCATGATTTAATTACTCTATATGGTGAAATGATTTGAGTAGATCAAGAATATTTTAAGTACCAAGGAGAAGTATCACGACCACATTACTTATAATATTTATCAAGATGATTTTTGTTGTAGCACATGATGGGAGGCCTCATGATAGAAAACACCATGATAATTAAACATAAATATTCATAAGGACTGACACACGATCCAATAAATAATTGAAAATAATAAATCGATGATAAATACCATGATGGTAATGTTGATGTATGAATATGGATAGACCTAAGTATAATTCATAATGAATTACCTAATGAACACATGTATACTAAGTTAAGGCACAATAACAAAAGAAAACAAATAAGAAAAAAACAAATAAAAAACAAAACAAAACACAAAGAAAATGAAAAAGGAAGAAAAAAGGACAAATAAAACAATGAGAACAAAAAATAAATAAACATAAAAAATGATTAATCATAATTTTAGTGCAAATAAAATACAAAAAAATGACATAAGATCACCCCTAGGATATAAGGATGACAAATAGGGAGGAATAAAAGAAAAGGAAGGGGTAGTCAAACTAACTCCAGATGCACTAGGAAAGTGGATGTTGCCTACATAGTTCCATGGATTCACAATCCAATAAGAAATTTAGGCAAAATGTAGTCTCCCAGGATATGGGATAGAAGAAAATGATGATAATAAAACATGATTGATGTTGTAGAGGAAATATGGGTATGGGATAATAAAATGATGAGAGCATGAGATGAAGCCTAGTAGTCATTAATGTATGAAATTTGAATACATAATGCACAAAATATGAATGCATAAAATGGAGATAGCATAAGGCTAAAGTCCAACAAGGATGGGGAAACTAAATGACAAGTGATTTCTTATGAGATAGTGAGGACTCCCAAAATCTTGAAGGCAAAGAAGTGGTTAAAAATTAATTTTAGGATTTTTTAAGAACTTTTACAAATGTTTTTGAAATTTTCTATATATCTCAACTTGTTTGATAATGATGAGATACTAAACACCCAACTCTCAAACTGATGATAATATTCAAACTTGAAATTACTTGCAAAAATGGTGAGAGAGTGAAAACTTTAAATTATTCAAAAAATGATGAGAGCATGAAAACATGAAATTTCTCACAAAATGGTGAGAGTGTGGCAAAGGGTGACTGAGCTAACCTCAATATAAATCAAGAGCTACCTACATAGTCCCATTAGGACCTCAAGTTATTGTAGTTATATTTTACATTGGAGGAATTTGACTAGGTAGTAGAAAGGTCATGAATTAGGAAAATGGCATAATATGGCAATAGGAATGGCAAGGTGGGTCTTCAAGGCATGATAAAGATGTTGTTCTTAATTTTCCCATAGGTAGTTATAATTAGAAAATAATGGCACAGTATGGAAATAGGAATGGCAAGGTGGGTATGGAAATAGGAATGGAAATGTGGTAATTCAAGGCATGATAAAGAAGTTATTACTAATTATAATTTTTATAATTAGGAAACAATGGCATATGTTATTGATACTAATTTTCCCAAAGGTAGTTATAATTAGTAGTGGAGATTGAGACATTGATTTACCCATAGATAGTTATAATCTGAAACACTCAAAATGAAATGAAATAAGGATTAAAGGATGTAACTGCTACACTACTATCATACTGGTCAAAAATACTACCTTTGTTTAGAATGTTAAATAAACTACTAAAACTTGATATGAGTTCCCTTGTTGAAGGTGTCTAAAGAAATAATGGAATGGAACCAAGGTCAAAGGATTAGGTAGGGAGGGTGAAAATAACTTTTTTTGATAGGAAGGTATGATAGAATGGTATATGGTATAGTACAAAGGTCATAATATGGTACAATGTAAATTGGACTCAGATAATATTTCAACTCTCTAAAATAAAATTATGCTTGAGGTGTATGATGTTCATTGGATCATCAAATTCATCTCCATCTAGAGTAGAGAGCCTATATGCTTTGTAGCCATAATTTTAAACAATGATATAGGGGCCCATCCAATTGGGTTTGAAATTTCCCTTCTTCTTGATCATGGTGTTCTTTAATTTTTCTTTAAGAACAAGATCACCAAGATCAAACTCTCTATATTTGACCCATAGATTATAGTGGCCACAAAGTCTATTTTGATATGCTTGAATGCTATTGACTCTATCCATGCATTTATCATCAAGTAATTTTAGCTCTTTTAGGTGATAAACTCTATAGTATTCATCATCCAAGACATGTTTTAATGATATGCAAAGATAAGGTGAATCAACTCAATGGGAAGAATGACCTCAGTGCCATAAACTAAGGACTATGGAATGGCTCCTTTTGGGGTACAGTAATTAGTGTAGTATTCCTAAAGGGAATAGAAGATTTGGAGGTGCCAATTGTAGCCAACATCATTTCCAATATTTTTAAGGATGTTGACAATGGTTTTTTTGGATGCTTTAGATTGGCTATTACATTATGGGTAATATGTGGTAGAAAAATGTGAGTAATTTTATACTCAACACATAATATATTTACATATTTATTCTTAAATGATCTACCATTATTAGATATAATGTTGGAGGGAATACCATAGTGGTAGATGAGATGGTTAAAGATGAACTTAGAAATTTCTTTTCCAATCATGTAAGTGAGGGGTATAGCTTCAACCCACTTAGTGAAAGACTCGATATCAGTAAGGATGTATTTATGGCCATAAGATGAGTTTGGGTTAATATTTCCAATGAGATTGAGGCACCTTATTTCAAATACACATGGTGTAAGTGTTGGTTTAAAGTTTTTGCTTAGGGCATGAATCAGATTGGCATACCTTTGACACTTGTCACACCATTTGATATATGTAGTTACATCTATATCAATAGTTGGCCAATAATATCTAGTATGTAGGAGCTTTTTGGCTAGGATATCCCCACTGGTGTGGGATACACACACTCCTTCATGAACTTCATGTAATTATAATGTTTATTCTACCAAATTGAAATAATGAGGTAGAATTCAATCAAAGCTATCGTGATAAAGGATTGGGCCAAGTAAGGTATAACATGTGGCTTGGTGGGTAAAGGCCTTTTGATATTTGTGTGATAGTTTTGGTGGCATGATATGGTCATGAAGGTAGGTAAAGAGGTCTAAATACCATGAATATTTGGGACCAATAATATCATAGATAATTATGATGGTTAAGGGTTTATGAGAAAGATCTAGAAGATTTTCAATGAGGAATTGGTATTCTTTTGCGTTGTCGATCTGGTAGATCAAAGAGCCAATGGTGGCCATGGCATCTATTATTTTATTATTATCCCTTGGTATATGTTCAAAATGTATGTTATCAATCTATTGTTTGAGAGTATCAACCATGCCTTATATGGTACCAACTTATCATATTTGGTCTAAAAGTGGTATGTAACCTGATTGATGATTAACTGAGAATCACCATAAAATTTAAGATGCTAAATATTCCATTATATTATTTATAAAAGCCCTAAAATGATTGATTCATATTCATACATGTTTTTAGTACAAGAAAAGCTGATACATAATGATTTAGGGATAAGATGCCCCTATGGTATAATGAAAAATAGGCCTTCCCCCAATCCACGTGAGGTGAATGATCCATCAAAATGCATCTTCTAGTGATGTTACTCAAGAGGTGTTTCAATGATGGTCATGATGGACTCATCTTAGAATTGAAAAGTTAGTGGTTTGATTTTTTCAAGGTGTGCTTCATCAAGTTGATCTACAAGGAATTATCCATTTATATCCTTCTAGTTGATGTACTATGTTTTAAACTCACTCAGAGGCATGATCTATTTAGCCATGTGGATTTTTAAAGATATCTTGAATAGTATATACTTGAGTGGATCTACTTTGGAATAACCATGGTATTGTAATTTTTGGGTTGAAAAGGCCATAGCTTAATAAGATTTTTTAATAATCATATAATTATGCTAATACACTATGAGTGTATGGCTTAAATAGTACATGGTATTTTATTTTTCATTATCATCATGCTGAGATAGAGGTTCCCCTAGGGCCTTGTCTATGGATGAAATTTATAGTATGAATAAATTTTTTATGGCATAGGTGGTCACAAAATAGGTGTATTGATAAGATATTCCTTCGAGTGTTGAAAATCTTTTTGGCATTCTTCATCCCAATGAAATATAACACCTTTATTCAACAAGTATGTAAATGGATGGCATTTATCAGTCAACTATGATATAAATCATCTAATAGCCTATATCTTTCCCTACAAACTATAAAGCTATTTCAAATTAGAAGGTGGTGACATCTTAGTAATGACTTGTACTTTGGTAGGATCAGCTTAAATGCATCAATGAGAGATGATGAAGCCTATAAATTTTATAGAAATGACACAAAAAATGTACTTATTAGGATTGATTCTAACCTTGTATTCATGAATCCTCTCAAATATTTTTTTAGTATAGTTTGATGATCGACACGGGTCCTTGACTTACCCAATATGTCATCAACTTAGTCTTTAATAGTGTCATGAATCATATCATGAATTATGATAGTCATGGATCTTTGGTATATGGCCCTAACATTTTTTATACCAAATGACATAACCTAATAATAAAACATTCCCCATAGAGTGGTGAATGCTATCTTATGTGGGTCTTTTGGTGCAATTTGGATCTGATTATATCCTAAAAATCCATCCATTGGTGAAATCATTGCATATCTCGATGCGAAGTTGACTATCATGTTAATTTTTGGAAGAGGAAAGTTATCCTTAGGGTAGGCCTTATTTATATCTATGAAATCAATGCATATTATTATTCCTTTTGGCTTCTTACTAACTAGCACAACTTTAGATATCCACTCTAAGTAGTTGATCAGTTAGATACATATCACTTGTAAGAGTTTTTCTAGTTATTTATTTACCAAAATAATAATATGAGGATGCATTTTGAGTAGTTTTTACTTCACAAGTTTGGAATCAAGATGTAAAATGAGGTGGTGTACAACTAAGGCAGGGTCCAAACCTAACATGCTTGAATAGGCCCAAGAAAATATTTTGACAAATTCCCTCAAATGGGATATAAAGATTTCACATTCTTCTTCAATGAGGGATGAATCTAATTTGATCCATTTTGAGTCATCTAAAGTCATGATGTTTACTTCTATAGTGTCTTTCATGAGGAGATTCAAACCATCCTCCGAGATGGTTGATAATGATCAACTGTAAAGTCCTCTCTTTAGACTAGTTCTTCAATTTTACCTAAACAAGATGAATCTAAATCTCCTAATGGTAGGGATGGCCATGTTACAAATACTATCATAAATTATTGAATAATTCAATCAAAGGCATGTTGTTCTTCAAAAATAAACTTGGACCTGAAAGCAAGTTCATCATTGGTGGCCTCCTAAGCTTCCTTTGAGGAAAGATGAACACCCCTGTCTAATGGAACCTAAAATAGGGTTTCACCAAAAAACTAGCCTTTTTCTTTACTTCTAACTTGATTAAAAAGTGTCTCAATGATGTTTTCACTTTGAGACATAAATTTTTAATTTATTTGTTTATGGCTAAAGGTGTTCACCCATTCTCCAAAATAGGATGTAGGATCTAGTTTGATAGAGAACCCTTGTTTGTGGTCTCTCAATGGAACATTGTCTTTTAGTATTAAGAAATTGTAAAGGGCCTCATCATTCTTAAACTCATATAAAAGCACTATGGATTAATGTTGGTTCTAGGCTATCAATTGAGGGAAATATAGAAGAAGTGGCATATTGCAAATAACAAGGATAAGGGTAAAACTAGCATGGGTGTCAAATATATTGGTATTGGCAAGGTATTCATAAATGTTTTGATCAGACTCTGCTTCATTGTCTTCATCATCATCACTAATCATTATCATTGGAATATGAATAAGATACGTGGGGTTACCCCTAAATAGTTTAAATTCAAGATCATAGCTTCCTTTGTACCAAGTTATAGAGATTGGCACAAGAATTCCTTGTTGATTTGGCATGAGGCCTTCTCCTTCATAGGATTGATTCTACATGATCTTTTTAGGAATGGGGTATTTGGAATTTTTGTAGAAATCATCCAAATTATCATTGTAAAACCAATATTCAACTTTTGTAAGTGCGTCCTCTTCATGGCTAATGGTCAATGTGAAAATGATAGGATATGGACTATGGAGTTCACCCTTTACCTTTCATTTCCACTCCATACAAGGTGGTTTGCATTTAGGTCTTTAATAAGACTTGGGGTTTTGTGTAATCTTAGCAATGTGAAACATGTCATGAGTCAAATACTCTCTTAGGCCATTAGCTAAGATGGTAAAATGATTAGACATTTTAGGAGGTGGTATATGGTAAGATGAATCAAGGGTATATGGGTCTATGTAATTGGCCTCTAGTAAATTAACAAGTATTTCTTTTCCGTTGTCCTTTTTGTGAACTAGATCTAGGCCAAAGTAGTAGTTATAACTTTTGTACTTAACCTCCAAATTTTTATAATATTCATAGGTATGTAAATATCTATTGATTTTGACCTCCATACTTGAATGAGAAAACTTGAGACACTAGTGCAAGGTTGAAGGGATTACATGAATTTCATTAATCCAAGGTATTCTCAAAATTAAATTATATGATAGGTTAAGGTCTAACACATGGGAAGGTATATCATGGGTCAAGGGCCCAATGATAATTTTCAAGCTTATGGTGCCTTGTGATTCTCACTCTTCATTATCATAGTCTTTGATAGTGATTATTTCTAGCTGAAGATCAACTATTTTATATCTGAGATGTGTCATGACATTCAGAGACATAATATTTAGGCTTGATCTATTATTTATGAGGACACATTTCACATTGTGTTATAGAATTACAACTTCAATATACAATGGATTATTATGGAGAGGACCAAGGAGCAAAATATCACTTTAGTCAAAGGTCAATTGTTAGCCTAGGGATATATGTCCAATGAAAGATTGGAATTTGTTTGGAATTATTTCATTTGGAAATTTGGATTGGCCAAGGAATTCTATCAAGATGTTTTTGTGGATGGTAGACAGATGCAACAAATCCAAAATGGAAATATATGTGGATGTCTTCTGCATTTATTCCAAAATGTCAAAGGTATTTTCCTTTACAATGGCATTCATCTTATTTGTAGATAGAATGGTGGTTTGGATGGGTTTGGTGGTAGGTGGTTATAGGCTGAGAATGGTAATCTTTGACCTTCAAGTTGTGATTGCATAGTCAGGATTAGGTACAAGACCATTTTTTCTAGGAAATAATGATGGAGTGGGGATAGATAGGATGATTCTTTCTTATTGGTGAACTTATATGTGGTCATAGGACAATGATGAATTATCTATATAACTTCCAATAATAATAATCGATGGTTACTGGTACATCTTTTTGTGGTCCTAAGTCAAGGAAGGATCAATGACATATATGAGTTGATTGGAATTATTTAGTAAGACTCCTATTTTGTTAGTACTTTATCTTATATTAATGGTGATGGTGATAATATGACCTCACACAATATGACTTACAACTTTACTATAGTCATGTGAAACTATTTGGTAAGTCTATTGGTTATTAGAATAATTTTGGGCTTGGTTCCATCCACTTAGTTGATGTTGTTATTTCTACTAAAAAATTTTCATGACTATTTACACTTTTTTTTGTTATTGTTTGAGCCTTTTTGTGGTTGTTGATTGTTATTGTTATGTTGTAGAAAAGTGTTTTGATAGATGCCCAAGTTTTGATTGTATGTAAAGGATATATTATCAAATGTAATGAGGTGTTTTATTTTCACATAATGATGTAAATTATATTCATGAACATGATGGTATTCATAAAAATCATTTTTCTATACTAGTCTAGATAAGGAATGCCATCAAGATAGTTCTTTAGAATTGACCAAATAATCATGTTAGAGGTGGCTAGCTTGTAAAACATGGCTTTAATTGATTATCCAAGGTCACTAAAGACTCAATGAGTAGGCACATTTCTCCTTGGAAGAGTGGTTTACAAAGGTAATGGTTTTTGCATTTATTGAGTTGGTCTAGATTGTTATGAAGGTTGCACTTGTTGAATAGGTTGCTGATGAGGAGTAAAATATATGTATAGCATGGGTTGATAAGATAATGTTTTCACTATTGAGACATGATGCGACTTGGTTACTCCATTTCCAACAACATTCTTGTTGAATTTAAATTTCTTATATTTTTCATAATTACTATCCTACGCTGGTATCGATGCTTGTGCTTGGATTTGACTTTGGTTCTGATTTTGACTTGTTCCTTGGTTTTAGTTCTGATTTTGATTTAATGAGGTTAATTTGATAATCCCTTTATCAATAAGGTAATTTTAAATTATGAAACATTATTTGATGATCTATTTGAATATATGTACACACTGAAGTTCCAGGTGATAGGATATCTTACTGTGCAAATTTTTAGTGAGCACAATGAGCAATTATTTATCCATTAAGTTATGGGTAAAGTGGCTAGCAATTTCTCTGCATATCTATAGATATTTTGTGAATATTTCACCAAATTTATGTTTGTCTTAAGTCAAATCCACCCATGAAATTTCATGCTTGATATTTTAGGAGAAATGTTACATATATTTATTTAAGATATCATCAAAATTACATACAAAATTATTTGAAAATTTTAGGAACCACTCAAAATTCTATCTTACTAAATTATGAGGAAAAAGGAGGAGTAAATAAATATCATTATAAGACACTAGCTAGAAAGAAACAAATAATTCTATCAAATGGGCCTTAGCATCTCCTTTACCCTTGTACTTATCAAATTTTGGTAGCTCATAACTTGGAAGAAATGGTATCTACAGATACTCCATGTTGAATGGGTATGAACACATGCCATCTCACTTGAACTTCTTGGTTTGTTTCCCTACTTGAATGATGACAATTACATCCTTCATTTGTTATAGTTATTGTGCCAATAAATTAGATGGAATATTGGTTAGAGGTGGAGGTTGGGTGGTCAAAAGTGGATTACCTTGACTAGGGTATAATGGAGGAATGGTTTGTCATGGAATATTGGTTTGGTTACAGAATTGACTAGGAATATGCATCCACATATGGGATGCTTTTATTCAAATTACATTTGTTGTAGTGAAATATTCTAGTCTAGAATCTATACATAGGCTTAACTTTGAGGGAATTGTGGATAAGATGAAAGGATATGGCTATGGGTAAAGTATTTAGGGAAAACATTATTGCAATGGTACTGACATCAGTGACATTATTGATATTGGTAATAAATAGTGCTGACATCGGCACATTATGGAAACATTTACAATTTCAATAGGCATAAGCACCAACATTAATAGATTAGGTTAAGCTTGCTAACATCGATGGTTGACCAAAACTAATAAAAGGGGGTTTGGCTGCCAACCAAACTCATTTACAACTTATGATTGGAGAAAAAATAGAGTTGTGAGAGAGATTGAGATGGCATAGTAAGGAGGGGACCCAGTGAGAGGTGCACCACCATAAGAGCCAGTTATGCCAAGTTAGAGGAGATAGAGAGATGAGGTAAGATCATCTACTAGTTGTTTTGAAACTTGATTTGGTTATTTGGAGTTTTTAGGCTAATTTAGAGGTGGGGGTATAGAAAATTTTAGTAGAGGGGTAGGAAATAAGGTAGGGTATTTTTAGGATAAGTTGGGGGTAATTTGGGGTAGGTTTTTAGGTTAAATTTTTAGTTTTGGGTTTGGGTCATTTGGCCCTAGGGCTGAACCAGTCATCAACATTAGTGAGGTTCACCAACATCAATAAACATGGCATTGAGGTTAGTAGGTGTCTATTGATGTTAGCTAATACTTATGCTTACAAAGCATTGATGTTGGCATTAAAGTCAATGTCAATGACTGTGAAGAACTAGAAAAATGGGAGAAAGGGTTAGTTTGGATCCCTAGTGGAAGTAGTCAACTAGCCTAATTGCCAAGCTAGCCTCAAAAGACCCTGTGTCGACTGAGCGTTGCCTACATAGCCTAGTTTAGGGCCTCAAGCCAATGTAGTTCTCCCAAGGCCTAAGAAAAAAATCTAACATATGGTTCAAAGGTGTGTTAGGTTAAATGGGTAAAAAGGTAGGTTGAGATAGGTCAAGAAGCCTGAGGATTTAAAAGATAGGTCATAGTGTTAAGGGTCAGGGATATAGGCCATGAGGCCTAGAGTTGTGATAAGTAAATAAGCCTAGAATGGAGAGAGAGAAGAGGTAGTGAAGCCTAGGGTAGAGAGAAAAGAGTAGGGTAGTTAGTTAGGTGGGTATAAGGCTGAGCTAACCTTAAAAGACTTTATGTCGATTAAGTGTTCCTACATATCCTGGTTTAGGGACTTAAACCAATGTAGTTCTCCTAGAGAGAATGGAAAAAAGGTAGTGATATATTATATTAAAAGGTATGTGAATTTATTTATGTGTGTATAGATGCATGTGAGGATGGAGTTGATATTATAGGATCATCTACCAAGGCTTTTGACACATATAAGGAGAGATGTCAATCCAAACAAGTGGGATCACATGGTATATATGGGGTTAGGAGGAGTGTGATGATTTTATTAAGTCACCCAAGATGTGAGCCTTATGATAGCATCAATTGAGAGGTGGGAACATACTACCAACATCTTCCATTTATTAAATGAAGAGTTAACAGTTACCCAAGAGGATGTCTATAGGATTTTACGATTGCCACTCTAGGGTGAGGAGCTCTTCATGTGCTCAAGAGAGGAGCATGATATCTATATGATGGATTTGTATGGCCAACATGTTAGTAAGGTGACTTATCATTTTATGAGTTTTACCTATGAGCCACTGTATATGGTCGATGAGGAGCAGCATCGATTGAACATACTAATGATGATTAGGATCATATTTTATACATTACCATATATAGATGGTGGTCTATTTCTAATTGCATTGATAAGTGTGCTTACACAAATGGTTGAGTAATGAACTATTTTTGCATGGGGTATAGTATTTTTATCATAGTTATATAGAGAGTTATGGGGTTTGAGACTACGACAGTGATACAGTTTGTGTGTCGACCATCTAATACATTATTGGGCATATGAGCACATCATGGTAACATGACCATTGGGGTTACCTAATATGATTATAGCCAGCTTCAGGGTTGGTTTTAGATGGTGGAGAGAGGGCATGGCATAGACCTGAGTGGATGGTATAGTACATGACATTACCTATTATAGGTGCATGATTGAGGGTTTTATCCCCATAGATATATTGTGGAGACACTACCTAACATACCTAATTTTTAGAGGATAGGCACAGTATCTTGTTGGTTTACAGATCTCACTATGAGTCAGGGGGAGATGAACTGGTGAGTTGGAGATGGTAGCCATGACATGGGTCAAGAGGTAGTTTGGTCTACTATAAGATATATTGTCTGCTTTCCCTCAATATAGGAAGGATGACATAGATGTACCCCTACCATTACCCCAAGAGATAGATGGGCTAGATTTTGAGGAGCTACCAATAGCGCTAGGTGTTGGAGATCTAGGGTGCACAATAGCATATACATCTTGGTGGGTAGGTTTACATTCCATGGTGGAGGTCAAGAGACCACCACCAAATTTATATGGGTTAGTGAGAGAGAGGGATGTAGTTATATAGGCATGAGATGTAGCTCTATAGGCTAGAGATAGAGCATAGGCACAAGTATTATCATTACAAGGGTAGGTTGTGACATTTTAGGGCCAAGTTGGGGCATTACAGGGCTAGTTACAGCACTATAGGGCAAGATTAGAGTGTTATAAGGTTAGGTGACTATAGTGACAATAGAGAGGGATAGCTTGAGAGTAGCAAGTTAGGATACTCCTCCTCCTCCACCCCAAGGACTAGTATAGGTGGGGCTATCAGTAGGTGTTATGGGACCACCCTAGACTGTATCTTTGGTGAGATATACTATTACCCTAGATGAGATTGCCTTTTATGAGAGGGCCATCAAAGAGTTTCCATAGATTTAGTGATATTCTGAGTATAGGGAGTAGGAGAGATCTATGTCATGTGCCACAACTTCTAGCTCACATAGACACAGAAGGGCTAAGAGTGGTGATAGCATTGCTTCATCATGACCATGTGGAGAGCCTCGATGATCCTAAGTGCTAGATTTTGATTATATTTTTTATATGTATACCAGCTTATGAGTCAAAGATGCGAGATGTAATTTTGAGAGAGAGATGATATTATGATGATGTATTGATGGACATGTTATTGATCCTATATATATATATATATATATATATATATATATATATATATATATATATATATATATATGTATGAGATGTTTATTTATTTTTGATTTTAATATATATTCATTGTGATTATGATGAAGATATTGATGTAGATGATTATTTAATGCTATGTTAATTTTGATGTTAATATTGATCATGTTAGTTGAGTTAGACTAGCCTTCCCATATATGTGATGGTATATGCATAGTTAGTTTGTTAGTTTCATCTTAGCATTTTTCCATATTTTGTGATGGTGTATACTTAAAATGAAAAAATTGGTTATGTTAATTTATTTTAGTATTTTTCCATATTTTTGATGGTGTATGTGTAATATAAATTGAGTAGGGTTTGATAGTGTTGGTATGACATTGTTCTTCATCTCAATAGAGAGATATACATGTGATGTGGATGGGAAAATAAAGAGGTAGAATGCTCATGCACTGGTAAAGACTACAATCAAAACATAAATAGGCTCAAGAAAATGAGCCTCTTTCATGCCTTATATCTTTAAACCATTATGTTTGTTAGAGAAGTGTCATGTTTACATTATATTAAGTGATCTTCATAGTCCCTTGAAAGAGTATGTAGGGAAAAAATGGTAAACTGAGGGAAAGTGTTTGGGTAGCACAACCTAAAAAGTGGGGATGATATGCCCTTTTTGTGGGTGACCCGAGAGATACTATAGGCAAGTCCATGACTTAAATTTTTTTTTATGTAAGTTGATCAATGTAGGAAGCCTACAATGGGATTTTGTATGGGTTAAGGTCATATTAAGTTGATCAATGTGAGAAGCCTTTATTATTTGTATTTCCCTTTGAGAACAAATCTTGGCTTAGCCATCCTTTAAGGGATTGGTCTAAGAATTCATTTTTAAGTTTAAATAACTATCCTTCAAGGGAGAAGTCTATTAATAGTAGCAAAGGGAAGTTACGTAGCTATCCTTCAAGGGAGCAGGCTATTTTGAGAAGCATGACCTAAGAGTTTATAACTTGTCACATATCCCTTTTTTTAGTCATGGACAAGACTATAGAGGCTTAGGATTTTTCCACTTTGAGGGTAAAACCATACCACTGTGTAAGTTAACTAAGTATACAAGAGTAAGGGTGAAGAGGAAGGTAAATTAATGTAATAGGGATGCTCAATGGATGAGCTCAAATTAAACATGAGGTAAAGAGATGTTTGTTTAACAAAAGAATGGTCATAGGTGTAAGGCATTTAAAGGCTCAATTTCTAGCCTTCCTTCAAGAAAAGACAAGAGATAAGTTCCTGAGCCATACTTGTGAGTTATGATATAAGGTCCACATCAATTAGGAGAAAATTTACCCCATTTTCTTTTCTCCGTGTTTTTCACATGTTGATTTTCAATTAAGATGAGATCTCCTACATTAAAATGTCACTCTTTGATATTTTTTTATAATCTTGTTTGTTATGTTCTTGATAGCTTTGGAGGTGGTTGAGAGCTATGAGACTTCACTCATCAATCAATTCAAGTTAAGCCAAATGTTCTTAGTGAAATCCATCATTAATAAGTATGTCTTGTATATAAATGTGAAGAGAAGGAATTTAGACGTCAAGAGGTAAAATAGCCTTTATCCCATAAACCAATAAAAAATGTGTAGCACCCATAGGGGTTTGAATACTAGTGTGGTAAGACCATAAAGCAAAAGGAATGTGTGTGTGTCAATCCTTGTCTTTATCATTGACTATCTTCATGATAATTTTGGTTAATGTTTTATTAGAAGCTTTTACCTATCCATTTACTTGTGGACAGTATGATGATGAGAAGCTTAATTTGATTCCAAATGTATCACAAAGACTTTGAACAACCTTATTTTTGAAAGATTTACCATTATCTATTATTATTTTATGAGGGAAACCAAAATAATAGATGATGTGATGGTTTATGAAGTCAAAAAAATTATCAACTTTAGTGGAGATGAGAGGTATGGCCTTAACCCACTTGGTGAAGTATTCAGTGGCAATAATGATAGAATGAGGATGAAGGGTTGAATAAGGGTTAATATCCTTGATTAAATCTAAGCCCCATTGGGAGAAGAGCCAAAAGTCCTTGAAGACTTATAATGCATGACTTGGAATGTGAAGTAGGTTAGCATATTATTGACACTTGATGCAATAATGAATGTAATCATCATAGTCTTGATGAAGTGTGGGCCAATAATAGCCAAGTCAAAGGATACGTTTGGCAACTACATGACCATTGAAATGCCCAACACAAATCTAGTCATGGAATTCTTTAATGGTGAAAGAAGTCTCAGTACTAGTGAAGCATCTAAGAAAAATACCATCAAAAGCTCGCTTGGAAAGAAGTCCCCCTAGCATAGTGTAATGGTTGGCATGTTTTATGAAGGCACATCTCCCATTATTAGAGAGATCAAAAGGGGTAATAGAGAAGGAAAGATAATCCATGAGTTACTTGTACTATAAGTCATGTGGGTTGGTTATTATATTTTTGACAAAGAAGATGTTAGTTGATACATAGGAGAGTAATGTTAAGTGATGCATGGTGACATAGATTCTCGAGGAAGAGGATGAAGAGGGTATATGTGAAGCAAGTGAAGCCATCGTGTCAACAAACTTGTTTGTAGATTGAGGAATAGTTTGTAAGAGATAAGAGTCAAATGATCTCAATAGCATATCTACATGATGTTTATACCACTTTAGAATTTTGTTTTTGCATAGGTAGGAACCATTAACCTAGTTAACCACTTTCTAAGAATCATCAAAAATAATTATGGATTTGATACCCAAGAAGAGAGTTATTTGAAGTCCTAAAATCAAAGCCTCATATTTGGCTATATTGGTAGTGCATTCAAAATCTAGTTTAAATGACAAAAGCATAGGTTCACCATCTAGAAGAATAAGAATAACCCCCACACCCCCATTGTATTGGAATTTAGATCTATCTAAGAACATCATAATTTAATAGGAGATGTCATTGATAGAGAGTGTTGTAATTGATTCATCAAGGAGTTCAAGGTTTGAAGGTTGATTGTCAAGTAAAGGGGTAGTAGTTAATTGGTCAGTGATTGTTTGCCCCTTAATAGACTTTTGTTGAATGAATTATAAGTCTAATTTAGCAAAAATAATGAGCCACCAAACTATACATTGGTTTTGATATGGCTTAGAATGCATGTATTTGAGGGGATTAGTATGGGTGACTGCATATGTTTTATGATTTTGGAGATAATGGTGAAGCTTGGAGGTAAAAAAGACCAATTCAAGGCAATTTTTTTTGGTATGAGTATATCGAGTCTCATAATAAATAAGTGTGTGGATTATGTAATAAACTACATACTCTAAATGTTGGTCATCTCGATGTGCAATCATAACACCTAGAGAATGGTCTATTGTAGAGATTTCTAGGTAAAAAGGCTAATTTTCTTTAGGTGGAATAAGAACTAGTGGGGAATGGAGATATTTTTTAAGTGCATCAAAAGCTTCCTATCAATATTTATTCTAATGAAAGGATACATCCTTTTTAAGGAGATGGTGAAAAAATTGGCAATGATCTAACAATTGGGAGATGAATTGGTAGATTGACTAAAGTTTGCCTTGTAGGCTATGGAGTTGTTAGATATTAGTAAGTAGAGACATCTCTAGGATTGTTCTAACTTTAGTAGGATCGACTTCAATACCATAGAGAGAAATGATAAAACCTAAAATTTTATTGGAAATAACTTCAAAGACACATTTATTTGGGTTTAGTTGAATGTTATATTGGAGGAGATGAGTAAATATGGTTTTGAGTCTTGAGTAAGTCATCTACATAATCTTCCATGATTTTGTCTAGGAGATCATGAAATATGTAGGTCATAGCCTGTTGGTAGGTCACACCAGCATTATTTAGGCTAAAAGGCATGACTTGATAGAAAAAATTCCCCCATGGGGTAATGAAGGTTGTCTTATGTTGATTCTTAGGAGTATCCATGATTTGATTATATCCAGAGAACCCATTCATAAGTGATAGTATCTCATGGTTGGATACTAGATCAATAATTTGGTCAATACTTGGCAATTGGAAGTCATCTTTTGGACATGCAAGGTTTAAATAATGATAGTTAATACAAATTTGGATTCCCCCAATCACTTTTGTGATAGGAAAAATATTGGAAATCCATTGCAGGTAATTGATGGTTTGGATAAAGTTAACAAAAAGGAGGTGTTAAAGCTCTTTTTTGAGAAGGAGAGCAATACGAGGATGCATCTTGTGAAGCTTTTACTTAATAAGTTTAATATCTTGATTGGTGACAATGTTATGGGTGATGATAGAGGGATCAATACCAGGCATGTCATTATAAGACCAAGAAAAGCCTTTGATATGGTTATTAATAAATGTGGCATAATCAACTTGCTCAAAGTAATCCAAAGATTGGCCAATCTTAAAGATGTGAGGGTTATCATGAGAGGACAGATTGATGTCAATGGTTTATTCATTTAACATATTTTATGTTTCAAATGGGAGTGATTATTGGATATAAGAATCATCTATACCCATGTAGGTGAGAATTGTGTCATCATCTTGACATTGGATAGTGTTAATAGTGGGATATTTTTCATCAATTATTTTAAGATGAATGAGAGGAAGGGACCTTTTTTCCTTACCCTAGTGATAGGTGAGAGGCCCCAAATGGATGGCATTTATTGAAAAAAATAAGAAGTATAGATACCTCTGATTCGGTAGGTGATGGTGGAGAAGAAGGTAGAGAAGGAGAGACTAGTTATTTAATAATTAGTATATGGGAATTTTTAATGAGTTTAGTTGGTTCATCATATCCCACTACATGCCTCTTTTTAGCATTTTCAATGGTTTGGCTAGTGGGATTTTCAATAGGAATATGGACACCTTATTCGTAATGACCCAAACCAAATCCTTTCTAGGCACACCTATAGAGATAGTTGTGAGATAATCTAGGATTATTCATAAAAGAGAAGTCACAAGTAAATGGTTGTGTTGAATAAGATAGATTTTTGATAGCAAGATCCTAATCAATTCCCCCATATGTGAAATTAATTCAAAGGTTAGGGGGCATAAGGGATTACCATCCCAATGCAAGGATCATAATTTTGGTATATGCAAATCCTTCCTTACTCTTATGGATTATAGAACATGTCAAGTGTCAACAAATGATATTCATCAAGTGACAAATGTTGAAAAGTCTCCTCCATGGGATCCTTGTCAAGAATTTGTGTCATTAGTATCTATGTAGCCAGGGGAGTGGAGCTTGTGGAAACTTCAAAATTATCATGTGGAGAAGATGATGTTTTCAATGGAATGAGATCATCATTGGTATTATAAGTCATGTTGCATGTTGTAAATAGAGGTGGGTCAGCGGGTATAGCATGTACTTGTCCATCATGTTCAAACTTGACACATCGATGAGAATTTGAGGGTACACATGCCATAGAACATATCCAAGGTCATCCAAGTAGTATGTTAGATTGGAAATATCCTTCCACAACATAGAAGAGCTCAAGAATAGTGTGGGGACCTACATGGATATGTAAGACAATAGTGCCCATCATATTAGTTGTGGTATCATTAAAGGAGAAGAGTACCATGTCAGTTTAAGACATGTAATTATTAGTGAGGGCAAGTTATTTGTAGTAATGGGTGGAAATAATATTAATACTATATCCCCCATTGATCATGACTCTATTGACATGAGTTTAATTAATATATGTGGTAATAAAAAGGGTAGAATCTTGATCTTCAGGGGTTGATGTGGAATTTATGAATCACTAAAAGAAATTAGGGAGATGGAATTAAGGGAGCTGACTAAAGATGCAAGAGGTTTGGGATCATATAATTATACCTCAATCATTTTCAAGGCACTAATCAAAGTTTGACAATGTTGGGATGAGTTTTGGATTAACTCATATAAAGACATTTTCATAGGAGTTTGGTGATGTTGTTTCACTATTGAGCTTTGAATAACGTCTAAAGATGTTGTTTTAGGATTGAAAAAGATTGAAATCTTAAGATTAGAAGGAGGAGTGTCTTTAGTGAAGAGATGAGCCCAAGGAATAGTGACCTTTACCTTAGATTTATCTTTTTGGTTTTGTGATCGTGTGGCCACATTAACTGTGTTGATTTGAAATGTAGGTGAAGGAGGTGGTAAAGGGGTTACGACCACATCTTTGGGTTTGAATTTAGGTGGAATAGTAGGAGGCACTATGGATGCCAAAGGTGGAATAATAGGAAGGTTAATGGGATTATCATTTAAGAGAGTGTCAACATCAAAATGTTATCGAATGACTGTGATGAGGGATTTACAACTCTCAGTATCATGTCCAGGTGAATGATGACATAAACACACTTATGTATCATTAAACTAAGATTACTTCATTCTAAGAGGACTATAAGGCTTAATAGGAGGAAGAGTTATTATGGAATATTGTAATAACTAATGTAGGAAAAAGCTCTGAGAGCCTACAAGTGCGCTCATGCTTGTTATGCTAATAGGAGTAGACACCTTCTTGTGTTTCAGTGTTGAAAAGGTAATTTATATGGTGATTTATTTGGTGATTATGGAGTTACGTGTTTTACTGCCACTTTCTTAGTGTCAAATGTGAAAGGCCTACCAAATGGAAAATAAAGGAGTGGAGGTAACTTAACCTTTTGTTTTTCGTAGGTTAGTAATATTCCAACTAAAATAAAGGGGT
The DNA here is from genome assembly GCA_037957365.1 of Torreya grandis. Taxonomy (NCBI): domain Eukaryota; kingdom Viridiplantae; phylum Streptophyta; class Pinopsida; order Cupressales; family Taxaceae; genus Torreya; species Torreya grandis. The sequence continues at coordinate 981,798 of JARHVA010000529.1, forward strand.
GTCATCCCAAAATGGATGGTAAAGTTGAGGGTTAAAGAAGGGATCAGTGAGATCTAGGAAGCTTAACATTTTTTTGTACTTTTGGCCACAAAACTCTAAATTGTGGTTGAGGAGTTAAATATAATTTCACATGTGGATGAATTAAATTAGAGACACGGTGTACACCTAAGGGCTTGATCTACTTTAATGTGGTAGATTTCTGTGAGGGTGAGGGTTCTGACATAGATGGCTAAACTTCATGTGCCTTTGGTGAAGAAGCTCTAGCTTTGTCAAAAACCTTAGGGTAAAGGGTAGTGAGAGGGTTGGTGGTAAAGGTTGACATTCATTGTGTTGGATAAGGAGTTTTAATCTTATCCCAAAATACTACATGATCTAGCTTTATGGAGTCAAGAAATTCTAAACTTTTTACCAACCATGAGAAGGGTTTAGATGAAGTTGACATACACCTTATGGTTGTGTCTTTAGAAGGTCGAGGTATTTGGGAAAGAGTGAAATCATTAGTTTTTACTACTTCAAGTCAAAGATGAGAAAGAACCACAACATTGTCCTCTTCGACAGAGATGGGAGAAAAGACATGGTCTACCATGGGTGGAGGAGAGGTAGGCAAAAAAGGTTCCTCAAGAGGGTAAAGCATATGTATTATGGCTCCCTCAACATGTGGGTGAGGCATAGGTAAAGTATGATCCTCCATAGGTAAAATAAGGGGTAAAAGTGGTATAATTAGAGTAGGCACAATAGGTCTCTTGTCTATTATGGGAGTAGATAATATTGACTCCTCTAAGTGCAAAGGTGGAGTGGATGGGGCACTAATCTCTATAGGTAGAGGAGAGGTATATGAAAAAGGTTCCTCAAGAGGGTATAATATAGGAATGATGTTCCATTCAACATGTGGTTGAAGAAAGGGTAGGGTGTGGTCTTCAAGTGGTAAGAGCATAGGTAATATTGGTGCAAAAGGAACTGGCATTACAGGCTCCTCAGGTGGAAAAATAAGTGGTAAAGGAGGATCTTCCTTATGAGGGAGTGGAATAGGTGAAATAGGTTCATCTACATAAGAAGGAAGAATGGGAAAAACAAATTCCATTGAATGTGGGGGAGGAGTCAATAAAATGGGTTTCCTGTTGAGGGGAAGGTTGAACCTGATGTAAAGGAAATACCATATTAACCATATGGATATTATGATCACCTGAGTTAGTTATGGTCTAAAAAATATTTTTATTTAGTGAATGGTTAGGAGAATGGTTTTTGAACACATCCATACTTTGATTATGGGGTGCATTAGGATTATCCAAGATGCAATCACCCCTATCAAGCATAGCTTGAACAATGTTCTTGAATGTCTTGCAGTTATTAGAATTGTGGCCATTAACTCAATGGTAACCATAAAACTCATATTCCTTATACCAAGTTGGAATAGGATGGGAGGGTTCAAACTATATAGGAGGTTTGATCTAAGGAAGGGTTATGACATCTTGTTGTAATAGTTTTTTTTAGAGCATATGTGTATGACTCCTCAATGGGAGTATATTATCTTTATCCATACTATTGTTGGAATTATTTGGTTAGATTTTGGGAAGTCAAGGAATTTGATTGGTTTGTGGTTGTGAAAGAGGATGACTTAATGACCACCGTGTTGGCAGAGCCTTTAGATTTTTGGTTAGAAGGAGAAGTTTTAGAGGAGTCATTTGATTTGAAATTTTGATTCTTAATGCACAACTTGACTTTTCCTTCATCTATAGTGCAAACCTCAAGTTTCCATGCCATTGTAAAGGCCTCATAAAATGTATGAAAAGTTTGTACTCAGTGTGTGGATGAGATGTGCTTAGCACATTCCCTTGAGAAGAGATTAATAAGCTCAGGTTGGGGTAAGAAGGAGGAGAGTTAATTGATCAAGTTTCTCTAGTGAGAGACAAAATTTACAATAAACTCATCATCAAATTATCTAATAGAACAAAGGTATGTTATATAAACCTTCTTAGAAATTTTAATAGAGAAATGGTCTAGGAATATTTGTGCAAGTTGGGTAAATGAGAAAAGGGAGTGTTGAGGTATAGAACTATACCAATCCAAGGCAGCACCTAAAAGAGACATAGGGAAAGTGTGAAGTAGTAACACATCATCATGCAAATAGTGAAGCATGTAACTTTTAGATATTTGAATGTTATGATAAAATTTCCATAAACACTCCTAATTGCATTCCATTTAAATAAAAAGCATGTCTAAATGCTCACAAGTGCTTTTGTGGGTCTTCTTTACTCTAGAAATTATTAAATTTAGGGAGTCCGCATTGGCTTAGATAACAGTGAATAGGCACATAAGGGTGGATGGGTTCATTGCATATCTGATGATAAGATAACACATTCTTTGAACTAGAAATGGATGTCTCTAGATTAGACATCTTTTCCATCAACATTTTAATGAGGTCTAGAGGGGGATTATTTTGGGGGATACTTCCTAAATTATAGGGAAATTTATATGAAGTAGAGGGAGTGTATGACATAGCTTGCTGAGGTTGTGTTGGGGTAGCATAAGGATAATGAGTCATAGGCTGGGGTGTGAAAAAAAGGGGCTTGTCCCATTGGTTTAGAGACTATGATTTGGTTGGTTGTTGTTATTACAAGTTGGATTATTGGCATGGTTATACTGGATGAAGGGTGAGTCATAACTTAGGTAATTATAGGTTTAAGGGTAGATGGAATAGGTACCACTAAATTTTTAAATGGGGTAAGACTTGACTGAACTAGTTGTGGTTATGAAAGTAGGGAAGTCACACCAGGGTTTAGGTTGGATTGGGTAGTTGGTGATACTAAACTTTGGGCATTATTTATAGCTAGGTTACTTGTTAAAGTGGTGGTTTGGGTAACCATGGGGAAAATAGTGGAGGCAACTAAAAATGAATTTATCTTCATTAGAGAGGTTGGCATACCATAGGTTGGGTCACTCAAAGAATTACAGGTTTGGCTCATAGCAAGGTAATGCTAAAGGGCTACCACATTATGATCAATAAATTTAACAAAATATTGATCTCCTTTAGGCACAATGGGAATTTGGTTAGGGATAGGAGTATGCTCTAGATCTAAAGTATGTTCCATGATAAAATCAAAAATGAGAGGGGAAGGTGGAAGTGGTTATTGGCTTACGTAATCGGCAAGAATTTTGGCTTGAGCTCACATCAATACCATGCAAGAGGAAGTATAAATAGTCTTACTACCCTGTATTAGTGATAGAATAAGAAAAAACTAGGTTTGAGTGTAGGTAAGTGGGTTATTTTAGCTTGTTATTTTAAGCAAATGAAAATTACACAGTCATCAACGTTGGTCGCTTGATTGATGTTGATAGAAAAAATTTTACTGACATTAGTGGATTAACCAATGTCGGTAGGTAAAATCTACCAATTCCAGTAGAGTTAACTGATGTCAATCAGTGTAATATCTTGGGAGATGGAAAATCTAATGTTTTAGAAAACTAGAAGTTAAAACTAGGTAAAATAGTGGATGTAAGAAGTCTATGTAAGAAGGAAGAACACTCAAAAAACTTGAGATAACAGGTTATATAAACTAAGTATTAGAAATAGTATTGATTTTTTGAATCAATAGCAAAACATCCTTACCAACTCCAAAATATAAAAGGAAACGAAAAAGTAGAAAAATAACATACAGTCAACAACTATTAAATCCTAGAGATTAATTTTTTGTCTCGTGTTGGCTTATGCCTTAATCAGATAGTAAAAAGTGAATTTGGTTATTGAAGGTACTTAAAAAGTAATATAGAGCTAGTTTTAGGTTAGTTTTAGTGCTCAAGAGGAAATATATGTTAGACTAGGTACATGATTTGGTATAAAAGCTTGTTATCCATACTTCATGGACCTAGAGCCAAGCCACACCGCTTAGCCAAAATATGCCTTATGTCTACAGTTTATACTCTGCCAGAGAATGGAGTGGGTTCTCCCCTTGGTGGTGAAATCCAAGTAGGATAGCCAGGTAGGGTAAGGAGATGAAATTCTGATGGGCCTTTTCTCAGGTGAGTTTAGATGTTTTTTGGTGTGAATGTGATTTGGTTTTGTAACCTAGGTGCACTACAATTTATTTAAAATGCTTGTAATTAACTAGGTGAGTTAATATGCAGTAAGAAAATAATGAAATGTAGTAATTTTTAAACCCAAATCTAAAATGTTTAGATTCAAATGCAAACAAAAATGAAATAGGAGTAGAGAATGAAATTCACTATCCTAATGTGCATTCAAGAAGAAGTAAAGAAGAGATTATTTTTAACTTGTAAAAAAAATGATAAATTGCTTTTAGAGGCAAAGAGAAAAGAAAGAAAATTTTAGTTTAATGGTTTTAAATAGAAAATAAAATGTTGAATTTTTGGTTTTAAGAGAGAAGAGAAGAGGAAAGTGCAAGAAATTAAATTTTCACTATAATGCACCTATATGAATGCTTAAAATAAGAAATGAACCCAAGAAAAACTCCAGGGTCCCACCAGGCATGCCAGAAATGTTTCACTTAATTTTTTCTTTTTCAAGTCTAAAGGAAAAATGAAAAAGAATGATATGGCTAAGTGATTAGAATGAACCCAGATTGATTTACACATTGTATCCATATGTTGTGATCACTCCTCTTTGGCTAGGGAGGACTACCTACAAGTAAGAAAGTACTACCACAAAATGTTTATTAGTAGATAAATGAGTGGGTTGCCAAGCTACGCACTTGTTTTAGGAAGTGTGAAACTTCCTTAGATATGGCAGTCCACTTTTGAGAGATAAAAGAGTAATAAATAACTAAAAGAGATGTAAAGTAAAGAGAGAGAGAAAGAGAAATAATTTTACCATTATTCACAACCTAAGTGTAGAAGAGATTGATAGGGTCCAGGTGGTGTATTTTGTTTATATCTTAGAAGTTGTTTAGGTATGTTTTGAAAATTTTAGGGAATCCACAGTCACCAACATCAGTATGGGAGTGACTAATATTGGTTATACTATCGAGGTCAGTGATGAAAGTGACTAATGTTAGTTAGGCTATCGAGGTTAGTAAGGGCAATAATTACCAAGGAGCTTGTAGAAGGCTTTTTCAGGTTCAAGAAATGGTTTTGGTTAGCTCTGGGAGGTTGGAGAGAGTAGTGAGAGAGAGAGAGAGAGAGTATGATTTAAAAGGATTTGATTAGAGGTTTGGTATGTCAAGTCAAGGTGAAACAAGTAAGGAAACTTTATACCTTCCTCATGGGGGTTCAATCAGGAGTGTATAAAGCAATGAATAGTAGATATGAAGTGATAGTAAAGTAAATACTTAAAAGACCTATAGAATAAGTGATATACTTAGTTGTAGTGGTCATTGAATGATAAGTGCTAGATTGATGGTCCTTATTGGTATTTCAAACTGATGGCTTGCATAAAGAGAACAAGTGGGTGTTGTTCCTCAAGAGCTTAGTTTTTAATCATGATTGACTTACGCAAGATGACCGTAAGCCAAGATGATAAAACTTGAATATTGAGAGCTTGAATGCAAGTAAGAATGAATTTTATTGATTTTCATTGACCTAAACTTTAACTTGGAGTTTAGCTTAGATCACTGACATCAGCAATCCCATCAACGTCAGTCATGGGTTGACCAACATCGATGGCCCTAGAATAGGTAAATCTTACTATTTTTGGCCTATTTTTTGTTACTCTTCATGCCAAGTGTGGCACCCATTATAAAATGGTAAAAATAAGAGGTTAATAAGGAGGTAGTTGATTAGGATTAATTTTTTAAGTGAGAATAAGTCTTGGGTAGTTAGGATGACGGGACCAGGTCTTCATGTGACTCATTAGGTGAGAATTAGTCATAGGGTGAGGTGGATAGGTAAGGTGGTAAAAATGGGTTTTTAATTAACTTAATTAAGTATTTTAAATTAATTAAATGTGTGAATGGTAAAAGCATGGGTTAGGGAGGTTAATTATTATTATTGAAAAATGGGCTAAAAGCGGTTTTGACATAGGGAGTTACACACGTGTGTGTGATGTAATTTTGATGTCTACACATTTCATCAGAGTGAGTGGGTTTCCCCATACATTGATATTGATCACATCTATGGGTATACATCATGGCATCCTTATAAAAGGAAGGCCAATAATATTTGGTAGTAATTATTTTCATAGTAGTCTATTTTGTAGCAAAATGGCCCCCATAGGGTTCATCATGGTAGGATTTGATAATGTCATGGGTTTCATCTTCTCAAAAACATCTTCATATAACTAAATCTGGTCTAGTAACAAAGAGATATCCTATAATCCAAGAATAATGTCTACTCTTTTGGATTAGATGTTGTCTTTCTCTAGGTGAAAAATGGTGTGGTAGTGATATTGTAGCAAGATAGTTATCAATGTCTGTAAACCAAGGAGATTGAATAGTTATTTAAAAAAAATCTCATCAAAAAATGAATCATCAATAATAAGACCTTGCTCATCATTTTGTAGTTGAGATAGAAAATCTACTACTACATTATCCTTACTTGGTTTTTCCATTATGGTAATATCAAATTCCTATAGTAAAATCAACCATCTACTTATCCTACCTGTTATAGTAGGTTTGTTCATCAAAAACCTGATTACCACATGGTTTATGTGGATGAATACTTGGTAACCTTTAATGTAATGTTGAAATTTTTTGATGGCATAGATGACTAAAAGAAATTCCTTCTTTGTTACACTGTATTTGAGTTCATCCCCTTTAAGATTATTACTAATAAAATAGATTGCATAACTCAAAGATTCATCTTTTTGGCCAAGGACATCTGCTAAGGTAGTGTCAGATGCATCTATGTGGATGTGAAAGGCTTCTTCAAATAAATCCCTCTCATAATAGGAGTTGTTATGAGAAGATCCTTGAGTTTTTGAAAGGTAGTTTAAAAATCATTAGTCTAAGTAAATTCAACATCCTTAGTAAGTAATCCAAATAATGTTTAGAAATTTTATTAAAGTCCTTGATCAATTATCTATAATAACCAGCATGTCCTAAAAAACTTATAATATATTTATGCTTCTTTGGTTTGGTTAAATCCTTAATGGTACTTATCTTTGTTGGATTTACTTGAATTCTAGTAGGGGAGATGTGATGCCCCAACACAATCCCTTTAGTCATAAGCGTATAACACTTTCATTGCTCAAAGATAATTAGTGGTCTTAGTAGCATTAAAAAAAATTCTCCAAGATGGTAAGAGTTTCTTCAAATATTTTCTCATAAACAGTGAAATCATCCATGTATATTTCAACATAGTCATGGGAGAGATCATAAAATATGCTTAAAATAGCCCTTTAAAAAGTAGTTAGGACATTACAAAGACTAAACATTAAGATGACATAGGCATAGGTTCCCCAAGGGCAAGTAAAACTAGTTTTGTCTTGGTCTTGTATATATATATATATATATATATATATATATATATATATATATAATAACTATATCCATCTAAGAAGGAAAATTACTTTTCCCTACTAATATATCTAGCACTTGATCAATAAATGGAAGGGGAAAGTGATCCTTCCTAGTATAAGTAATCAAATCTTGGTAGTCGACACAAATATGCCATTTTTCCCCTTTCTTAGGTATAATAACCAAGGGAGAGACCCACTAGATATCTAAAATGGGGTAAACAAATCTTGCATCTAAGAGTTTTTGTAAATCAATTTTGGCAATGTCTTTAACTACAAGATTCATTCATCTTTGGGGTTGGAGAATAGGTTTGAATTCTTCTTTAATGTAAATGTGATGCACGCATAAATCTATGGGTATTCCTCGCATGTCATGGTAGTTCTAGTAAAATGTTTTTGTGTGATTTCTCAGCATTGTTAGTAACTGGCTTTCTTATTGGGGTGTTAAAGAAGTGCTGATGTTGAGAGGTTTATTTGGCATAATGTCCACTTGATTTATTAAAGAGAGCATGGTTTCAATATTGGAAATTAAAGGAGCATAGCTACATTTATGGAGAAGTAGTTGATGAAATTTTTAAATGTCCCTTATGGTTTAAGCAAGGTTATTTTTAGGAAAAGTATTCTGAAGTGGGTGTGTTGTACATTCCAACATGTTTGTGGCTACAAGATCCTACTAATAAGTCTTTTGTAGGATACCAGAAAGGATACTGTCTTCTTTTTGTGCCTGAAAATCTAGACTCTAGTAAATTTTGAATGAAGTTTTTAAGGAGATAGCTTCTTTAAAGTCATCAATCTAAAGATTTGGGCCATCATTCTAGGAAGGCTTGGCTGGTAGATAAAAAATCAATTTATTGGTGTTATTTTCATTAAAATTAACATTTTTCTTAACCTACAACTAATAAAAGCATTAGTGGTGGCCAACCATGGGTAGCCAAGGATGAGAGGATAACCTCCCAAGTTTATTTTTGGCTACAAGACAAAAAATTATGTCAAATATTGCCAGGAATCCATAGTGATAACCAAGTCTTAAATAATCCCTTCAAGCTTAATATTTGACATGTTGGCCATCTTTAATATGGTGGGCATTGGATGGAGAGTTGTAATATTTAGTTACCTCATGCTCTCCATGGTCATCACGTTGATGGCTACACCCACGTAAATTAATGTATTATAAATGGGTTAGTTGTGGATACTAGCATTGACTACATGACTTCCTAGATTAGATTATTTTGAGGGAACTATGTTTGCAAACATAATATCTTCTAGTTGGCCCATAACTTGGATTGTTTTAAGATCCTTCTTCTTTCATCCCATTTTTTTTAAACATAGCTCTCTAAAAACCTTATTTAGATAGGAATATCTGGTATTACTTAAAAGAGTTTATTTTTTATGCACACATTCTTGAGTTATCCTAAGATATCTAATTCAATTTTTGGCTTGAGATGTGAGATGCTCAATCTCTTCAAAAAAGGAGGATTTCTGAGTTATTTTTGGTTTTCTAGTGGACTTGGCTTAGGAGTGACCATGAGTAGTTGTGGATTAATATGGATTAGATTAGGTTATATAAAATTCATGATGACCTTTGCACCCATTGTTTCCATTGAGCCATGTAAAATACTTGATTCTCATCTCCTCCTATGGGATGTATCTCCACTATTTTAGGATTATCCTTAGTTATGTTATCTACCTGAGATTTCATCGAATGTCATGTGTATTATGCCTTCTTATTTTTTTCATTTAGGGTAATAGGTGGCTAAGGCTTTTTTAGTTTCTTCTTACTTCCTTCATGTATGCAACATATGAAGATAAGTGTCTAGGTGGATAATAATGTCCTACTTCATGTCCTATAGTAGGTTGTTGAATTCACCTTTATATATTCTTGCTATAGATTCTAAAAGAAGGGTTATACCCCTACTTTTGTTCATCATTTATCTAGAGTAGTTTGTACATAGAACTATTAGTTATTTAAAGGACAGTGTAGAAACGTCACCACCAGACATTAATTCTAGTGCCTCTAGATAATCATCTCTAATTCCTTTCAGGAATATCAGCTTGATAGATTCTTTTTCTATTGTAGTCTATTTGGAATTTTGTAAGATGAAAAAAAAACTTTCCATATATTCCTCCAATGACTCATCATCAGTGTGTCTCATTCTAAATATGTCATCTCTCCTATAATTTCTACATCTAAAATAGTCTTGATATTTTAGTAAAAACCTCTCCTTTAATTCCTCCCAAGTATAAATGGCATACTTTCCAAGTCCCATAAACCATATAAGTGATACATCTTTGAGTGTTGCTAGAACAAACTTGATTTTATAAGCATCTTGGTTATAATAATAGCTATGACATAAGATGTCAAACTCAAAAATAAATGTGTCTGGATCCTTGGATGCTTTTCCCCTAAAAGAAGGGAGGGTAGAGTAATAAATATTCTTTATAGGTGCATTTCCTTCAGGAGTAAGGATAGGAAATTAAAAGGTAGTAGACTCATTGGTAGTATTTTCTTCCTAGATATCCTCCATGAATACTCTTTATGTTGGTAGACTAGAAGTTCTTGCCACCCACTTCTCAAAATTCCTATCAATTTTCTATTTCTTGGGGTGTAGAAGAAGGAGATTTTATCTTGTTTTTTAGGAACATATGGATTATTATAAAATTGATATGGTGTAGAGGTTTTAGAATATTTAGTTTTGTCTTAACAAAGAGTCTTTCTAAATTGGAAGATTCTATTGGCCTGGTGTTTCTTCTCAGAGCAAGAATAGCCTTGAATGCCTCCTTAGCAATAAATTTAGGTGATGGAGGGAAGTGGACTTTAGATTCCTGAGTATAATGTGATAAGGTGGGGATCCTAAAGGGTATTACATGTGGGTCTCTTTTATGGGTATGAACCTCTTCAAAATCTCTAGCTTGTGCTACCAACCCAGCTAAAAATTCCTCCTTTTCTACCTCTTCTATTAACAACTGTGAGTAATCTTTAGGGGTTTCTTCATGTTCCTCAATTGCTACAAGATGAATTTTTGTTCTTTCATCAATGATTGGTGATCTAGTCAAAAATATTCCTATATGATCCCCTTCTCTTTGCATGTATGTTAGCCACTTTTTCTCTCTTTTTTTAAGTTTTTTTCCACCCTGCCTACACAGGGTTAGTAATATGGGGGTTTTTGAAAATTTCCAATATTATACTTTTCAAAAGGAAATTTTAAACTATAAAAATAGGAAATATTTAATCTATAAAATAATAATCTCTAAAATTTAGAAATCAATAAATATCCAGAAATAAAATGCTATCAAGATTGAATATTTCTAGTGTGTGACACCCTTCCTTGACAACAACACCAAAAATAACTAGTAGTAGATTCACAATCTAATATACTTTTCTTGATCTAAATGAACAAGGATAGTTACCAAAGACCTATATCTTCTACTTCATTTAAATTTCAATCTAAGGATGTAAACTTGATAGGATGGCATCACTATATGTGCACACTTAATCTTCTAATTTGATATTCTGTTGATTTTAATCTAGGATTCTAGAAATCATGTAAGATATGATTTGCTGAAATTGAAAACTCATACAAAACCATGATTTAATTGATTACACTATTTTATATTTGGAATATTTCTTAAAATAATTATATGTAAAGCTGAGAATCACACAATTCAGAAATAAAACACACAACACATAAATGAAATAAATAACATGCTTAGCTAGTTAGCAAAATTGATTGTTGTTGAAAGACTTCCAAAGGGGAATTTGCTCCTTCTAAATCCATATTCAATCCTTCCTCATAAAATAATGAAATTGACTCAAAAATAATTGTTCATATTAATCAAATGTAGAAAAAAATATTACAGGGAAATTACAATAAGAATTGTCTTACCAAATGTGCCCCTACTATATTTCTCTAATTGATATCTACTACCTTCTCAACCCTATTTACACGCACGCACACACGCGCACACACACACACACACACATTCCAAACTAATTTATACAAAAAAAAATACATTCCAAACTAATAAATATTTGGCTATAGGATAACATAAATTAGATCTTTATACTAAGGCTACCATTCATATGGATCTTGAAAAATTTCTTCAAGATAAACCAAGTTTTATTTTGTATTCAACCTAATCTTTATTATGATCCACAAAGGTTGTTATAATTTATATGAGTCAGTTGGATTAGGAATCAAATTTTGTTTGTTCACAACTTTAGTCATGTAATGGATATAGGATGTTTTCATGTGATAAAACCCCTTTGTTGTAGGATGGATTGTGAAATTTTATTTTATACCTATTTCTTCAAACACCTTAAACACATTATGAAGAAAAGCATCTTATAGTTAAATATAAATATTATATACTTGATTCCAAGATAAAATTCTAACTATTCAAAGATATATGAGATTATAATGCTATTTTTAAAAAAATAGTAGTTTGAGGATAAAAACTTATGGTAAAATAGTTAATAAACATGATAAATAAGAAGGGTGAGTATGGAAAATGAGTAATAAACATGACAATTTTGGAGCTCATCGGATAGGTTAGCTAGGGTGGTAGTTGAAAAAAATATGAATTTTTACATCACAAGTGGGCTAGTGGCTAGTTAATGATGTAAGATTAGTAGTTAAATAGGATGTTAGTAGGATAATAAGGTGATTAATTGGTATTGGGGGTGTATAAATGTTAGTAGTATGTAGTAAATATTTAATGGTAAATAGTATTTTAATTAATTGACTAGAATTATGGTTATATGATAAATTAGTGGGATTAATATAATAATTAAGGTGAGTAAATTTATGTGCATACGTTTGTATCCTCTTTGAAATTACATTATGATTGTATGAAGTGGAAGGATTAATAGTATTTCAAATAAAAACCATTTCATGGATAACTTAGTAAATGATGTTAGTAGACATGATGCCCTCTTGAGGGGACATGCAAGGTGGAACAATTTGGATGGCCACTCAAAAATAAATCCTCAGGGTGGGATAAGATCAAGATGATGAGGGATTGGGATGCCCCAAGTGTGAATTAATATATGATAAGATGACCCAATCAAAACTATAATGGGACATAGTTGTTTAGCATCAAAAGATAATTCCTAGGTAATGACCAATGCAAAGGAGAGAGACAATATGACTGAGATGATAAGATTAAAATTCCTAAGACATCGATAAAGTTCTAAGGAATGAATAGACAAAACAATCTAGGGGATATTATCAATTACTCATCAAGGACACATGCAAGGGATAACTATAGGCTAATGAAGGTTATTTGACAAGTGATTATGGATAATAGACATCTTTAATATAAAGTTCATATCTTAATATGATTTTAATAACTTTAAGTGAGCCATAAGGGATAGGATTAGATCAGTATTTATTAGTGGTCAATTTATCCTTGGACACTAAAAAAGTGGCCAAGTGTTTCCTACATAGTCATAAGACACCTTTGGCCAATGTAGTTCTGACTTAAGATGTTAGACATGGAGTAGGCAATGGAAGGCCATATCTCATAAAATGATTTAAAATAACTTGGGAATATATAATAATGATTATAATATGATTAAATGGGATAAAAATATGTATAAAGTGGTTTAAGGGTCAAAATTAGGTGAGTTGGATGGGATGGTATTGTCGACATTTTGGCTTCACGGGCCAAATATCAACCCCTACCATCAAAAAGATGTATGAGACCATTTTTGAGCTTACCTATAGTTTCTCAACTAATCATATGATTCTATAAATGTCTCTTAAATTATTTTAATCTTGTTGAGAGGTCTCATGTTGTCATAGAGTCTCTTTTTGGTCATCATATATCACAGATGTTTTGAGGCATATTAGTGATGTATTAGGTACCATAGTGATCATGGAGTATGGAGTAAGTTGTCACTATCCTTCTCAAGTTTATAATTATGGTATAAATATTGTTTTATAATATTAAGGTCATTTATCAAATACTAATGTACTTTGGATAAAATGAGGTTTCCAATGCTTATGGTTTTAGGGTTGCCTAAGCCTTTTCATGGAGGAAGAACTTTACGAGTGGGATATAAAAGTGATTAAACCTTGTTAGAAGCCATGAAATGAGGTAAACTAATGTTTTTTAGGTCATTATTCATGATGTACTCATCTAATCTCAATTCACACCTTAGTTCACCCTGAGAATCCATCAAATACCCTAAAAATGCCTCACATAAGCCTATTTGTCTTGTAAACCTTTGAAAAGGGGGAGTGTTTGACCAAAATAATATTATAAAAATATTTAATGGAGGTCTTAAGGTATTAGAAATTCTCCAAGTGATGAGAACCTTAGGATGGAAGAATATCCTAATGACTCACTAAACTCAATAGGCCTAAAATAGGCAACTACAGACTTAGCTAAGAAATGAGGAACACCTACAAGTATTAGATTATTGGGAGAGTATAAACAAGTGTTTTTTACCTATCATATGAATTATATCATTAATTTTATTTAGATATCCTAACTTTATGAGCCAATGGAGGCTTAATGACCTTCATATGCTTGTTAGGCCTAATCAGGGCTAAACAGACCTATACATAGAAATTAAGCACTTGTAAATAATGTGGTCATATAAGTATTGGAGACATATAAATAATATTTGATTTAAATTATATGTGTGTTTCATGGTGATGGAGATATCAAATAGGTAAAATAAAGGCTAAGCACATCTTGATAGTCTAAGAAACCTGACTACTACCTCCATGCAGATTTAGCAATAAGAAGTAGAAGTATAAAACATTGTAAAGAGATGGGGTAAAGATATTAAAAATGGTATTCCTATTTTTTTATATTTGGTCCCAACATTCCCCATTTAATTGAGGTATCCCTTGAGATAGGAGAAGATAATTGGCCTATACAGGACTATTAGGCCTAATAGGCCTAAACCAGCTTGTATTATAATTGAGGGCATGTGTAAGTTCTAAAAATGTCTAAGAATTGTAAAAAAAACTTGATTATTGAGGTAAAAATACATAAAAATTATTTCCAAGTGACAAAATTCCCATTTTTGTGAAGAGAAACTAATGGCCTATTAGGCCTAAAACTAGTACAGATAAACTTGTAGTAGAATTGATGTCACCTACATGTTTTGATGTTTGAATAAGCTTTAAATTACCATAAGATTAAGTATGAATGCCATAATATGATTAAAAGTATTTATAGTCTCATGAAAGTATAAAATGTGCTAATCTCAAACCCTAAGGGTTACATAGGTCTAACTATGTATAAACCATAAGGTAAAGGAGTCAAGAGTGTTAAGAGGATGCCCTTGAAAGAGAACATAATCCTAAGGAGGTTAACATATGATGGAGAAATATTAAATTAGTCTCAATATAAACTCCATAGTGTAAGAATAAATAATCCACTCATTCCTAACACTCTCCCATCAACCACTCAGACTTAACAATCTAGGTAGTGACCTATAGCCAGTCACTTAAGAAAGAGGAGAAGAAAAGAGTTTTGGTGGTTAGAAGTAGTTTAAAAAGGTTGGTGATAGGTGGGAAAAAATTTATTATAATTATATTGAATCCTTATAATTCACCATAGGTCACTCAAACCCCTAAACCTTAGTTGAGGCATGTTAGGCCTAAAATCCACTTTTAAGGTCTTATACCCCACACCACCATGGGAGTACTCTCAAACTCTCCCAAGAAAAATAACACCATAAGAAGATATAATAGGTTTCTTAAAGTATTAACAAGGTGATTAAGAATAATGAAAATACAAATAAATGATAAATTAACCTTAAAACCTTAACTAAATTACTCAATCATAGGTAGTTAATTTGAGTTAGACCTTCAAGTACTCATATCTTTCACTATAAGAACACTCAGGGAAAATGATTGTATGGTAGGTTGGAAACCCCTATGGACCAACATACATGGAGAATTGAGTTTAATTTAGGTGAAACGGTTTATGAATCAATGATAAGACTACAGGCATATCCAAATAACTTGTAGAGAACTCAAGGTCCATAATTGTATGTTTATATCTCTCCACACCAACTACATGGGAACCAAATCTCATCATAGGTTTTAGGGGGGTCTATGGACTAAACATCCATGACCATAAGTCTAGGATTGGAGGTCTCATATTTATGAACCATAGTTACTATGGTATACCTCCAAAATCCTCTTTAAACCCTACTATAGACCAGACCTGGGAAATGTGAATATTTTGGCAACTAAAAACTCTAGAATGACTTGATAAATTCTTAAATCACAAAGTAAACTTAGAGGAGGAACTAGTCATGGTACTATGTTGTATAGAATATATATGAAAGTGTCATAAAATTGAAATTTTTCAATAAATTGAGTAGAAAATAAGGTGCATAAATTTTTGGGATGATGCTAATCATTGGAGGGAGAGGTTAGACATTATTTCCACCTTCTCTAGTCATAATATTCTTGGAAAGGTATCTGCAACTCTTCTCCACATAGCTAGTCTATAGACATGAAAGAGAAAGTGGCCTAGTTACCTAGGTGAAGTAGGGTTACAATTGTGTAATGCTTTCAATATTTGAATCATGGTATGAAACAATTGTTTAGGCTCCTAACATGCTTGTTCATATGACCTTAAGTTTAAATAAAAGTTTTCATGGCCACTCAATCACACACAATCTGATGACTAGGCCTAATTAGCCTATTTGTCACACTTTGTTAACTAAGAAGTTGAAGAATGAAATAGAGAGGCTATTGGAGGATTTATTTTAGGGTCATTTACCTTGTAATTGATGCTTATGGTATGACCTAGGCACTCCTCATAGTTATAATGGGAGATGGGAAAAGTTTTTCAAGGCTATTCAACATGCACAAGGGTTAATGGGCTACTCAAACACCTCATGGAGGCTAATTGCACCTCATTAAACCTTATAACTACCATATGGAGGAGTTATTGAGTATTTTAGCATGTCTTTGCCTTAAAGAGTCTGAATTACCATCTACCACCTCACCTCAACACCAAAAGGATTCATTGAAATCACCAATGCATAAAGGGAGTTTGAAGGAGGACTATGTAACTAATTATAACTATAGGTTCAATTTATTATGGTCATTTATTACCTTTTCCTCTCTCCTCCACACCATTCTCCCCCTCTTTATCTTCCTTTTCTAATATTTATTCAGGCCTTATGGCCTTAATTTGTATCACTTACTTGGGTATGAGCAAACTTTACCTAATTTTTACTCTATAGACCTCTTAAACTATTAATGAATTTCTTCTACTCCTTCATGATGACATCTAGTGTGTTTTTACTTGTTTTATTTGTGTAAGTGATAAATTTCTCTCCTTTGTGGTTCCTTATTCACCTAGATTCCAATAGAATGTCTTATGTGGTGTGTAGAAGTGTTGGTGATAGGGTTTGAAGTGTGATCTTACTAGTAAGATTCTCATCATAGACCTTCTTGTAATGACTTTTGCACTCTAGTTACCTAATACAACCTCCATATGAATTAAACTTCATAATAACTTTGTAATATGGTTATTTAGTTTTTTAGTCTATTAATGTTTTTAGGGGTTCAATTTGAGTGGATGAATGTCATATTGGTGCATCACCACCCCTTAGTTTAGGCTTATTTTATGAACTTCTACCCCTTTTTACCCCAAATTAGTAGGTTTTAGTTATTTTGAAGCATGAGTGATGTACTATGGGAGATATCCCCATAACCTATAGGTTTGATCTAGTTATAAGGTTACCCATAGCCTTTAAACCACTCCCATGTTAGTCCAAGTTTGAAGTAGAACTGAATAACATCCTTTAAAGGGTACAACTTTAGTTGATAATAGGTATAGTTAGCGGGGGTTAAATAGGGTAAAGGGAGAGGGGTGAAGTGGGGGGTAAAATATTAAAAAGAGGGGTTAAAAAAGTAATTTTGACTTTTGGACTTAGTGGATTTGTGCTCTAAATATAAAGTTATGAACCACCTTCTTCGCTCATCACACTACAGAAAGAGAGTCTAGAAGTACTAGAGGGCAGCTGGTGTAGGACCACCAGTGATTATCCCAATCCTAACTATTTAATTTTTCATTTCCACATTTATTATTATTAATTAATTACACATACAACTGGGGAAGGTAATACCACCTCTAGGGACATTCGCCCTAGTTGTGATATTGTCACTGCAAGATGTAGTTTTAAAAAATAGAAAGGGGAAACCTATAATTTCTTAATACCATGTCAAGTAATATACAGGATTGCAATACCATGGGAGGGGAGGAGAAAGTTTTCAAATTGAAAGTGGTGACTTATAGTTTTGCAAAACCATGGTTTATGAGCTAAAATATTGGCAAAACCACAAGTTAGGGTAGAAAGGGACATGCGATATTGAGGAAGATGAATTTTAAGATTGTTTAATGGGTTAAGAAAGGAATGGGGGAAGGTGGATAGGGTATAAAAAGGTGTTAAATGGATAAGGGTGTAGAGGATAGGGGATTTATGTTAGGTTGATTAAATGGGTAAGTTAGTAAGTAAATTGGATAGGTAGAAAAGTTTTTTAAGAGGGTTTATTTTGATAGGAGTGATTAGTTAGATAGGGAAGGTTTAGTGACTAGTTAGATTAGTGAGATAGGTTAGTTATATGGTTGATTAGGTATAGTATAATGGGGGGTAATTAATGAGATGGGGATTAAATGGGTGATTAGATAGGTATGAATTAGTTATATGGGATGGGTAGGATAAACAGGCATAAGTAGATAGAAAAATGGTTGTGACAAGTTGGATAGATAGAATATGATAGATTACTAGGGTCCATAGATTGATAGGATATTT